>CM065802.1:144774095-144954738 GCA_033398695.1 Orobanche coerulescens
TAAAAATCTCATGCTAGATCGTTACTATCCGAGTCCTCTCATGAGGCCAAATTATCAGAATTGCTGAATCCGGAACCGTCCGAAGATGATGACGTACTATCTATCGCCGAAAAATTCCAGGCACTTCTCCCTTTTGCTGCGACGATTATCCACACAGAAGCTGAT
Source organism: Orobanche coerulescens (assembly GCA_033398695.1). Taxonomy (NCBI): domain Eukaryota; kingdom Viridiplantae; phylum Streptophyta; class Magnoliopsida; order Lamiales; family Orobanchaceae; genus Orobanche; species Orobanche coerulescens. Next base: position 144,774,261 of record CM065802.1, read on the forward strand.
AAGATCAAATACTTTCTCAAAAGGCTTAAACCCCGAATGAGGATGCAGCTGTTGAACCATCATTGTGTGACCCTACCGGAGTTCATCGAGAAAGCTCTGGAGTACGAATTGACCGTGAAGGAAATTTCCAAGAATCAACCGCAGTCTAACAACAAGAAATTCAGGAACCAGAACCAGTCAGACAGCAACCGGGGAACATTCAAGAGACCCCAACTAGTGCCAAATCCTTCTGAACGGCAACCTACGGCATCAAAGCCAACCGGATCGCAACCTCGAGCGGTCAGCCTATTTGTTGTGTGCTATAATTGTGGAGACCCGGGGCACATCAATTCGAAATGTCCTAGGCCAGCCGTGTCATGCCATACTTGTGGGAAGAACGGACATCGTGCTCGTTATTGTAGGAGTGGATAGGGCGTATTCCGCGGACACCTCATGCTCGGTACAATCTTGATTCGGGACCGTGTACCTCCATCCGCTTCTTATCGGACTAAGGGCAAACAAAGGGATGGGACGTGGAAATCAAGCGGTACATGCAGTGCAGGGCTGCAAAACCTAGAGTTTACGAGATGAAGAGGGTGAAGATCCGGCGACATGATTGCGGTACTCTCGAGATCGATCTCGGCTGTCTGTGTTCTTTTTGATCTTGGTGCTTCACACTCCTTTTTATCTACTTCTTGTTTGAGTCGTTTGCAATTAGAGCATGTTATCAATTGTGAACCTTATATAATTGGTCTACCCGATGGTAGAAGAATTGTTGGGAATCGTGAAGTTCGGATCGCTCGATTCGAATGAGCGGCAAGTGAGTGGTTGTCAAATTTAATTGTGGTCGATTTACCTAAAGATGATGTGATCTTGGGTATCGATTGGATGGACCGTCATGATGCCATAATTAGTGTCATAAGCGACGATGGCCGTCACATCGGCGATGGTCTTGAGTGTACCTTCGGGTGATAATCCCGGCCGTTCGGGAGAATCATCGCGCTATGGAAAGCGGTGGCTGCTTAATCAAGGATGTATTGGCTATTGGTGTTACATGACCAAGACAATGGATCGACCCGATTGAATTGATCGATATTCCGGTAGTCCGAGACTACCCGGGCGTATTTCCAGATGAGTTGCCGGGCTTACCTCCGCATCGTGATATAGAGTTCAATATTGAGTTAGAGCACAGTCGTCCCGCTTTCAAAAGCACCGTATCGTATGGCTCCGACCGAGATGCGGGAGCTGAAAAGCCAACTTGAGGATTTGTGAGAAGGGCAACATTAGACCTAGCGCGTCCTTGGGGAGCACCGGATTACTATTTGTGCGTAAGAAGGACGGATACCTACGTGCATGTATTGATTATCGTGAGTGAACAAGGTAACCATTAAGAACAAATACCCAGCCGCGTATTGATGATTTATTGGATCGGCTTCAAGGCTTTCTTGTGTTTTCTAAGATCGACCTGAGGTCTGGTTACCATCAGTTGAGGATTCGTGAGTGTGATATTTCGAAGACCGCTTTTCGTACTCGCTATGGGCATTATGAGTTCATAGTGATGCCTTTTGGACTGACGAATGCACCGGCAGTATTCATGGAGCTAATGAATCGAGTGTTTATTAATTATCTGGATCGCTTTGTAGTCGTTTTTATTGACGAAATTTTGATCTATTCTCGTGACCATGAAGAGCACGAGCGTCATCTCCATCTAGTTCTCGAGGCGTTAAGGCGAGAGCAGCTTTATGGAAAATTTTCTAAATGTGAGTTCTGGATAAATGAAGTTATCTTTCTCGGGCATGTGATATCAGTTGATGGGGTGCGAGTAGACCCGCAGAAGACAGAAGCTATCCGAGACTGGTTACCACCAAAGAACGTTAAGGAAGTACGCGACTTCTTGGGACTAGCGAGTTATTACCGAGCGGTTCGTGGAGGGTTTTTCCAAAATTGCCCAACCAATGACTAATTTGTTGAGGAAGGATAAGAAGTATTTACAGTCGAGGCATGTCGTGAGCTTTGATGAACTTAAGAGCCGGTTGATTTGGCACCTATTTTAGTCTACCAAAAGGCGAAAGGTTTTGTAGTGTATAGTGACGCATCTAAGCGGGGCCTTGGGTGTGTACTAATGCAAAGCGGGAAGGTGATCTCCTATGCATCAAGGCAGTGCGACTGACGAGGTCAACTACCCCACCCATGATTTAGAACTCGCTTTGTGGTGTTTGCTTTAAAAATCTGGCGTCATTATCTGTATGGAGTTACCTGTCGATTTTTACGGATCACAAGAGCTTGAAATACATTTTTACTCAGAAGGAGTTAAACATGAGGCAGAGAAGGTGGCTAGAACTCATCAAAGACTATGATATCGAGATCCTTTATCATCCGGGCAAAGCAAATGTAGTTCTTGGCGCTTTGAGTCGTAAAGCGACAGGAGAGCGGATGCTTGCCCGCCTAACAACTCGGAGGGTATTGCGGTTAGAATTGGCGAGGCCGGAATTGAAGTGCAGTTACAGCGTATTCAAGGGCAACTCTGTACACTTGAGATTTCATCGTCCCTTGAGGATATAATTAGATCGAAGCAAATTACGGACCCATTCTTATCTCGAATCCGCGACGAAATAACTCGAGGAAAGCTCGGCTTTGTGATACACGAGGATGGATTGATACGCTTCAGGAACCGAGTTTGTGTACTCGCTGATGATGAGTTGAGGAGTTCTATCCTGAGAGAAGCTCATGCTACCCCGTACTCTATCCACCCGGGGTCTAGCAAAATGTATAAGGATTTGAAACAATATTATTGGTGGGGAGGTATGAAACGTGAAGTTGCAGAATTCGTTTCGAGGTGTTTAACCTGTCAACAAGTTAAGATTGAGCACCAGCGACCCGCAGGATTGCTGAAACCGCTTCCGATTCCCGAGTGGAAATGGGAGGACATATCGATGGATTTTATTACCAGCCTGCCGACGAGTCGTCGAGGGATGAATACGATTTGGGTGATTGTAGATCGTTTGACCAAATCAGCCCACTTTCTGGAGATTAAAGATACTTGGGGACCCGAGAGATTGGCCCAACTATTTATCAAAGAAATTGTAAGGTTACATGGTACCCCTAAGAGTATTGTATCAGATCGTGACGGGCGATTCGTGTCACATTTTTGGAAAGCAGTTCATCGTGCGATGGGTACGCATTTGAACTTGACCTGACATTTCACCCGCAGACGGATGGTCGACCGAGAGAACTATCCAAACTTTAGAGGATATCTTTGGCGTGCGTTCTCGATTGGAAGGATGATTGGGAGGCCCAACTACCCTTGGTGGAATTCACTTATAATAAGTGGCACACTTCTATTCGGATGGCACCTTATGAAGCATTGTATGTCCGTCGTTGTAGATCCCTCTGTGTTGGGACGATCCATCTGAAACCACAGGTACGGAACCCGATATGTTGTTAGCGGCCGTGAGAAGATCGCCCTAATTAGGAGTCGTTTGTTGACGGCTCAAAGCCGGAAGTCCTACGCAGACAACCGCCGGCCGCTTGAGTTCGAGGTCGGCGACCATGTACTAATGAAGGTGTCCCCTACTCGAGGAGTTTTCGTTTTGGGAAGAGAGGCAAGTGAGTCCGAGGTATATCGGGCCGTTTGAGGTTTTGGACCGAGTGGGCGATTTAGCCTATCGCACAGCTTTACCACCACCACGAGCCGAATTCATAACGTGTTCCATGTCTCTCGATTAAGGAAATACGTTGCGATCCGAGTCATGTACTTGATTCGATGAGATCGATTTAGCGGAGGATCATTCGTTTGAGGAGCGCCCGTCACGAATACTTGAGAGGAGGATCAAACAAGCTGCGTAATAAGGCGATTCCCCTCGAAGGTTCGGTGGTCACGACACGGGGTCAAGGAAGCCACGTGGGAGACGGAGAGAAGCATTCAAGAGAGGTATCTGAATTGTTTACCCCTTAGTTTCGAGGCGAAACCCCTTTTAAGGGGAGTATGTAATATCCGGAAATTCTTACTTCTTGTTGTATCGTTCGGATAATTCAAATCTTGTTGTACTCTTGTTGCATTTGTGTATTGTTATTGATATTGGAATATATCATAAATAAACATAATAATAATGATCACTCGCACTATAATTGGATTCTCAACGTCGCATAGATTAATACATTTTTTAGCTACTAACTGGGTATAACGTACGCTAATCCTTAAACATAACGTACGCTATGCTTAGTTCTTTACGTACGTAAAGGTGTGCTTGTTACGTACGTAACCGGTGTAATCGTATCCGATCTCAACTTTCGGCGTGTAGGGCCGGACGGGATTCGAATATCCCGATCTTTTGGAGGCAATCTAGTTGACCTACATTACGCACGTAATGCGTTGATAGGTAACGTGCGTAACGATGTTCGTGTTTGATCCGGTAGCATCCGGGCCAGCTTACGTCGTATCTTGTCGGGTAAGCGTCGTAGCAGTATCTTTGTTATAAAAAGACTTGTGTCTTTCATTTTGCACGACCAAACTCGTGTTTTCACCTAGATAATCATCCTCCTGCACCCCTAGATCAAAATTACCTTCTTCCAACTTGTGTTTGAGCTTTACATTTGGATTTTGGAGCTTGTTGATTGGGAGTTGGAGTCATTCTTGAAGCTTAGATTGTGTTCTTGTGGTCTTGGTGTATTGTTCTTCAATTCTGAAGGTATGTCATACGTTTTAACCCTAAAATCTCATAGTTATAATGATAGTGACTAAGTATACTCCACCTAGTGATGATTTAATCAAGCTAAACATGTTCATAGTTAAGCTTCCAACAAACTTAATGATGAATATGATAGTTAAGGGTTTTGTAAGGTTGTGTTCTTAGTATCTTAAATGATGATGATCATGTTTAGTTAAACCAAACTCTTATTCCTGGACTAATAACACCAATAGACTACTAATAATCTTTGTTTCATTATGATGTAAATAACTTCTTGGAATAATTACCATAAAATGTTTTGAGAAACCCTTGTTGATCATTAGAAGTATGGAATCACCTTCTTGAACCTAAGCTAAAGTGAATCCAGAGGAGTAATGTTTAAACGTCCAAGTTAACTAGAAGATTATAAGGAAGGTGTTGAACTCGTAGTGGTCTTCATGATCATAATATGGAATTATAACTACTTAACTCAACATAAGTAATTGATTGAAGTGCAGATTTTACTTTTTGATGTTCTTGATAAGTTTAAAGAGTAGGAGATTATTGGTTAACACATCTTAATCCAACAAACATTTGGTAAACATCTTGTAATCAATTGTAAGAATAGAATGGTATTGAATGAGGTTCTTGGAGTAACGCTCAACATCTTAAAGTTGAACTACTCAAATGAGAATTAGGATGTTGTCTCGTCGAAGTTTGGTATAGATGATCATATGAACGCATTATTGAATAAAATATACTTCATTCAAGGTTGATTGTCCGAGTAACCAATTTTGAATCGAGGGCATTTGCTCGTTCGACAAAGAAGGACTTTACACGCCTCCGTATTGAGGCAAGTTATCTTGCTTGGTTATAATGATGTGTGGATTCTTATGATGATTATGCATTTCGTGTATATGAAACACTTATAAACTTGTGTCTTGTGATTTGATGTTGTTCTTAATGATGTCCCGTTTTCATCGTGGGATTGTATTCCCAAGTTCGTTACTTTTGGACCCTTGATATTGTTGATCTTGTTGTCATCTCGGTGAGTCCTCGATCCTTATTCGGATTTTGTGAATTATTGAATTCGTTGTCATGTTGCATCGTGACATATCCGGAGTCATATCTACGTTCCGATTGGATATTGTGTAGGATTTTTAGCCGGGCACATATATAGTCATGCGTGAATATTTTTCCGTGAAAGGCTGTGCACATGAGACGTAGTTCGTTGAGGCTAATTAGGTACATTGTCCCACGTATATCCTGGATTCCGTATACGGGGTGGACATGTGCACCGACACATATTCGGATCGGGTGTACTGTGATGTCCCTCTCGAGCCATACTATCTTAGTCGCTCACAGTCCATTTTTATACTTGGATGTGTTCGACGTTTTGTGACTGAGCGTTCATACGCCCGAGGAGTATGTTCGTTAGTCGGGGAGTTATTCTTGAAATCTTATATACGTGAATTGTATACTATCGTGAGAATCATTTATCATGTATATCTGACCCTGTGTTGGGCGAAATACTTGTGTTGTATTTTAGGTCGAGGAAAAGGCAAGGCACGGGAAGATCAAGGTGATGACGAAGGGTTCGAAGGATACTAGTTCGGGGGCCCCAAGTCTTTCGTGTCCGGTCATGTTCGTACCGTGTAATGTTATTTTTCCGCTTCATTTTAAGTTTGAACAAATGTATTGTTATTTAAGGTATAATTCATCTCCATATGGATTATACTTATGTTTTGGATCCTGTGTGTAATAAGGCCGTAGGCCATACTGCTGTAAACTCCACATCGGAGTAAGTACTATGTTTTGTGGTTCGGTATCACATGTATTGTGTATTTAATCTGTACTTTGGATATCGCCTGGTGGATCCCAGTGTGGGGTCCACGGCACTATAATGGTCGCCTTATCGGGGTGTTACAGAAAATATTATCCCCCTTTAAAAAATTATTACTCCCCTTAAGTAAAATATATTTTGATAAAAAATCAATTTTTGGGGATCCAACCGAGAGTTGGTTTTTCATTTGAAACATAGACGATATTTGAAATATTTGTTCCTTTAGGAACCCAAATCCTTTTAATTTTAATTGTCCGGCGTGGGCTTTTACAGTTCAAAATATGGTGCCCAATTTTCAAACATTTTTCGCAATGGGGTATCTTAAAATTTAAGGATTCATTTTTAGAACGAGGTTTGAATCCCAACCTCTGTTTATTTAAAGTAAACTTTTGAACCGAGAGTATATTTTCAAATTTCTCGTTTCCGAGAGAAAATTTCTTCGTTAAATTTTTGAGCTCGGTTTGCATTTTAACAAGATCATCTTTAAAATATTTTCATTTTCAATGCATTTTGGTGATCGATCTCGACAAATTTTCCCTTTTCAAGAATTTTGGAATATTCAATTTCCAATAATTTATTTTTAGATTTAAGGGATTTAATTTCGGATAAAGCATTTTGAAAGTCAGTATAAAATAATTCAAAAGCTTCAAATAACTCGTCACGAGAGGATGTACTTATTTGACTTTCGACGTCGCTATCGTCGAATGAACTTCGGGCCATGAGAGCGAGATTAATTTGATTGATAAAATCATCATCTTCGTCTTCATCGCTCCATGTTGCAACGAGAACCTCCTTCTTGGGTTTAGCTCGGCAATTCTTTGCAAAGTGGCCTGGTTTACCACATAATCGATAATTATTGTCGAATTTCTTATATTCGCTTGTGATGTCTTTCTTTCTCCGGTTTAATAAGGTTTGAAACTTATTAATATTCTTGGCATAATATGCCGATTCTTCGTCGCTTTCATCAACCGGGATTTCTTCTCTTTTTGACATCTTAGCCTTCAAGGCTATTGATCTTTCCTTCGGTTTCGGCTTTTGCATTTTGAGATTTAAGGACAATCTCGTAATTTATTAGTGAACCAACGAGGGCACTAAAATCAAGATTATTGAGATCTTTCGATTCCATAATCGCCGTAACCGTGCCGTCCCATTCAACAGGTAGTGATCTTAAGATTTTCTTGACTTTTTCACTACTTGATAATGGTTTTCCAAATGAAGCAAGTTCATTTGTGATGACCGAAAATCGGTCGAGCATGTTGGTGATGGACTCGTCACCTTTCATCATGAATAACTCATAGTCATGGAGAAGCATATTGATCTTCGTCTCCTTGACTTGAGTTGTCCCTTCGTATGTGATTTCAAGAATTTTTCATATCTCTTTAGCACTTTCACACGATGAGATACGATTGACCTCTTCTGGATTTAAGGCACAATATAGAAGTTGAGTAGCCTTACAATTTAGATGGTCGTTCTTCCAATCCTCGTCATTATATTCTTCGAAACTCTTAAGAGATCCGTCAGGTTTGATTAGAACTTTCGGGCCAAGACAAATGATCTTCCAAATCTCGATGTCATACGCTCGGATGAATATTGACATCTTTTTCTTCCATGTCATGAAATTTGCGCCTTTAAAAAATGGTGGTCGGTTAAGAGCAAGGCCTTCGACTAGGGCAAATTGAAATGCCATTTGGATCGTCTCCTCGGATGTTAAGCCGTGTGTTGGAGCTACAGCTCCGATACCAATTGTTGGAGCAAAATTGTAATATGCGCCGTTGTGCGGAAGCGTAAATGAAATGTGCGGAAATTAAACGACACAAGGATTTATAGAGGTTCGGCGATAAACGAGCCTACGTCCTCTCTCGATATTTTTTTCTATAGGTTGAAGTTAAAAACCTCTGCACCTCTCTTCTATCGGTCGAGGGATTACCGTTACAATCACGTCTTCAATTAGTCCGTGATAAACCACTCGTATTTGTCTTTGTGTCGGTCCAAGTTAAACCGTTTTCTTTTTCTATTGGATAAGGAATCAACCACTCTAGCTTTCTATCGGTACTAGATAAACCTCACGAAGATATCGATTGCGATTCTAATAATGTCGGATCCTTGATCCTAATAACACCGAATCCAATCGTATCTTTTCTTTTACCTCTCGTGTATGTGTTGAATGTATAAACACTCAATCTAACAATATAAGCTCAATATCACAACAACAATGTAAGTATATCAATCTCGGATGAATGTATCGTTTGCTTGAAGTTGTTGTAGTGAAACAATACCATATGAATGATATTTATAGGCTTCTTCATAAAACTAGCCGTTAGCTCCCTGACTCATCATTACGTACGCCAAGTCCTCCATGTTACGTACGTTAGCTCTTTTACGTACATTAACATATACATGTTACGTACGTTAACATCACCCAGTTTGAGTCCAGTAACATCTGTCTCTTTCCTTACGTACGTTATCAACTCCGGTATTACGTACGTTAACGATACGTCATTGCTGACGTCATATATCCGTTGCCGCATTTTTGACTTTGACACGTCCAACGTTCTTCTGGTTTGAACTCTCAAACATCACATTATGTACGTTAAACAACTACTATTATGTACGTTAATCTGCACATCTTACGTACGCTATGAGGATCTTATTACGTGCGTTAAGCTTGTATTTTTCCAGCTTTTTGCAACTTTATTTCCGTCGATGCTTTGCTTCGTCTCTTTGTTGTTTTGTATTGTGTAACAACTTTAATTATCAAAACACTATTAAGCATGTATGGAACAAAATGTTCCAACAGACTCCAGATATGTCACGATGCAACATGACAATGAAACTCAAAGAATCACATATCCAATAAGGATCAAAAAGACTCACCAAAGTGAACAACGACAACTGACAATGAAAAGTCGACACGACCAATCAATATCCAAAAATAATCCTGGGATCATCATCCCCAATGAATGATCAACACGATCAACGATCTCCATACCAACAGTCCTGGGATCAACACCCCTCAACAATCGATCAACACAACCATCGATACCAAACAATGGCCCTGGGATCAACATCCCTCAACGAACAGTCAATACGAATGTCATTATACAAAACCTCAACATACAACATTTATAAAAATTCAACAGAATAATTATCCTCATAACTGAACATTACTTAAATGACCTCAAAGCCGAAGATAATATCCTTTCCACGAACAATATCCCTGAACGAATACACAGTTATACGAATAATCTCGAATGAGGTATAGCCCATTAATATCATTAAACCGTCATCCCGACATCTATGTCAATACGATAACGATCCTCGATATCCGACATTCCATAACACAACCAAAGATATCTCATATCTCCGTCTTCACCAAACACATTTAAATCAGATACATTATGATTTAATCCAAACCAAAGCACAATATACAAACCATCATCCCAATAATTTATATTTATAATATCACTGCTATATGAATTATAAATGAAATGAAATCAAAATCATTTATTAAATATTATGAACTGAACAAGTATAAACTTGCCTCGATACCGATACGACAAGCCGTTACTAATTCCATTGCCTTTGTCTACGAGCTCCTTAGCCTCGACCAAAAGCAAATCTCCGAACTCTTCAACCTCAACCACAACACAACGATCATTTATCATAACCTATTACAATAATCGATTAACACACATTCGATAATAATCAACAACCGATATAACCAACTAATCAAACTCAGCGGCTCAACAATACCTCGATCATATACAAAACCGAACAATACAACTAAAACAATTACAAACTCATATCCACAATACAAACCGCAACTCGACAATCATAATTAACAATCAATATAACCGATCAATAAACCCAAAGGTTCCACAAAATCCCGATTAAACACAAATCCGGACAACCCAAATCAATCAATCACGAACCCATAACCATAATACGATGTACTGCACTGTCTGTCTACTTAGCGCAAGTTAAACACATAACGTAGCGTGCGCTAATAGTCACCAGTTAGCTTGCATTAGCCAGTCAGCTAGCGTGCGCTAATGACATGCAGTTGCATGCATTCCAAGTACCGACTAACTCCTTGCGACTACGAATCCGAATGTAAAGGAAATCTTATTCCAAGATCAATCACAACCTTTCCAAATTCCATTCATAAAATTATGACATATATAACTCAAGAGTTCTTTAAGAACATTAATCCGTAATAACTTTCATATTCAACAAAACGACATAATCCCATGTGTTCTAGCATCTAAACAATCCTCATTCATAATTCAAGACGTATATCATCATGTTCATCAACATACACTTCTCATTACACCAAGAATCGCAACAATACTACCAAGAACACCAAGAACACTATGGTTCCATAACCATGCTCTTGACAAAATAACATAATCCAATATATATGATCATGCCATCATCTTCCTTTACAAAATTCTTGTGAAATACCAAGAATCATCATGACACCTCCAGAAACTATTATCATACGAACTAATCATCAACAACAACAACATCAAAATCCGAAATGAGAAGAGGATTATCCAACATATCTCTTGAAGATAAACAACACCATTCAAAACCACATGAATCATATCAATATCCGTCTATAAACAATAACATCAAGATAGTTCGGTAATCCAACCCCTAATCATACTTATCAACTCATTTATATGATAATCATCAACTCAAGAACACCAATATTCAATCCCAAAATGAAATCCAAAGTTAAAGTTAATTACCTCTTCGATAAAGTGCGTTGATTCTCAAGGTTGAATCCATTTCCAATCGATTCCAAGCTTAATATTGTTACCAACGATCAAATCCATGATACTCAAGTGTTTGGAACCTCAAGACCTCCCCCAAAAATACTCTCTATCGGGTGAGAGGAAGAAATGGCCGAAATGAACAACATTACTCAACTGCACATATATATACTGCACATTACTAGCGCGCACTACTCTCATAAAATAGCATGCGCTACTTGCCTTAGCATGCGCTAACTGACTTTGTTAGCGTGCGCTACCGCAGTCCAGAGGCTACTGCCTTGCTTCGAACAATGGTTTACGTACGTAATGCCCATGCAGTAGCGTACGTAAACATGCATTGACTTACTACAGTGAAATGCTCGGTAGCGTGCGCTATTCTCCATCAATAGCGTGCGCTATTCTTCATTGACCCGACAATCTGCACTTTCCCCGAAGATGCTAGGGGTCCACACGCCGAAAGTAACCTGACAAAGCCAAGATTCCTTTTTGACCGATCTACACTTAGCGTGCGCTACTCACTTATGCTTAGCGTGCGCTAAATGCCGATAGTAATCAGTCTGGGCCTACCTGTCGGCCACCTTCCGAACCTTATCCAGAATGCCTTACATACGTTAGGGGTCCTCCTTAGCGTACGTAATCCAAATCTCTTAGCGTGCGCTAAGTATACATCGTAGCGTGCGCTAGCGTGGTGTACTTAGCCATTTTCAGCTATTCTTGTCCAATGTCTCGTCATGCGGAATACGAATATACGACATACTGAATACATGTACTCAATTCAATAACATTCCCATATGATATACCTGATATCAAAATTAAAACAACCTGATACCCAATATCCTCAATTATAACTGTCAACCAATCACGTCAATTGTACAAATACAACTGTCTCAGTCCTCAAATAATTTTATCCACACTGTATAAACACCATGCTACCCAGTATATCTCAGATAAAATAACGCGAAAAATTTATACTGAAAATCCGGATATTGCAGACAATGTCGCTAAGAATGCGCTATTTAGGCACATTCTTGAAGGTAAAATGTTGTAACACAGCCAAAGAAATCTGGGAGAAACTCAAGCTCATTTGGGAGGGAACTAAGCTCTCGAAAGAAAACAAAATTTCCAAAATAACTCAGCAATTCGAATATTTTGAAATGAAATCTTCTGAGACGCTTGAGGAGCTTGACCTCAGATTTACCGGCATTGTCGGTGAACTTGAAGCATTGGGTAAAGTGTATACCAAAATGAGAAAACTTTAAAAATCTTTAAATCTCTCCATTCCCGATGGGACATTAAGACCACAGCTATGCATGTGTCTTGCAATCTTACTGACATATCTATTTTTGTTCTTCTCTCTAACTTGAAGGCTTTTGAGTATCACATTGACAGGAGAGAGAAAGCAGAAGAGTCACCTGCCAAGACTACATCACTGGCTGCTGTATTTGATAGGAGATATAGTTCCACACCCAGCACAACCAAATCCGCATGCAAGGCAACAGATATCGATGATGACATCCTATCGCAAGACGACATAGCCCTGATCATGCACAAATTCCCGAACTTCATCAAGAAATTTGGAAAGGACCCATACAGGGCCAAGCCATCTAACAGGGTGAGTTCCGAATCACCCTCGTATGGAGATTCTAACTTGTGTTACAAGTGCAGGAAACTAGGACATTATGCAAATAAGTGTCCTCATCCCAAAGTACAGAAGTTGCCTAAATCCGAGCAACAGGGCAAGGATGAGAAAAGGCGTATTTGGTGTAACAAGCTCAAGGCACTGATTGGAGAATCAGAAGCCTCGCCTGCATCAACCAAGACCGAGGAGTGTCTACAGGCAATCACTGACAGTGACTCCTCCGACGACGAAATAGAGGATAAAGCATATATGTGCTTTATGGCCAAAGATGAAGATGATGATGATGACAGCGATGATGAGGACATAAAGGAGAAGGACATCTGGTACTTCTATAGTAGATGTTCTCGCCATATGACAGGAGATATCAGCAAGTTGTCAGATTATGTAGAAGGTCGCAGTCTAAAGATGCGATTCGGTGACAAATCCAAAGAAAGAACAAGAGGGAAAGGAACCATGCTTGTAGGAAATTTCAAAGTCACCGACATAGCTTATGTTGAAGAACTAAAGTATAATTTACTTAGTATTAGCCTATTATGTGAAGAATAATTCTCGGTCAAATTCTATGTAGATCACGGTAGGGTGAAGACATCAAGACCAAGCAAGTCGTCCTTACAGGAAGCCGTCCAGGTAACATGTATATTGCTGACTAGAAGCCCACAAGCTCCATTATTCCATGTTTTGTTGCCAAAGGCACTGCAGATCAAGGCTGGCTATGGCACAAAAGGATGTCACAATCAACTTCAAGACCATGAACAATCTCGCCCGATAGGGAATGGTCAGAGGCTTGCCCGATGTGTCATTTCATAAAAACAACGTTTGTGGACCCTGTCAGAAAGGCAAGCAAGTTAAGACCACCCTGAAGAGCAAGTCATATCTGTCCACCCACAGGGTGATGGATTTGCTACACATGGACCTCTACGTTCCTTTAGACCCTGTAAGTTTGGAAGATTAGAAATACTGTCTCGTTATTGTTTACGATTTCTCCAGATATGCTTGGACCATCTTCCTGAACAAGAAGAAAGATACCATATCAAAGCCGCCGGTGTTAGGGTTGTATACCTCAAATCATACTTTATGCTTGTATTACCTTATATCCCTGTAACTACTTAGGGAATATTAATTATATTTAATCACATGTTTTGTATATTTATTCACGTTATGGTTATGCAAATGAAATGTCTAATTATTTTATATGATAGATAATGTGGTGTGTTTGTGTCACACGGAAGATCACATTATCGGCACCTTAAAAATTAATACAAATAATTCACAACCTATATAATTATTAGTTAAATTATGTGAAAGGTTGTAATGTATGCTTGGGATTAATTGGTCTTGACTATTAGCACGCATTAGCGTATTTGCATACGTTGAACTGGATCGAAGTGAGATAGTGTCTTCTGTACTGACTGTAAGAAGAACGTAAATCTTGGATAATTATTATTTCTTAATTATAAGTATATATTTAATTGTGTATTTACAATATTTATTGCTTTGATTTACCATGGGTGAGAGTCAAAATGATTGATTCAATAAGTTTCGTATCTTGGGCAATAATATTATCTATATGACAATTATTATTATAACTAGGGGTCCCGACTCGTGCGGGTTGATGATGTCCCATTGAGGAGCTCGATAATAATTATATTAAACCCTGCAGGTGGATTTAGTTCTAATATAATTATAAGGTTTGAGTGATACTACTCTTGGATATGATATTAATTAATTAAAGCTGTCAGTAGCTTAAATTTATTAATGGACATTCGATATCTTAAACACGGGAAATAATATATTTAAATAAGGAGCCCAATTTCATAAATTGTGATTTGGGTAGGAAGTTCAATATTAACTCTTTAATGAATTGAGTTGATATTTAATAGACTCAGTATATTAGGAAAAGGCCTAACATGGAAATTTGAGGTCTATTAGGGGTCCTTTCCCTAATCTCCTTAAGATCCCTATAGTAGTCCAAAAGCCTATATATAGGACATGAGGGAGGGTTTGGCCGCGGCATCAACACACCTACACAAGGGTTTCAATTTTTCTTCTTAGTGTTTAATTGTGGATCCCGACTTGTATCTTTGATTCCACAGTTGAGATAACACTTCAATTCTTGCTATATATCGGAATTACTTGAAGAAAAGAAAATCGAGAGTTGTGAGGAAATAGGTTAGACCGATCCATATTTGTTGTCCAAGCAAGATTCGGTAGCTCGTTTCCCACCAACGTCCAAATTAAGGTGGGATCATACTCTAGAAGATCTAAAGGTAGAAATAAAAGAAGATCAAGGAGAAATTTGAAGACTTTGCTTCAAAAATAACGTATTCTAAGATCTTTGAGATCTTGGTAAAATACTACAAATTATCATGTTTAGACGCCTAAATATATATTGCTCATTTGAATTGCTTATTAATATGTGTAATTAATTATTTGACGAGCCTAAATATATTCAATTCTTGAGGGCCGATTTTAATAAATCCAAACTTGCCGCTTCTGCTGCGTCTTATTTCCATCAGCCAGAGCACCTGAAAAAGCTGCAGACCAAGAAAGGGTTGAGTATTGCATCCATTTGTTTTGACAGAGGCACAGAATTCACAAATCGCTTTATATATCAATATTGTACGGACAATGGCATACAACATGAATACTCAGCAACCCATACTCCTCAACAAAATAGTGTTGTCGAGCGTAAGAACAAGACGCTGAGAGAAGCAATAAGTCCATATTAGCCACAGGCAAATAGCCTCAACATTTTTAGGGAGAAGCAACAAATACAGCATGCTACACACAAAACTGATGTATTATCAACAAGCATCACAATAAAACAGCATATGAGGTATGGAACAACAAAACTCTAATGGTTGCATACTTTCATATTTTTGGATGTAGGTGTTACGTGCTCAACAATGGGAAGGATCAACTGAAGACCTTTAATGAAAAGTCAGATAAGGATATTTTCATTGGATACTCCTCTGTCAGCAATGCTTTTAGGATATTTAACAAAAGGAAGCTGACAATAGAGGAATCCGTCCACGTAGTATTTGATGAACCCCATTGTGATTCTACAGGAGTAGAAGACATAACCCAAAGCATCCAAACACTCTCTATTGATGACCCCCAAACTCCAAAAGAACCAGTTGTTGACTTAGAAGTCAATCCCACCGCTGTAAGAACAGAGACAGTTGAAGCTGATGCTGTATAAGCTGAAGTTGAGGCTACAGATCAACAGGTTATAGGACGGGATGCTGAGCTAGAACCTGACAGGAGGCGGCTAAGAGATCACCCCAGGAGTTAATAATTAGAGACATCGATGCCGGTGTAACCACATGTAGGAAAATACAGAGTACAAAAGGCACTGTCCACACATATAAGTGTTGACGAAGATGGAAATCCGGTTGATCAATCACTCTACAAGAAGCTTATACGCTCACTCTTGTACCTAACAGCCAACAGGCCCGTATTCAGTTTGCTATAGGAGTGTGTGCTCGATACAAGGTAGCACCTAAGGAGTCACACTTCACCGCAGTCAAATGAATCCTTAAGTACGTGAAAGGAACAATAGATGTAGGATTGTGGTATCCTAAGAATAGAGGATTCGATTTGGTAGGCTACAGCAACTCGGATCTTGGATACTGTAAGTTGGATAGGAAGAGTACAATAGGCACTTGTCACTTCCTTGGGCCAAGACTTGTGTCATGGTTCAGTAACAAGCAATTGACCAACTCGTTTTCTACAGCTGAGTCGGAATACTATGCAGCTGGAAGTTGCTGTATGCAGATTCTATGGATGCAACAGCAGTTACAAGATTATGGGACCAGTGCAAGAGAAACACCTATCATGTGCGATAGCACGAGTGCAATTTCAATCACGCATAATCCTGTATTGCACTCGCGAACTAAGCATATTAATATGAAGCATCATTTCATTAGGAATCGTGTTGAGAATAAAGATGTTCGGATCGAGAAGATTCATACAGACATCCAGTTAGCCGATGTCTTACCTCTCAGTACCACCAGATTCTGCATGCTTCGCCAAGAATTGAGAATGCTATAGCCAGACTCCCTATAAGTTTATACATTTTACTCATCAATTGAGGGGGAATGCTGTAAGACCCATGAATACAGTATCCCCTTTAATCAATTGTACACTCAAAACTCCAAGTTGTATCTTTACTTTAGGAAGAAGAAGGGATTATTAACTTCCTAAGATGACATGTGCATTAATTAAGGGGGAATACAATATTAATCTAAAATTGCAATACAAATTGAATCCTGTATGCACCTTTTAAGGGGGAACACTGTATTTTCTCAGATATAACACATACATTGTAGGATATCAATTAATATTTTAATCATATATAATTTCATACTTTTAAACACAACAAACTATTTTAAGTCCACATGCACTGTCTGAATTTAAAACGATTTATATTCCAATACTAAAGAGACACCCGGACTTTAATGCCTTAAAAATCGCGGTTTAAAAATTCAAACCGCCGTTTCGTGCAACAGTGGAAGACGAATTGTGTCAGAAGTGGGACTGCTTATTAATTCCAAAACTGACGGATTAGACGTACAAGTTACATCTGAATCCATACTGCACGTTCATTTAAAGACGGTTCCCATCCCTTAAATCTGACCGTTCACTGTAACCTACCTTCCCTGCACCCTATAAAAGGGCCAGTATGTGTTGAGATTCGGTGCCTAAAATGACGGCCCAGCGGAAGCGGTAAAACAAAAATTAATTCGATCTGAATCCGCACGAGGATCGATCGAGCTACTTATATACAAATATTAAAACGAAACAAAAAGGATACGAGAAAACATACCCTTGTAGTCATTGATTAAACGATGTCCTTCTTTTGAGCTATAACCCAAGCTTTAGATTGCTTTCCTTACGATCTAATCCGCTCCAAGATCTTGGATGATCCAAGGCCGAAAACACCGCGTCTCTACTTGTCACGCGCCGGAGAAACGATCGGAACGACGATCACCTTGCTATCCTCTAAGGATATGGCTAGAGCTAAGTGATGAAGCTTTTAATTGTGATTATAGCACTCTAAGTGTATAACTCACTTTCTCTCTTTTATTTCTCAATTTTCCTCCAAGAAAAATCAAGAACTTGTGAAGAAAATGGAAGAAGACTTGGAGAAGATGATGAAGACTTTGAGAAAAGGTTTCTCTCTCTTACTCTCTCTCACGTATGGAATCAAAACGGGGTGAGAGTGATGAGAAGTCTTCCTCTCTTTATTCAATTTCCACCCACATGTACAACTCATGCACATGAGGAATCAAAACTCCACCAAGACAATCATCACCCATTAAATAATAAAACAAGAGTCCAAATGGAAGGTGGGTGGAAATGTGTGTGTGTGTGTGTGTGGTGGGGGGGGGGGGGGTATATAGAAATCGGATGAGTTTGGTTCGTTTTGGACTCCCGTGAGTCCAAACAGATAAAAACCGATTCCGTTCCGATGTATTTATATCGATCAATTAATACAATTAATTAATCATATCAAATACATAATAACATAATTAATTTTTCCAAGAAATAATTATATTCATGAATTATATTTATCACCCAGTAATTAATTTAATTCATTAGGCCGTAAATTAATTTATCCAATAAATCAATTTAAACATCCAATGTCCCAAATTTAGATATTCAATATCTAAAATTCATAATGAGAGAATTAGCTTGATTTATTCCATCGTCATCCCTATTGCGCGACTCAATAGGTCCGTCTCAGTCAGCAATGGGAGGAACCAAAGAGTAGTAGCACCACCTAGCCAGCCTGGCGGCCTACAATGTACCCCAACTGAGAACGAATGATTGGGATCATTCAAGAACCATTCTGTCGTGAATACCAGTATACGTATAAACCTTTCTTTCAAATATCCCGATCAAGTTATAGGGTTCGGTCAGTCAAACCCTATCTGTACTTGACGCTATGCATGCGTTAATGCAAATCGAGATCATCGAGCTCTCGTGTATCTAATACAACTAGCTCCAATGCTTTGGCCAAAGACTTATGATCTCATATGCCAATAACCTCATAGGACATATAACCCGCTCACTAACGGTAGAAAGAATTCTATCTTGGTCTTCAGTAGGACCTGCTACTTGCCCGTCAAGATGCACATCGAGGTTGACCCCCGCCTCCCGGTTTACAGGGTCGAACTACACTAATGAAAATCTTGACGTCACAAGCACATCCCTACTAAATCCTCAAGTCGAAGGTTCACGAATACCTATCACAACCTTTCGATTCCGTCATTGACTGTCCCGGAGTGAAATCTGTGCTACCAATCGAGGGTGAGTCGGTTCGAGTATACTAATCCAATTAGCATACCTATAACGTGTGCTCCCACTAACCATTAACATTCGATAGACACTTTTCATGTCAAAGAATACGTCATACAAGTCTTCACATAAACGTAACGCCCAATCAAGTTTCATCGACTTGCGAACGATTAAGTATTTAAGCTATAAACCTTTCCAGTGCCGACCCCCTTATCCAATAAGAAGTGGAACGTTTTGCTCTCAAATACACGGACTAGTTTCTATATATATTTACGAGTCATGAACGCCAGTAACTACCAGTAAATAAAGAAACAACCATTGCCTTATATTCAAGATTTACATAATAACAAGTACAATGCCCTCACTCAACATTCTCTGAGTGGCATTCGAGGGCATACTCCTAACAATCTCCCACTTGCACTCAATGCCACACACTATGGTATCTAATACTCATGTTCTCCAGATGACGCTCTAAGCTAATCTGAGAAAGTGGCTTGGTCAGTGGATCAGCGACGTAGTCGGCTGAGTCTACTCTATGCAGTACAATGTATCTCTTTGCGAACAAATTCTCTTACGAGATGATACTCTATCTCAATATGTTTTGTACCTTTATGAAACCTCGGCTCCCAGGCCTGTGCTACCGCTCTATTATTATCGTATAAAAATGAAAATAGGCAGTGCAGCACATGGTGTCACTGTGAAGTTTACCCAGTAACTTCTTAACCCTTCATTTGGAGGCCTCCGAGGCCGCTTTATATTCAGCCTAACAGGTGGAACCAGCAGTCGCGCTATACTTGGCACTATGCCAAGATACTGCTCCTCCATTAAGAGTAAATGTAGCCAGAGGTAGACATAGAATTGTCTTTCTGTCCTTGGAAGTCCAATACAGTGAATCCCATTACATTCAGTTCTCCACCGCCGTATTTTAAGAACTAGATATCTAGTTCTTCTAAAGTACTTGAGAACATTCTTTTACGGCAGTCTAATGTTCCCTAACTGGGTTAGCCCGAAACCTATTTACCACGCTCCCAGCATGCGCAATGTCAGGTCTCGTACACAATAAAGTATATATAAGGCTACCCAATTTCCGAAGCATATGGTATATTACTCATTTCCTTTCATTGTTCCTCACTTTGAGGACACGTCTTCGAGGAGAGTTTTATTCCATGTCGCATCAGAAGGAACCCTCTTTAAGATCTTATCTATATAGAGGGCTTGGGAAAAATCTTATCATTCTCTTCGATCTATCTCAGTAGAATCGAATCCCAAGAATATATGTTTCTTCTACCAAGTCTTTCATGGAGAAATTACTCGAAAGCCAAGCTTTCATAGAACTGAGCATTCCCACATCATTTCCTCTTAGTAGAATGTCATCTAAGAATGTGATATTGCTCCCACTAACCCTCTTGTACACACAAGGTTCCTCTTCATTTTGCACGAAGTCAAACTCTTTGACTGTCTCGACAAAACGAAGGTTCCAACTACATGAAGACTGCTACAGTCTATTTCATGGAGTCTACGTCCACCATTGCTAGGTCATAGGTCACGGGTCGGTCTCTTGTTTATCACCTGGAACCTCGTGGAAACCCAATTCCTCCAAGTGCATAAAACTATACCTCTCAGGTAATTGAGACACTCTACTAGATCTATGAGGTGGTTGTACTTGTGTTTCAGAAGATTAGGTTCCATTTTCTTGCACAGGTGTGTTATTCCAAAGAAATATTTCTACCTGCTCCGCCTTCCTGAATGAATTCTTCTTCCAGGAAGTGTGCATGCAAAGCAATAACGATCTTTCGATCTTTGGGCATGTAGAATAGATAACCCATCGTCTTAGATGGGAATCCAATGAAACATCTCCTCACGCACCTCGCTTCCATTTTATCCACCTTAGTCTTTTTGACATAGGCGGGACATCCCCAAATCCTAATGTGATTAAGACTTGGTTTCCTGCCCTCCCACATCTCATGTGGAGTTTTAGGAACGGATTTGGAAAGACATCTGTTCAAGATATATGCAGTAGCCAGGAGTGTATAGCCCCACAGGTAAATCGGTAAGTCAGTATAGCCTAGCATGGAACGGACCATGTCTAACAAGGTCTGGTTCCTTCTTTCTGACACACCATTTAACTGAGGAGTGCCTGGAGGTGTTAGTTGTGAAACTATTCCATGTTCCTAAAGGAACTCGTCAAACTCCGTACTCATATACTCGCCACATCGGTCCGACCGAAGTGCTTTGATATGATTACCAGTTTGTTTCTTGACTAGGGACTTGAATTCCTGGAATTTTTCAAAGGCCTCAGATTTATGTTTCATTAAGTATACATAACCATACCTAGTATGATCGTCTGTAAACATAATGAAATATTGATATCCGTCACGTGCTGCTTCCAAAGCACCACATACATCGGTATGGATTAATCCTAGTTTATCAGCGGCTCTTTCAAAAGTCCCTGTGAAGGGGGACTTAGTCATTTTGCTTTTAAGGCAAGATTCACAAGTAGGAAAGGGATCCGATCCCAATGGACCCATAAGTCCATCTTTTTCATTTTGTAAACCTTGGTCTGACCAACATGACCAAGTCTAAGATGCCATTTCAAAACTTGATTGGTTTCATTCCTACCACGTTTTCTAGTCATAGTATTCACAACTACTTTGTTGCTGAGATTTAGATGATACAATCTATTTAACAATGTAGCAGTACCCACTAGTTTATTTTTGAAATAAATTTTGCAGGAACCATCACCAATGAAAAATGAAAAGCCTTTTCGGTCCATGACCGGAATGGATACAATGTTTTTGTGCCCCTTGGGCAAAACAAGTACATATTCTAAAGTCAAAACAAAGTCGGATTCTAAACACAAAAGAAGTGATCCTATGTCGGTTGCCTCGACACTATGCCCACTTCCGACTGTGATCATAAATTCTCCAGCTCCAAGCTTCCTACTTTGTTCCAGATCCTGATTCACGGTACAAATATGAGAACTAGCACCAGAGTCCAGTATCCAGGAAGTAGAAAATACAGCAGCAGAACAATTTGTTTCCAAAACTAAAAGTTCTGTACCTGAAGTGCCATGAAGAATAGGACACTCCCTAGCCCAGTGGCCCAGCTCACCGCACTTGAGATAAGCGTCTTTCTTCTTGCTCTTCAGAACCGTTGGGGCCTTGCCCTTGCCCTTGAAGTCTTTGATATGTGGTCAAGTCTGCTTTTTGATTTTTTTCTTCTTGTTCTTAGACCTCCGAGGTCCAGAAGAAATCACAAGAGCAGACTCATTCATCCACGGAGTCTTCATCTGAGACTGAGCGGTCACAAGTTTGTTCATTAGCCCAGCTAAATTACATGCAATCTCATTGCAGTTAAAGTTCATAACGAACTGTGAGAAGGAATCAGAAAGAGACTGTAGGATAAGGTCGGTTTGAAGAGAAGCATCCATTTTAAAATCAAGAGCCTCCAATCTCTCGATCATGGATGTCATTTTGAGGACTTGTCCCCAACCTTCTCACCTTCCTTCATCCTTGCATTGAACAGTTGCTTGGATATCTCATATCTAGTAGTTCTGCTGTGCTCACCATAAAGTTCGGTTAAGTGAGATAGAATCTGCCTAGCAGAAGTCATTTTCTCATGAGCTCTCTGATGCTCATTATACATAGAATCCATCATGTATGCATGGACTTTTACGTCATCCTTAACCCACTTTTCGTGGTTTTCAATCTCTTCCTGATTGGCTCTGGTTCGCACAGGAGGCGCCGGAATGTCCGTCTCCAAGATGTATCCCAGTGCCTCTATACTGAGGACAATCATCAGATTGCGAAACCAGTCCACAAAGTTAGGTCCAATCAGGGTGTTCTTCTCGAGTAGAATTGCGAGTGGATTCATTGTCATATTGAGAGTTATGTCAGCATTAAGTATAACAGATTAATTAGTGACTTGTTATATTATGATCTGAGTATAGAATTAAGGTCTTTTCTATTCTTGTTACCCATCTCCCACTATTTTTATCGGAATAACACACTCCCATGTGAAATCCAGAAGTATCGTCGCTCTACTTCATAGTGGTGATCGAGTTCTTTATAAATCTTAATAGAGGGCAACCGATCAGGTTTCTAGTCTATTAATTTTCATAAAGTGGTGTCCAACACCAACCCATCTAATGGATGATTCGATCTTATTTTTCCCCTTGTTCACTCCCCTCAACCTATACGGTTTCTATGGTTCGTGGACAAGTTAAGTTTATACCATCGACGCAAATCAGTTTCACAATTTAATCTTATCCAGCAACCTATCAGGTTTCTAGGGATAAAATTTGCTCCAACCAAAGGCATCCAATGCGCTCCCGGTAATTTATCCGTCCTCCCCGAACGACTACCCCGATAACTCGGAAGCATAGCACATCCGGTTTGGATTTCAATTTCCCGAAAGCTCGATAGAGGGAAGGAAAACCTTGAAACCTTATAAACTTAATAATTTGTCCTGGGAGAATTTTCGCGATTAATTTTACACTTTGCACATTAATTCATTTAAGCGCATTTGTGGCATTCATACAATATGAAACAACCATTCACAATCTAGTTGCTACCAACATGTGGTTCATGGACCGTTCGTAGAAAAAAAAAACTCCGTAATCTAATTACAAGTCTTCGTCTTGAATCTTCATCTTCTCGAAATGGATCTTCCTCCGGTCTTCGTCATTATATATAAATTTTACATTGAAAATTGCATCCTAGATACAAATATTTCTAGTAAAATAAATAGGCTCAAAACGGCCGTTACAACCTAATCGAATAAAACGAACAATTTAAAAAACTAAGTC
Source organism: Orobanche coerulescens (assembly GCA_033398695.1). NCBI lineage: Eukaryota > Viridiplantae > Streptophyta > Magnoliopsida > Lamiales > Orobanchaceae > Orobanche > Orobanche coerulescens. The sequence goes on from CM065802.1 coordinate 144,798,280, forward strand.
CACGAACCACATCCCCATTCAAAAACATTCATCCAATAAATACTATATAAATGTAAAGCGTAGAGATACATTAATCCAATCAACAATACGAACTGATCCAATCGATTCATTGAAAACGAATTAATCCAATTAATTCAAACAACCATCAATTTTAAGTTGTTCCGGACGATAAAATATTTCATTAAATTAATTCCCCTAAGATTAAAATTACCATAATTAAATCCTATTCAGATTAAATCCAATTTAATTTGTGGGAAATTAATTATCGAACGAAATATAAAAAACGGAGTCGAAAAACACGGCCGGAGCACGGCCCAGCAGGCTTCCGAGCAAGGCCGGAAGTGACCGGCAGGGACCGAGACCATTGCCAGGCAGCGGCCGACACAGACTGCCGAGCCTGGCCGATCACGGGTCCAAATCGCGATCTGTTGCCTCGATCATGGAAAGACCTGGCCCAAAGCGGCCGGGTCCGATTACGCCACTGCTTTTTTCACCCCGATTTCAAAAATAACAGTTTTCTAATCTTTATATTACATTTTAAATCAGTTTTTTCAAAAGGAAAATAGATTTACATTGTAACATAAAATCATGAAAAAATAATTTTTTGGATGAACAATAGAAAATCAACGATTAATACGATTATGATTCCAAATCATATACCATCTAATCAAGCATTCCAAATGCCAATATCGTATATACGATTGCAAGACCTACGCTCCGATACCACTGTTGAGATTCGGTGCCTAAAGCGAAGGCCCATCGGAAGCGGTAAAACCAAAATTAATTCGATCCGAATGCCTACGAGGATCGATCGAGCTACGTATATACGAATATTAAAACGAAACACAAAGGATACGAGAAAACATACCCTTGTAGTCGTTGATTAAACGATGTCCTTCTCTTGAGCTATACCCCAAGCTTTAGATTGCTTTCCTTACGATCCAATCCGCTCCAAGCTATTGGATGATCCAACGCGGAAAACATCACGTCTCTACTTGTCACACGCCGGAGAAACGATCGGAACTACGATCACCTTGCTATCCTCTAGGGATACGGCTAGAGCTAAGTGATGAAGCTTTTAATTGTGATTATAGCACTCTAAGTGTATAACTCACTTTCTCTCTTTTATTTCTCAATTTTCCTCCAAGAAAAATCAAGAACTTATGAAGAAAAATGGAAGAAGACTTGGAGAAGATAATGATGACTTTTAGAAAAGTTTTCTCTCTCTCTCTCTCTCTCTATTACTCTCTCTCACGTATGGAATCAAAATGGGGTGAGAGTGATGAGAAGTCTTCCTCTCTTTATTCAATTTCCACACACATGTACAACTCATGCACATGAGGAATCAAAACTCCACCAAGACAATCATCACCCATTAAATAATAGAACAAGAGTCCAAATGGAAGGTGGGTGGAAATGTGGGGGGGGGGGGGGGGGCATGTATAAAACGGATGAGTTTGGTTCGTTTCGGACTCCCATGAGTCCAAACAGATAAACTCCGATTCCGTTCTGATGTATTTATATCGATCAATTAATCCAATTAATTAATCATATCAAATACATAATAAAATAATTAATTTCTCCAAGAAATAATTATATTCATGAATTATATTTATCACCCAGTAATTAATTTAATTCATTAGTCCGGAAATTAATTTATCCAATAAATCAATTTAAACATCCAATGTCCCAAATTTAGATATCCAATATCTAATATTCATAATGAGAGATTAGCTTGATTCATTCCATCGTCAACCCTATTGCGCGACTCGGTAGGCCCGTCTGAATCAGCAATGGGAGGAACCAAAGAGTAGTAGCACCACCTAGCCAGCCTGGCAGCCTACACTGTACCCCAACTGAGAACGAATGATTGGGATCATTCAAGAACCATTCTGTCGTGAATACCAGTATACATATAAACCTTTCTTTCAAATGTCCCGATTTATAGGGTCACGATCAGTCAAACCCTATCTGTACTTGACGCTATGCATGCGTTAATGCAAATCGACATCATCGAGCTCTCGTGTATCTAATACAACTAGCTCCAATGCTTTGGCCAAAGACTTATGATCTCATCTGCCAATAACCGCATAGGACATATAACCCGCTCACTAACAGGAGAAAGAATTCTATCTTGGCATTCAGTAGGACCTGCTACTTGCCCGTCAAGATGCACGTCGAGGTTGACCCCCGCCTCCCGGTTTACAGGGTGGAACTACACTAATAAAAATCTTGATGTCACAAGCACATCCCTACTAAATCCTCAAGTAGAAGGTTCACGAATACCTATCACAACATTTCGATTCCGTCATTGACTGTCCCGGAGTGAAATCCATGCGACGAATCGAGGGTGAGTCGGTCCGAGTATACTAATCCAATTAGCATACCTATAATGTGTGCTCCCACTAACCATTAGCGTTCGACAGGCACTCTACATTTCAAAGACACGTCATACAAGTCTTCCATAAACTTAACGCCCAACCAAGTTTCATCGACTTGCGAACGATTAAGTATTTGAGCTATAAACCTTTACAGTGCCGACCCCCTTATGCAATAAGGAGTGGAATGTTTTGCTCTCAAATACACGGACTAGTTTCTATATATATTTACGAGTCAGGAACGCAAGTAACTACCAGTAAATAAAGAAACAACCATTGCCTTTTATTAAAGATTTACATAATAACAAGTACAATGCCCCCACTCAACATCCTTTGAGTGGCATTCGAGGGCATACTCCTAACAGTATGCTGATATGCAGACTCTTTATGCTTTCTGCATATTATCGAGCCTATAGCATACAACCTACATACTTTCTAGATTTCTACTTACTTTTTTTTTTTCAATTCACTTATGCAATAATGTCTTCTTACCAGACTTCATCTTTCTCAGTTAAGAAGAAGGACATGATAATATATGGAATGATCTTTGATCGCTCAGTTTTGCAGTGGCGTATATTTTATGAGGATGAGGATATGGCCAGGATGAACCTTGTTGTATCACGTATGGAGCAAATCGGCCTCTACCGGTTAGGTAGCCTGCATCCAGAAAGCTACGATGAGCAGATTGTTGAAGAGTTCTTTGTTGATGCTGAGTTTCAGTATGCGTCGAACAAGAAGGGTTCTGACGTCACGGCCATCGTTAGCACCGTCCAAGACAAGGAGATAACTGTCAATTGGGAAATCCTTGAACGTTTGTATAGACTTACCTATGATGGGTTAACATTGGAGGATCTTGAGTCTTTCGGGTTTGAGGAGATTTTGTATGCTATTGGGATATGTTTACTGGGAACTCCACTCTATTTACATGATTTTTGTTGCATGGTGGTTGAGAATAGAACTATCGCATTCGAGATGTGCATAAGGCTGTGTTTCAGGATGATGGTGGCCATTATGACTCGAGAAAAGGTTAACTGGTGCCAGGTCATCTTTAAAAGGCTTCAGGAAGAAGCATCGAAGACTGAATCTGCCAGAAAATCTTTTGGCCTCATATTGAACTATGTCTTGACTAGCTATGGCATACAACAGTCAGCAAATGCCAAGAAGGTTCTTGCTGGGAAGTTCCTTGGTAGTTCAAAGCCATCAGTGTTCAACAAGGAGTCACTTCTCGCGAACAGGCCTAGTACTTTGTCCTTCCCAACATCTAAAGATCCCACGGATGTTGCTGATCTTTCCTCAAATTCCAAATTTGTTGACATCAAGAAGAAGACTGTCAGCAAGAAAAGAAGCGTTCCCGACAGGAGCTCTCCTACAGCATCGAGAAGAAGAAGAAGCAGAAAACCAAAAAATCCCTGAAGTTGGAAGATGTCCATATAGCAACGCTAGTGGCTATAGCGGCCACTGAGGCAGTTCCGTATGATGCACATGCCACAGTAGATATCCCACATGGCGCAACCTCCCTGGAAGAAACTCTGGCTGCTGCCGCAGCAAATCCTGAGCCCATTATGGCTATGACGGAGGACCAGATGTTTATGAGGATTGAAGGAACCGGTGAATCGGCTGCCCCTTTGGAGCCGACGATCACCACTCCAAATAGGGAACCCACCCCTGAGTCCCTCTCCCGACAGGGCATCCCACCCTGTCAGGGATCCCGCTTCTCCACAGGTTCTCTTACAGGTCGAGAACCCAAATCGGACAGGAGACCCTCTACTGTTCGGAGTCCCTCCCCGACTGATATTATTAACAACACTCTCCTCCAGATCAAGATAGATAAAGCTTATGAGCACTTCAAAGTTTGGACATCATATAGTGTCGCTCCTTACGACACCCTATACAACTGGGAAAACTGGAAGGAAGAAGAGTTGTTTGCTTTGGAAGTGACAGACACCCAAAATGTCGAAGTCTTGATCAAGTGGGATATCACTTTTTGCCAAGAATTAATCACTTCATATTTTGTGGCAAAGGAGAAGACAAGACTGAAAGGAAAGTCTATGTCTGCTGACAAGCCCAGAAGCCTGAGCCACCACTCTGACTCCGACAAAGACGATGATGACCTTCAGACATGTCTGAGGCTCAGCCATGACGAGGCTCGTGAGAAGCTTAGTCCAAGGCTACAAATGGCCAAGGAACATCGATCAACCCCCATCAGCCCCCATCTAGGAAGATTCAGTCCCTCCAACAGAAGTTGATGTGACACGCGTCGTCCGACAGGAGGAATTAGTCCTTCCTAAGGAACAGGCAGCGACTGAGAGCCAATAGGAGGACCCAGTCCTTCCTGTACCACAAGCTACAGAATCCAAATAGAGACAGGAGGAATCAATCCCCTCTGTATCTCTATCGACTCAAGTAGAACCATCCGAGTTTCTTGCTATGCAACCTGCACCCACTCTTCTCCAACCAGGATCCCCATATGAATCGGGCGAAGATCTCCTCTTTGCTGATGACATGATCCAAAGGACCCGTCACAATGTTGTATTCAAACAGCTTAGTGTTAGATGTATTTTTATGCGCTTAATTATCATTATTTTATACCTATTTTTAGTTTAAATCTGCGTAAATGAGCTTTTAATGCATTATCTTTATATGTTTTGAAGGAAATTCGAGCCCGGGAGCTTGAACGAAGAAAAACGGGCCAAAACGACATTTTTTGGTCGAGGACCGCGACACACAGACGCTGAGCCGCGGCACAGGAGGCGCCCAGAAGGACCCGGTACAAACTGTACCGAGGGCCGCGGCACGCAAGCTCTGAGCCGCGGCCCGTATGGAGAAATTGCGCCCAGGCCTGACCGCATGAAGACAGGGGCCGCAGCACACTAATGCCGGCCCGCGGCCCGCCGCACAGGGTTCATATTCGCTGCTCGCGATTTCGGCGGTTGGGAAGTCCGTTTATGACCTAATTTCTGGACGCGTTTTTGAGGCAGATGAAAAATTATAAATAAGCATTGAAGGTCAGAAGATATCATCATCAAAGAGAAGGAGAAAATACCGAGGAGCAGAGAGCAGAAGCCAGAGAACGACGCAATTCAAGTTCCTAAACTGCGTTTGATTTTTCTTATGCTTTCTTTAATTCTTTGTGTATTATTTTCTAGCATGTCGGGCTAGAACCCTATTCTAGGATTGTGATGAAATCGAGATTTTGACAGATTAACTTTTGATTTTGCATTATTAATATATTTCCCTTTTCTATTGAATTTTCCCCAATTGTTCTTAATGCGTTCAATTATGTGGCCTATGATTGAATTGTTTTGATTACGCAACTCGAATCGGGAGAGGAGAGTTAGTAGGAAAAATTGGTGAGAAATGTTTTATCTTGTGAGATAGGAATATAATCATAGGAATTACGTGGCCCGTCTGAAGATTTTGTATTTTTGGCCTATTGTTGAATTAATTCACCTAGGAATAGAGTGATTTATTCGCCTTAGAAAATTCTACTGACCTCGGGAGAGGCATTAGAGTATCTTAGAAATCTTCGCTTTCAATAAATTGGGAAATTACTTAATTTATATAAATCAAGAGTAATTCGGATAAATCGAGGCAGATTCTCAATCCTAGATTATTCTCCTATTTGATCTTCTTTCTTCGAATAATCGATTTTATTAATTGTTTTTAGTTTATCACTTTATTAGTTTTCTTTAATATTCCTTACACTAGCAAATTCGATCGTTCAGATAAAATTAGAATACAATTAAATTGGTAATTAGTAAGTCAGTCCTCGAGGGAACGATATCTTACTTATCACTTTATTACTTGCTTACGACAACGTGCACTTGCGTTCACTGAAATACGTAACAAGTTTTTGGCGCCGTTGCTGGGGACTGATTTTTTTTACTAATATCTATTTCAGTATTTCTAATCTTAATTTGAACATTATTTTATTTTTTGTGTAATTTTTTTATTTGTTTTCCTTTCAGGAGTTTCGTTTAGTGCATGAGAAAATTCGGTGACGAAGGTCTATTACCTTTGGATACTGAACTCGAGCGCACTTTGCGGAAAAACAAGAAGGAAAGGCGTGAGATGGCAACAAAGGATACCATGGCCGACAATACAGGAAATCACGGGGTTGACAACCCTATTCAGCAAGCTCAACCGGCATTGGCACTCCGGGATTATGCATTGCCTCAAATCAACGCGAATTTTTTGGGGATTCGGCGTCCAACTATCCAAGCAAACAATTTCGAGATTAAACCAGCTATAATCCAGATGGTACAAACAAATCAATTTTGCGGACTAGCGAATGACGACCCTAATGCTCATATTGCATCGTTTCTCGAGATATGCGATACGTTCAAGAATAATGGAGTTTCTGATGACGCCATTCGTCTACGGCTTTTCCCATTTTCTTTGAGGGATAAAGCCAAGTTTTGGTTGAATTCACTTCCGCCGGGCTCTATCACGACTTGGGCGGAGTTAGCAGAAGCCTTTTTGGCTAAGTTCTTTCCGCCGGCAAAGACAGCGAGACTTCGGAATGAAATAACGACCTTCGGGCAATTTGAGATGGAATCGCTTCATGAAGCTTGGGAGCGATAAAATGATTTACTAAGGAGATGCCCACACCATGGCCTACCGGATTGGCTCCAAATCCAGACTTTCTATAACGGACTAAGTGCTTCTACACGCACTCTTGTTGATGCAGCCGCTGGAGGAGCTTTAATGGGCAAGACGATGGCTAAAGCTCATTCTCTATTGGAAGATATGGCGGCGAATGCGTATCAGTGGCCTTCAGAGCGTCTGAATCCGAAACGAGTTATGGAAATTTCCGATAATGATCCAATATCTACGCTATCGGCCCAAGTTGCTGCCTTGACTCAACAACTTCAAGCTTTATCACGCGCTCCTTCTATCGTTACCACGGAATCATGTAATTGGTGCAACGGGTCTCACCCTAGTGCGGAATGCCAAGTTGGAAATCCTTTCGAGCAATCTCCGATGGAACAAGCTCAGTTTGTGGGGAACAGAAATCGGCAGAACAATCCGTATTCCATCACATATAATCCGGGATGGAGAAATCACCCTAACTTTTCGTGGAAAAACGGACAAAATTTAAACCAACCTCAGTTTGCTTAACACCAACAACAACCTCCTCCCGCTCCAAAAATCTCTCTATAGGAGGCAATGGCGAAATTAGCAGCAAATATGAGTCAGTTCATGACCCGTACGGAAACAACCTTGCAAAACCATTCCGCCTCTATTCGCAATTTGGAAGTCCAATTGGGTCAAATAGAAAATGTGTTAACAGCCCGACCTGAGGGTACTTTGCCAAGTACAACTGAGACGAATCCCAGAGAGAGTATTAATTCCATTGGCTTGAGAAGTGGGAGGGAAGTGTGTGAGCAACCCGGGAGAAACAAAAAGAGAGGTGAAGATGAGGAGAAGAAAAATTCGGCATCAGAAGAATCACAAATTTCTAAAAGTTCGAAATTGTTTCCTGACAATCCGATAGCCTATGTGCCACCCGTCCCGTTTCCGCAGCGATTGCAAAAGCTAAAATTGGACAAGCAATTCTCCAAGTTTCTTGACGTCTTCAAGAAACTACATATCAACATTCCATTTGCCGATGCCTTGGAACAAATGCTGAGCTATGTGAAGTTCATGAAGGAGATCTTATCGAACAAAAGGAAGCTCGAAGAGTATGAGACAGTGGCATTGACGGAAGAGTGCAGTGCCATCTTGCAGAAAAAGCTCCCGCCTAAATTGAAGGATCCAGGAAGCTTCAATATACCGTGCACTATTGGACACCTATCTTTTGATAGAGCGTTATGTGACCTCGGCGCCAGTATTAATCTTATGCCCCTTTCCATTTTTAAGAAGCTGGGTATTGGGGAAGCCAAGCCGACGACGGTCTCTTTGCAATTAGCTGACAGATCTATCAAGTATCCGAGGGGGGTAATAGAAGACATTTTGGTCAAGGTCGATAAATTCATCTTTCTGGCCGATTTTATCGTGCTTGATATGGAGGAGGACCATGATATCCCAATTATCTTGGGAAGACCATTTTTAGCAACCGGCCGAACACTCATTGATATGGAGAAAGGGAAACTCACTTTACGGGTTCAAGATGAGCAAGTCACATTCCAAGTGTTTCGATCTCTCCCGTGTCTAAGCAATGTCAAGAAGGGTTCTCAATTTGAAAGCTTAGATATTTTGGCGAAAGACACACACCGGGAAAGCTGTCAGTCGAAATGTTAAGAATCTGTTGTAGTTGTTCCGACATCTGAGAAAAATGTAGAACGAGTCGCATATCTTAGGCATTTGGACATGTCGTCTTCATCATCCGTTCACTCACCATCTAAAAATTCTCAGGCCGTCATAAATTTGTCCGTGGAAAAGAAAACTAACCCGGAAGTGAAACGGTTGCCAAGTCATGTGAAATTTGGGTGTTTTGCAAAGTTACTATTATTCAAATCTTTTCGCAAAGAACATTGGATGTCCAAACCAAAAATCGAACTGTTAAAGACTCATGGTCAAAAATTTAAAATACATATTAACGGTTCGATGGATGGGGCGGAGCCCAAATGGTGTTTGCGAAAAGCAAATTGATCTTAAAAAGGTCCGGCTGAAGACTATAAACTTAGCGCTTCTCGGGAGGCAACCCGATTATTAGTTGTAGATGTTAATTTTTCGTTGATTTCATTCAATCTAAGAGTCTAATTTTTCGTCATCTTTTCTTTGATATGTTTCTCTCTCACGTTCTATGTGTTTTCGCTTTAAAAATTTTTGTGCAGGAGCATTCCAGGCCAGGGGCCGCGGCACATGCAGAGCGGGCCGCGACACACTAACCTTGCAAGCCGCGGCACCCGTTCAGTGAGCCGCGGCACACTGCCATACTCCCAGTGCCCAAAAGCATCATGTACTACTGCCCGTGGCTCACTTGATACGTGCCGCGGCCCCTGCTGAGAATTTTAAACGGCCAGGGCAGGCTTATAATCCATTCGGCCGAGACACTAGGTATTTCTCAAATTTCTTCTTCTTCGCGCGGCGCAAGGATATCATCCTCCAACTTCTTCTTCTCACCTTCTTCAATCCAACACAAGGTAATTCTATTCCCTTAAGTTTCAATGCAACATGGATTAATTATTGGGGTAATATTCTCTGATGAACTTGTGTTTATTTTCTAAATTTTTATCAAAATTTGTATCGGATTATGCTAAGATTATTGATTGATTGATGGTGTTTAGTTATTTTGTCATGAATTGCTATGATGGTCGATTGAAATTGTTGTTGTTGAGGATTGAATTGAGTAAGTTATTATTTTTTGTTCTTCAATTAAGCTAACGCATGCAAAGTGTTTGATAAAATGCACCAATGGATTTTTTTTTAGTCAAACATTTCCAAATTGTCTGCAACGAATTCGATTATCGGATTAAATTGTGCCCCCAACCCTTACGTCAAGTTTGAGCTTAAATCTCTGCCTCATATCCCTCATACGGTAGTGCGAGTTCATTCGACGCTATATCTATTTTCCGCACGATATAAGTTGAGAGTGGTGTAGTTATTTTTAAAGTTGTCTAAGTTATCCGGCGTTTATTTTCTAGGGACTTCGTCATGGCTCGGAAAAGGAAGTTGAGCACGAGGGCTAGGACGCGATCATCCCCCACAAGAGGGGAAACGTCACAAAACCGAACAGATATGGAATCCCACCAATTCTCTGACCCTGACATCCATCGAATATTCAACGAGAGAATCCGTCCTCGTCCAATAATTCCGGAGCGGGGATTCACTCCCGCCCCCCAAGACGGAGAGCTATTGGCAATGATTAATGAAATGGGATGGACTCGATTCAATGCGCCACCCGAGCCGGCGATGATTTCTATTGTCCAAGAGTTCTACGCCAGTGCTCTATTGCGACAAATCCAGGCGGGGCAGATGATGGGACGACCGGATACACGGACTGAGGTTGTCGTCCGAGGCCAAACAGTGGACTTTTCGGTGGCGGCGCTTCGGAGGCTGTACGAGCTACCGGAGGTGGACGAATCGGAGTACACACGGACTATGAGTAGCCTCACGAGGGAAAATTTGTTGGAGGCACTTGCTCAGTCGGGTTCTGTCTGGGAAATGCGCGTCCCAAGTTCTACAGCTTTCTATTTCAAGAGTTCCCACCTCAGTCGGCTCGGGCGAGCCTGGCTTTATATCCTCTGTGCACGAGTCGACCCTACATCACAGATCCGCTCGGTCTTGCTTTCTCGTGCCCGATTATTGTATGCTATCACGACGAGACTCCGATTTGATGTGGCCCCACGTCTGTCCCGTTCTATATTTCAGTGCATCCAGGGAGGGGCAAAGACGGGATTAAAACATCCCTCGCTGATTTGTGCCCTATGCCGCCAGTCAGGCGTGACTTGGTCCGACGACGAGCCGTCTATTGCACCCCAGGGTCTGATCGACCACCGTATTATCTCCCATTTCGACCAGTGGGGTGGCGCGATGGCACACGAGCGGGGGCGAGGATTTCTTATCTATGAGCCACACGAGCACTCTCCCGAGCCGCTACTTCTGACTCATGATCCGGCAGCAGATGCTGAGGATCAGCCTGAGTCCACTCCACCGCCAGCGAGAGAGCATCTATAGGCGATGTTTGACAGCCTGAGGGAGGAGATGCGGGCAGAGAGAGGCAGCCTCCACGCAGCTGTTCAAGAGGAGATGCGCGAGCAGGCTCGCCGGGCCAATCGGTGTGTGGAGAGGCGCTTAGCGGCGAGGGATGCTTATCATCAGGACTATCTAGCTGCGTGGACGCGCCATATACTCCATCCGGACGGACCCTTCATTTCACCAGTCAGGCCATCTACACCACCCTCCTCGCCGGACGAGGTTGGCACAAGTTCCTGAGCTGATATTAGGGGAGTACTTGACCTTTCTCATATTACATATTATTGTTTGTGTCCATTGAGGTCAATGTACGTCTTAAGTTGGGGGGGGGGGTTACTTTTAGTTGTCATTTACTTATTCATTGCTATTTTTTGTTGTTATTGACTCTAGCCTTGCTTGTCTTCTAAAATATTCTGGAGTTATTTGCATTTGTGAATTTTTCGTGTAGCCTTGTGTAAAACTGATGATATGATACTGATTTCTTTTTGAAGAAACGGTTGAGTTTTGGTCGAGTTTGCATTCTGCGACAATTGTTTCCCTTGAGTATTCATTTAGGTCTGATTTTTTGCGTCATTGTAGAAATCCTAGCATATAAGAAATGAGACATACGTGTTTACGAACCACCATCTATACGCTTGGTTACACTTTTCACGTAGCTAGTCGTCCAGTAACATGAGTCTTCTTGGCATTTAATTTGAGTTTAGGTATTAAGTCGGACAGCTTTTCCCAAAAATTCGAGAAATTATACATGTTCTATGATGGGACGTCTAGTAACCAGGGGTATTCACGTGACCCGTTGTTTACTCTTGCGTAAAACGACAACCCTGAATAGACTACTGGTTCAGAAAAATCGCATGATGATGAAAGGAAGCCAAGAAACCGGATGTATTCACGTGACCTGTCGTTTACATTCGCGTAAAACAGCAACTTTGAATCGGACATGCGAGAATAGCCATTCGAGTTTTTTCTCCGCTGTCGAGGGAGACTTAGTAACTAGAAGCATTCATAAGCCCCATAAGTGTCTTTTACATCAAACGGTTCCCCAATACATGAGAATGGATTTCCACCCTAGGGTCATTTCATGAAACATACCGGGAGTCGGAACCTAGTGGTTAACTCGAATCATTATAATGATTATATATAAGGGAATGCTGTCCGAGGAATGTTATTTACGATGAAACTCTTGCATTTTTGCCTCGAGACTGTGGGACTGGGCGAGTTGGCTTGTTTAATCTAACCATTCATATTGGCGGTCGGCTCAATTCACGCTTGTTAATCTTTGAGCCTTGATTTTCTTCATGACCGATGGATCAGCACTAAAAATGATTGCTTTGTGGAATCATTGTCCGTGATGTGACCAACTAATACGATACTTGTATTTTTATTTGAGAGTTTCAGGTTAGTATTAATCTGGTAAACACTATGGATTTGCACGTCTACCCACGATACTTGTCATCTCATTTGAAATTAATTTTTGCTTGAGAATAAGCAAGGGCTTAAGTTTGGGGGTATTTGTTAGATGTATTTTTATGCGCTTAATTATCATTATTTTATACCCATTTTTAGTTTAAATCTGCGTAAATGAGCTTTTAATGCATTATATTTATATGTTTTGAAGGAAATTGGAGTCCGTGAGCTTGAACGAAGAAAAACGGGCCAAAACGACATTTTTTGGTCGAGGACCGCGGCACACAGATGCTGAGCCGCGGCACAGGAGGCGCCCAAAAGGACCCGGTACAAACTGTACCGGGGGGCCGCGGCATGCAAGCTCTGAGCCGCGGCCCGTATGGAGAAATTGCGCCCAGGCCTGACCGCATGAAGACAGGGGCCGCGGCACACTAATGCCGGGCCGCGGCCCGCCGCACAGGGTTCATATTCGCTGCTCGCGATTTCGGCGGTTGGGAAGTCCGTTTCTGACCTAATTTCTGGACGCATTTTTGAGGCAGATGAAAAATTATAAATAGGCAGTGAAGGTCAGAAGATATCATCATCAAAGAGAAGGAGAAAATACCGAGGAGCAGAGAGCATAAGCCAGAGAACGACGCAATTCAAGTTCCTAAACTGCGTTTGATTTTTCTTATGCTTTCTTTAATTCTTTGTGTATTATTTTCTAGCATGTCGGGCTAGAACCCTATTCTAGGATTGTGATGAAACCGAGATTTTGACGGATTAACTTTTGATTTTGCATTATTAATATATTTCTCTTTTCTATTGAATTTTCCCCAATTGTTCTTAATGCGTTCAATTATGTGGCCTATGATTGAATTGTTTTGATTACGCAACTCGAATCGGGAGAGGAGAGTTAGTAGGAAAAATTGGTGAGAAACGTTTTATCTTGTGAGATAGGAATATACTCATAGGAATTACGTGGCCCGTCTGAAGAGTTTGTACTTTTGGCCTATTGTTGAATTAATTCACCTAGGAATAGAGTGATTTATTCACCTTAGAAAATTCTGCTGACCTCGGGAGAGGCATTAGAGTATCTTAGAAATCTCCGCCTTCAATAAATTGGGAAATTACTTAATTTATATAAATCAAGAGTAATTCGGATAAATCGAGGCGGATTCTCAATCCTAGATTATTCTCCTATTTGATCTTCTTTCTTCGAATAATCGATTTTATTAATTGTTTTTAGTTTATCACTTTATTAGTTTTCTTTAATATTCCTTACACTACCAAATTCGATCGTTCAGATAAAATTAGAATACAATTAAATTAGTAATTAGTAAGTCAGTCCTCGAGGGAACGATATCTTACTTATCACTTTATTACTTGCTTACGACAACGTGCACTTGCGTTCACCGAAATACGTAACACTTAAACCTTCGAATGCCAAGATTGCGCACCCCCACTCTCTGATCATAGAGGCACACATAAAACAACTTGAAGCCATTAGTCGCCGAACCGTCTTCTTACAGGATGCCGTCAAGGCCCTGTACGATGTCGAGAAGGAACTCGACCGGATGAGAGAAACTGCTCAGGACGAGCTCCCAAAGCTGCAGAGGGCTTTTATGGATGTGGAAGAGGATTTCTGGCTCATGCCCACTGCATTATGGCAAGCCCTCAACCAGATGAGCATCATCAGGAGAGAATCCTGAAACGGGGACAAGAAAAGATGTGTCTTGCTGAGGCTAAGACTATCGCCTCCTTTGAATTCACAGGATCGACTGCTCATGATCAAAAGATCGATGACCTAACAGCAGTAGTTGCGAGATTGGTGGATTGTGTCACCGATCTCAGGAAAAAGCAGGCCGAATCAATGGACATCCTTTGAGACATACATGGCAAGGTCTTCGAACTTGATACTGCCAAAAAGGGGAAGAGGCGCGAGAGGCTGGAAGGAAATGGAGCCTAGAGAACGAGAAGGAGATGGAGGCTATTCTTGATGACAATGTAGCATCTGCCATTGGAATACTATCCGGACAAGGGCTAGGACTGATAAAAAAGGGATACAGGGTATCTGGTTCTCATCCAGAGTTCCAAGATCCTAACTTCCCGTGGAAAAACAGTGTGCAGAAGCCTGCATAGACAAAACTCCCAACAGACAACAGCCTATGAGTTGAAGGCATGGAAAATAATGAACTGATGAGATACTTATGTGTTCACATCAGGGAATCTCCCATGTTTAACCAATTTAAGACAGTGGAGGATGCAGCTAAATAGTTTTCGAGGCTTCTTGCAGAAGGAAAGCTCCCACTTTAGATAAAACTGAAATCCAAACTCTTTAAGGGCGAACGGCTAGCCCATCTGGAAGATTGGATTTTTTCCTTTGACGCATCCCAAGAAGGTAAAAATCTCTACAGGGATTGAGGAAGAGATGCTCTAGTCAATTGGTGGAAGGGAATCGAAAATGACCCCTCCCGGAGAACTCGGAAACATCAGTCATATAGGGAATATTACTTCTGTTTTTATGCACATTAATATTTCCTGTCTGCTTCCAATGTAATTCTCAATTCCATCAGCACTGTAATCGGTTATCAGTAAAATATCATTTTTTTCTCAAAGATTACAACTCGTGATCTAATGTTGCTACTTTAAGTATATTTTGTGTTGAAATATTTACCAAGTACAAAACATCAGTAAAATCTCAAAGCTGTAAGAACTTGTCTACGACGGTTCATATATTAAGCTGTATTCAATTAGGATTACTTCCTCTAAGATTGTTCCTACACGTCAATCATAAGTTAAGTTATAATACACTTAGTCCTGTAGGATTTATAATTTTAGAACTTGCCTGCAAGCAGTTCAAATTTATTTTAGACTAAGTCTTGAAGATCAGATCTTTCGACCAAAGACTTGAAGATAGCCTCTCTGTATCAAGGAAGTTTTTGCATTATCAAAAGAAAGAAATTGTTGGGAAAAAGCCCTACATTTTGTTGATTGCCTCATACAACAAGTTATTCAAAGTCAGCACTTTGGCCGAAGAGACTACAGTATGAAGAGCATTGAATGCTAGTAAAAAAGAATATCTGAAGCATTAAATGTGAATCGCCATTAATTCAAACATTATGAAGCTGCCAATCAGATCCGTCTCAATCTCACTAACCGACCAATGACTACATTTATAATGAATCTATTTCCAAGGTTATAAATAGCTCCAAGCAAGAGGACATTGCTAACACTTTACTTCGAAATACATATGACGCTTAACACTCTAAAAATCTGAATATCAAGTTACAAGAGCAGTTTTCTTGAGTATACAGCTTCATCAAGAAAAGAAATTTACAAATTCTTCAACGCAAACAGCACACTTACAGTGAACACTCATCAAGCATACAACTGCTATTTGATCTTGTCATACCAAACCTTTCTCTTGAGTTCAGCTTAGCCATGTGTAGACTAAGCCGTGCCTGTGTGGTACGAACAAAATCCAGGATGAAGCTTCAATCTGTGTGAGAAGAAGCAAGTCAAAGAAGCCAGGCCAATCTGTGTGAACAGCCTAAGCTACCGTCGGCTATATTAGTCCGTGTGAATGATACATCGACGTGTTTAGTTAAAGTCACATAGTTGTGTACGCCGAGATTTTAATAAACATCTTACTCCTGTGTGGAGGACCAGTAGACGTAGAGGGGTTTACCTCGAACAACCAAAATCTGTGTATATTTATATTCTGTCATTTACTATTTTCAGTCTGCCTGTATGATTTTAGTATACATATTGTAAAAACCCTGTACGCACTGAGGAAACATGAGTATACTTAGTTGTTGTATTTACAGCAACTTAACATCAAACTTCCTCTACAAAAATAACTTAAAAAAGATACAGCTATTCAACCTCCTCCTTCTAAGCTGTTTACTGTATACTGTGTGACCAACATGTTGTATTGTACTTCTTTGTATTATGTACTGTTACGGGTCTTCTCCATCTTCATTTGGATTATACCAGTATTTTGGATCTTGTGTATTGTCGCAATTATAGGCGAGTGTTGTATAAACTCAGGTATTTTGGATCTTGTGTGTTGTACAACCACAAAGCTGCTTGAACACCTAAAGAATATTCATAATGAAAAAGGATTTGATAATTATATCCATTCGGTCTGATAGAGGCACAAACTTCAAAATCGCTTCATAGATCAATACTGTGCGGACAATGGCATGCAACACGAATATCCAGTAGCTCGAACCCCACGGAAGAATGGTGTTACCGAGTGAAAGAACAAAATAGTGTCCTAAGATCCGGAAGAAGTAGAGTTGCACCGGGTGGAAGATTCAACATTAACTGAAGGAGGCAACCAGAATGATGATTGCTGAAATTAAGTTGCCACAACGCTCCTGGGGTGAAGCAACATATACAGCGTCCTATGAGGTATGGAATAATAGAACAACTGCAGTATCATATTTTCATACTTTTGGCCGTAGATGATATGCTCTTAGTCAAGGGAAGGATCAACGCAAGACCTTTGATGAGAAGTCTGATGAAGATGTATTTGTCGGATATTTTAATGTGAGCATAGCTTTTAGGATCGTCAACAAGAGGAAGCTGACCATTGAGGAGTCAATTCATGTTGTATTTGATGAGCCCCACCGTGATCCTATAGGAATAGATGGCGTAACTCAAATAGTTTAAACCTTAACCATCAAGGAAATTCCACAGTCCCAGGCAGAACTTGTCACCTCATTGGAAATTAATTCAGTAGCTATAATAATAGAAGAAGAGTTGTAGAAACTGAGACTGAGCCTGAGACCAACAAGATACAGCAAGAAATTCAGAATTAGAACTTGACAGAAGGTGGTTAAAAGATGACCCAGAGGAGTTTGTAATTGTTGATATTGATGTTGGTGTTTTAACTATAAGGAGAGTACAAAGTGCACAAGGAAATGTTTTGTGTGTATAGGAGGAAACAGAGTTGGAACCTGACATGACTCAGTTCCCTGTATGGAAGTCTACAGTTGAACTAGGTAGACTTGCCATGTGTATGGTAGCTGTATTTTTAGCTCAATCCAAACAAATTTCTACTGATGAAGCACTTAATAATTTTCATTGGATTACCTCTATGTATGAAGAGCTTAATGGTTCCAAAAGAAACAACTTTTGGTACTTGATTTCTAGACCAACCCATCAAGCTGTTATATGGACAAAATGGGTATTTAGGGACAAGAAAGATGCGAATGGACTAGTTATTAGAAACAAGTCTAGACTAGTCGCCCAAGGCTACAGACAGGAGGAGGGCATTGATTATGATGAAATATTTTTCCCCATAGCCAGACTAGAAGCTATCAACATCTTCCTAGCATTTGCATATTACAAAAACTTCATTGTAAATGGATGTTTAGAGTGTATTCTTGATTGGAGATCTAACTGAAGAGGTGTATGTTGAGCAACCGCCTGGGTTTGCATGCACTGAGAATAGAGATCTAGTCTACAGGCTTAGAAAAGCATTGTATGGACTTAAGAAGGCTCCAAGAGCCTGGTATGACCCTATCATTGTATCTCATCGATCGTAGTTTTGAGAAAGGTGCTGTCGACAAAACACTCTTCAAAATTCAATAAGGTGATGACCTTTTTATGGTTCAAATATATGTCGATGATATTATATCCGGTTCTACTAACGAAGATCTGTATAGGAAGTTCTCGCATTTTATTCAAAGTAAATTTGAAATGAGTATGATGGGAAAACTTAGTTATTTTATTGGGTTGCAAGTCAAAGAGTTCCCTACATGTATGACAATGTTTAGAACGACACATCCTCTCTGTATCTAGGTCTCTCTCTCTCTCTCTCTCTAGGCTATTTGGCGGCCTCTTTCCCTCATATACTCGGCGGCTCCTCTTCCATGGCCGCCGATGGCCATCAACCTTTCCAACCACCCTCATGACACATATCTCAGTACTCGCAATCATCACACAACTCAATGATTTTCAACCAAGGTTTGATCTCCATGGCCGATCTCATGTCCGTGTCTCAATAAATTTTCACGGCGATTTCAGTCCTTACTCCATGCTCTGCCTCCTCAACGATTGTGCTTCATTCGATAGCCACAACCCAATCATCTTTTAATATGTCTAAGGCGGCCTCTCCTTCAATATTCGTAGTTCATACATCCACTAAGCCGGCATCGGCGGGCATACTGCATGCTTAGCCACCAAACTGTATCATGGCCGATGGTGCCAATCCTAATCACATGGATGTTGTCGCTAAACCTTCTCCAACAGCTAAGAGGGTCGGCTTACATGCAGAAGCCGCCCCATTTTGGATTAAACAACTCAGCCCCTTCATGCAGCCTTCTCAAACAAGATCTTACCTGTCTCTATAGGAATGATCCAATTCAAGACATCTATTACGACGAGAAAAATCTTCGCTTCAACGGAGAGCTTATTGAAAAAGGTCAGTTTGTTTCTATTTCTTTAAACGACAAAATCTATGATGGAAGAGTTAAACACCTTAGGAATTCATTAATTGGCCGCTTGATGCAAGCAAAACAATCTAAGCGATATACTTTGGCTCAGTTAAAGACGAAATTACATAAGCTTTGGAATAGCTCTCCGATTTGGAAGTTAATTCCCCTTGGAGGGGATATTTTAAGATTCAAATCCAAAACATGGAAGATAGGAACGTAATCTTCCAAGATTCCTCATGGAATTTGGAGTCATGGTACATTCGCCTTTCAACTTGGGTTTGAGACTTTGATACATATAAAGTTAATTCATCCAAAGCTCAAGTCTGGGTTCGCATTTATGAGATTTCTATTGAATATTGCTAGGACACTCGGTAACCGCTTCAAATCGATCAACGCTCTCACAATAGAAAGGTGGGACACTTTGTTCGTATTCTTGTGGAGATTGACTTGAAAGGCGAGATACAAACCAATGTCATGGTTGAATGCAAGGATCATTGTGTATTTTCTTATATTAGTCGAGAAACTTGCTGAATTTTGCACTCGTTTTTCTATTGTTGGTCATGCTATTCATACATAAGTTGGACGTAGTACAATCCAAGGATACGATCAAACCGGAACCTCAAAAAATAGAGGTTGCTCTATAACCTGGAAGGAATACCGTCCTGTCAAAGTCCGAAATCAAGTTGATACCACTTTTGCCACCAGTAATGCGTTCGATCTTCTATCTGATCAAGATGCCGATGATATTGATGATGTACATACCGATTGTAACATCTCACTATTGTTATACACGAAACTTATGTTGTAAATCATCGTATAAACAAAGCTAAATCATACACCACAGTGCAGCTAAATGACACGACAATGTTGGATGCTCTAGAATACGACACGGTCACAGACCTGCCCATGAAAGCCTCCCATGTCATAGGGTCTCGACCGGCCAAGAATACAACACGAGTGAGTCCTTCCAATGACACGGCCGTGTGCCCAGGCAGTTCCAATGTTGAGTTCTCAACTACATCCACAAAAATCCCCCACACGGGTATGACAACGCCTCTTGTCTCTTCTGATAAATCAACTACCTCTGGTTGGCAGTTTAGACCCATTCTCATGCGATTCAGAAGATTTTTGATGATCATGCATAAAAATTCTTTAATTCTTAAAATAGTGCACATTCTACCCCCGGATTCGAATGCATCAGAACACTTAAATCTGGTGGCACATAAGTCTAGGCATGAAATTTTTGTGGCAGAGTCAATTAACAATAGTCCACTTGAAGCACGGATCAACTCCCAAGTTAAATGAATATTTTCCTGGAATATCAGAGGTATCAAGAAGCGAGTTTCTAGGGATCAGCTCTGCCATTACATTTCAGTCGGTTTGCCTGATATTCTCTATATTACTGAACCCATCACCTCTTTTATTCATTTAGACAATGCTCTTTGGTGCCCAATAGGTCTCTGCCTTCTAGCTGAGAATCATAGAATTAACAATAACCCAGATATCTGGGTTTCTGGATCCAGCAACACTTATTGCCAATTCCTTGCCAGAAGGATTATATTATGATCAAGATCAACTAAGGAAAGAACACATGGGGATGGCCGAACCGGGATTCTTAGTCTGAAAAATGGGGCAGCCGATTTTGAGGGGAGTGGTCGAATTTTCTTCTCTTGTTGCTATGGCAATTCCTTGTCATAGGTCCTTTATTTATATTAAGTAAACTCAAGATTCAAAACTCTAGTATTTGCTTAGTTACCCTACAACTTATTAAATAATACAATATATATAATATCTCATATTATATATTATTTATTATTTACTTTTTTACTTAATATTATATTCAATATTCTATTTATTATTCCCAGTTGATATAATTAAACAATATAATATATAATATCTTATATTATACATTACTGATTATTTAATTCCTTAGTAAATATAATATCTAATATTATATCTATTAATTATTCTTGCCTGTCTTTAGTTGTCGTATGTGTGACCCAAAATGCTTATTTATGTTGGCAATTATTTAATACCTTCTTAAATAATAAATCATAAGCGGTCTCTAGTAAGACATTATGACTACCCAAATAATATAAAATATAGTCCATTTAACGTGTCAAACCCTTTAGCGCATGCTATCATATTTGAACTAAGACATGAAAATTATCATACCTATTTATGTTCAAATGCTTTCTTGATCTTAAGTAGACTGATTGAATCAAATGACTCTTCATTTGAGCATGGCCATGCATTTCCTTCACACTACCAATGTTCAGACATAGCCGAGAGCAAAAAATCGTCGTCTAAAGTCAAAATCGTCAGCTAAAGTCGCCAGTTGTCGGCCAAAAGTCGGTCAGCTGAGGTCGGTCGGCTAAACTTTAGCCGACTGCAAAGATAAAAGGTCATCGGCTAAAGTTGTACTTTAGCCGACGGGTCGACATTGTCGGCTTAAGTCCTTACCTTTTAACCGACGATAGGTTTGTAATACGATAAGCGCCTCGCAATAGTGTGTGCGTCATCCGCCGGATACAAGTTTCCATCCTTCAACTTCAGTCCACTACTCTCCACCTATGTGAGGGTTAGTCTCATCCAAATACTTACCCACATGATCCATACGATTGGAATCTGTGGAACTTTCCCCCGACTCCGAAGTCTTCGACTTTTTCTTAATACCCGCTAGTCTCTTAATTTTTTCCATTTAACATGTACCAATAAAAAACTATCATATTAACTAAACAAATCAAATTCAAAGCAGTACATGAATTCAAAGCAGTATACGAATTCAAAGCAGCACACATTAACATCCAGTTGAATATTTTTGAACTATACAAATCAAACCCTAAACCAATTCAAAAATCAAATCGAAAATTATTCGAATTCAGTACACGAATTAAAACAGTAAAATAAGGTAAAACAGTAAAATCAGATACTGCTCTAATTCAATTCCAATTCTCCAATATTTTTTACATCAGATAATACTGTAATATTCTTCCAATTCAATTCGAACATTAATATTATTGACATCAAGTAAAACAGTAATATTGTTCTAAATCAATTCCAATATTTTTTACATCAGGGTGGGGGATGGCGAAACCACTTGGCTCGGCAGGAATGCGGCGGATGACAGAAGGACAGCGGCGAGCGACGGAAGACAGAAGGCAGACTAACGACGGAAGCGGTGGACTGACTATGGAAGCGGCAGACGAAGGTTCCAGGCGGGCTCAGAACTGAAGAAGGAGGACAAAACTGAAGAAAAAAAAATAACAGAAGCCTATTTTTTATATATAAGTGAACTTTAGCCGACGACAGCCGGGGTCGTCGGCTAAACCTTATAAACGTTCCGAGGTTCGACGTTCGTCCGCGTGTCCCAAGCCATTTGTTCGAACCCGGTCCATTTGTATATATTATATGGCATTTTGCCACTGAGTCATGTTTATCATTCGTACATTTAGACAGAGTTTTTATATATATACTGATATTTTAAATTCTTTGAATCTAATTATAAATATATATTTATAAATATATATAATGATTATATATTTGTATATATTTATACAATTTCTATATAATAATATTTTATATATTTATACAGTTTTTATATAATGATATTTTATATATTTAAATTTAATTATAAATATATTTAATAAAAAATTAAGATATTTATACATTAGCCGACAGTTGTCGTCGGCTAAAGCCTAGTCGGCCGTGTCAAATATGACATGGCCGTGTCCGCGGACAGGACTTCCGCATGTTCCCAACCGGGACTTTAGTCGACGACAACAAAGTTGTCGGCTATACCCAGGACTTTAGCCGACGACTGTCGTCGGCTATACTTAAATCCAAAAAAAAAAAATAACTCTGGCTGCCGGAATTCGAACCCGGGCCATTTGTCTAGGTGATATGACATTTTGCCAGTGAGTCATGTTTATCATTCATACATTTGAACTCAGTTTTTATATTTATACATGTTTTTTTATAATAATATTTTATATATTTGAATTTAATTATAATAAATATATATATATAATATGTTTATATATCTGTATATTAATATAGTTTTTATACATAATATTTTATATATTTCTACATGTTATTATATAATAATATTTTATATATTTGAATTTAATTGTAAATAAATATATATATATATATATATAATATGATTATATATCTGTATATTAATTTATACAGTTTTTATATAATAATATTTTATATATTTATATATGTTTTTATATAATAATATTTGATATATTTGAATTTAATTATATATATATATATATATAATATTTTATACTTGAAAAATCATCAATGGAACAATGATATAATAAAATTAAAACGATGAAAAATATTACTTTTTCGATTCGTTCGAGCTGCACACAACCGAATCAATCTACAATCCGTATCTTTCCTCTCGTCTATATTTGCATGTATGAACACTCAAACACTTATAAATTTAGTACAAATACAACAACAATAATGAATACAATGATATCTGATCAATATATGATTTGCTTGGAGTTGTTGTGTGTTGAATACCATTAGAAGTGGTATTTGTAGGCTCCAAAGACTCAACTAGCCATTAGCCCACTGATCCTTGATTACTTACGCTATCTGCCATCAGTAGAGTATGTTATCAGTGTTCCGTACGTTAACATCTTCATGTTACGTACGTTAAGCTTCATTCAGATCAGTCCAGTAACATTCTGCCTCTTCCATTACGACGTTAGCTTATCTCATTTACGTGCGTTAACTGAACCTTGTAGCGTACGTTAAGTTCTGGTCGTATATCCATTGCATGCCCTTTTGACTTCTCGAATCTTCCCAACGGTTCAATACGTACGTTAATCTTGTGGGCTTACGTACGTTAAGCTCGTCTCTTTACGTATGTTATTCTTCTTGAGTGGCGCACGTTAAACATATCAGCTGCACTCGTCTGACTTCAGGTAGGTTTATATTACGTACGTTATGTATACTTCATAGCGTACGTTAAGTATGTTATATCCTCAGTTCAATGAATTTCAGTCCGGCTCTTGCGTCTTCGACTTCTTTGTTGTTTTGCTTCGTTCTATTGTTATTTTCTTTGATCAACAACTAATCATTAAAACTCAATTATGAATGTATGGAATAGAATATTCCAACAATCTCCCCCTTTTTGATGATTACAAAACAACACTGTTCAATGGGATAAACCTGCAAAATATAAAAACATATACAGATCAAAGTTTTCGGCTTTGTCCGTTTTGTTAGTTTCCATCTCCCCATTTTTCTTTTCTCCTTTTCAACTCCTCATTTTTTTTCAACTTCTTCTATTCTTTTTCGTTTTTTCGCCTTTCACCTTCGTATTTTCTCCCTCTCATTTTTTTCAACTTTTTCTATTCTTTTTCATTTTTTCGTCCTTCTCCTTCGTCTTTTCTCCCTCTCATTTTTTTTTATTTTCATCGTCATTCTTCCATGACTCTTTCTCCCATGCTCTTATTCTCCCCCTTTTTGTTATCAGTAAAAACTGCATATATTATTATAGAATCGATCATGATAAAATATATGCAGAAATGGGTAAACTCCCCCCGACAAAAATCTCCCATATTAAACTCCCCCTGAGTTAAATACTGATTTAAATAAAATCAATTTTGATTTTTGGGGACCCAACCAAAAGTTGGTTTTTCTTTAGAAACATAGACGATATTCGGTACGATGGTTCATTTTGGAATCCATATTTTCTTAATTTTTATCGTCCGTCGTGGGCTTTTGCAATTCAAAATGTGATGCCCAATTTTTAAATATTTATCACAACGGGGTATTTTAAAATTTATGGATTCGGTTTTATTACACGGTTTGAATCCTATCCCCTGTTTATTTAAAGATTATTTTTGAGTGGAAAGCATTTGTTCAAACTTGTCATTTCCGCATGAAAATTTATTCGTTAAATTTTTAAGTTCGTTTTGAACTTTCAAAAGATCATCCTTTAATTTCTTTTCAACTTAAAGGCATTTAGAATGATCGATTTCTATAAATTTCCCTTTTCATTTAATTTGGAAATTTCGATTTCCAATAATTTATTTTTCGATTGGAGGGATTTAATTTCAATTAAAGCATTTTGAAAATCGGTATGTAAAAGTTTGAATGCTTCAAATAATTCGTCTTGAGACGATGTACTAACCTGGCTTTCGACGTTGCTTTCGTCGTATGAACTTCTTGCCATGAGTGCGAGGTTATTTTGAACATATTCATCATCATCCTCTTCGTCACTCCATGTAGCTATAAGAACTTCTTTCTGAGGATTTGAGCCTCGGCAATTTTTAGCAAAGTGGCCTGGATTACCACAGTTTCAGCAGTTGTTGTCGAATTTCTTAGATTCGCCCGATTTGATGTCCTTCCTTCTCCGGTTCAATAAATTTTGAAACTTATTTATATTCTTGGCATAATATGCCGATTCTTCATCGTCTTCGTCTACCGGGATTTCTTCTTTTCGAGACATCTTTGCTTTCAAAGCTATGGATTTTTCCTTCGGTTTTGGTTTGGCATTTCGAGATTTAAGAACAATCTCATAATTAATTAGCGAACTTACAAGGGCGATAAAGTCGAGCGTGTTGAGATCTTTAGATTCCATGATCGCTTTTACGGTGCCGTCCCATTCGCTAGGTAGTGATCGTAAGATTTTCTTGACTTTTTCACTACTCGATAGCGGTTTCCCGAAAGAAGCAAGTCCATTGGTGATGACCGAAAATCGGTCAATTAAGCACCAAAAGTGAAAGGAAAGTCGGTTACGGAAGTGACGAAGTATGGATATTATACTGGATTTACATGCCCGAACAAGAAAGAACTAAGACTTTGGGAACAGTCCTTCTAAGACCTGTTCTATCTTACGCCAATGTACAGGATGTAAAAGAGGCCTTTTTACAGGCTTTCTTTAGATGGCCTTGAAAGATTGGGGTGGAAAGTCCAGTCCAAATGCTAACTCAGAGGAAGCGTAATATAAAACCGAAGAAAAGGCAGACTTCCCATCAATCAGTAGGAGCAGACGGTTAAACCGAGATCAAAGCCTTTCATTGAACATGCTGGTGATGGGCTCATGACCCTTCATCATGAATAACTCGTAGTCATGGAGAAGCATATTAATCTTCGTCTCCTTGACTTGAGTTGTTCCCTCGTGTGTGATTTCAAGAATTTTCCATATTTCTTTAGCACTTTCACATGAAGAAATACGGTTAAATAAAAGTTTAGTGGCCTTACGATTATGGTGATCATTCTTCCAATCCTCGTCATTGTACTCTTTGAAGCTCTTAAGTGACCCGTCGGATTTGGTTGGAACTTTCGGACCAAGGCAGATGATCTTCCAGATTTCTATATCATAGGCACGAATGAAGATTGACATCTTTTTCTTCCAAGTCATGTAATTCAATCCGTCGAAAAATGGAGGTCGATTTAGAGCAAGACCTTCTACTGGTGCAAATTGAAATGCCATGGGATTGTCTTCTCCTTGGATGTTAAGCCGATTTATATGGATACCGCTCTGATACCAATTGTTGGAAAATTGGTACCATCGCGGTTTGAAATTTACGCGAAGTATAATAGAGTTATCAAACTCTTTTGCATTGTGTAAGCGTAATTAAAGTGCGGAAGATAAACGACGCAAGATTTATAGAGGTTCGGCCAAACTTGCCTACATCCTCTCTTCGTATCTTTTTCTATAGGCTTAAGATCAACCTCTGCGCATCGTCTTCTATCGGTCCGAGGGATACTGTTACAATCTCGTCTTCTATCGGTCCGAGATAAACCGTTACACTCTTGCCTTTATGTCGGTCCAAGATAAACCATTTTCCTTTTCTATCGGACAAGGAAGCAACCTATATAGCTTTAGATGGGTACTAGACAAACCTCATTCGGATTTAGATATGATTCTAATAATGCCGGATCAACGATCCTAATAACACCGAATCAATCTACAATACGTATCTTTCCTCTCGTGTATGTTTTCGTGTATGAACACTCAAACACTTATCAGTTAAGCACAAATACAACAACAATAATGAATACAATGATATCTGATCAATATATGATTTGCTTGGAGTTGTTGTATGTTGAATACCATTAGAAGTGGTATATATAGGCTCCAAAGCCTCAACTAGCCGTTAGCCCACTTCTCCTTCATTACGTATGTTATCTGCCATCAGTAGCATACGTTATCAGTGTTACGTATGTTAACATTTTCATGTTACGTACATTAAGCTTCATTCAGATCAGTCCAGTAGCATTCTGCCTTTTCCATTACGTACGTTAGCTTATCTCATTTACGTACGTTAACTGCACCTTGTAGCATACATTATTGCTGCTTGGTAGCGTACGTTAAGTTATGGTCGTATATCCGTTGCATACCCTTTTGACTTCTCGAATCTTTCCAACGGTTCAATATTTGAACTCAGATTCAGATCATTACATACGTTAAGCTTGTAGGGTTACGTACGTTAAGCTCGTCTCTTTACGTACATTATTCTTCTTGAGTGGCGCACATTAAACATATCAGCTGCACTCGTCTGACTTCAGGTAGGTTTATATTACGTACGTTATGTATACTTCATAGCATACGTTAAGTATGTTATATCTTCAGTTCAATGAATTTCAGTCCGGCTCTTGCGTCTTCGACTTCTTTGTCGTTTTGCTTCGTTCTATTGTTGTTTTCTTTGATCAACAACTAATCATCAAAACTCAATTATGAATGTATGGAATAGAATATTCCAACAAAGTCTTTGGCCAAAGCATTGGAGCTAGTTGTATTAAATACACGAGAGCTTAGTGATCTTGATTTGCATTAACTCAGGCAAAACATCAAATACAGATAGGGTTTGACTGACCGTGACCCTATGCTTGATCGGGACATATGAAAGAAGGGTTTTATATGTATACTGGTATTCACGATAGAATGGTTCTTGAATGATCCCATATCATTCGTTCTTAGTAAGATTACAGTATAGGTTGCCAGGCTGGCCAAGTAGTGCTATAATCCTTTGGTTCCCCCCATTGCTTACTGAGACGGACCTACCGAGTCATGCATTAGGGAGACGTGGGATATATTTGAGCTTATTATCTCTTAATGAGCTTTATACATTGGATGTCAAATTTAATTTATTGGATAAATTAAATCAGTCCGTTGAATTAAATAAATTACTGGGTAATTAATTTAATTCATAAATAATGATTTTTGGAGAAATAATATTTTAATATAATTACCTAATTAGATTAATTAATTGTATTAACTTTATTTGAGACGTATCAAAGTATATCTATCGGAATAGACACACGATGGTCCCTTTTACGGACCGAAACATACCATTCCTCCTCAATTATCTCCTTGCCCCCTCCCCCCTCATTTTTTTATAGAGATGATGTAATATCCGGGGGTAATTTTTTTTTCGTGTTACTATTGAGTTGTACGTATTCATTTGGAATTGTACAAGTGTTGTTGTTTGGACCGATACAATGTATATTGTATTAGAATATTTCGGGATCGAAATATTTATACTGGTCGACGGTTTGGTTCGTCGTTTGGTTGTTGTTTGACGAGTTTGGAATTTTGGCTAAGTTTATAGCCATAGCGTACGCTATCTGTGTAGCATTACGTACGCTAATTTGTTGCGATTACGTACGTTATGTCCTGAGGTTTTCGTACGTAATGCGTGGTAGGTGGTGGGAACTTTCCTCGTGATCAACTTTCGGGGCGAGGGTATCTTTGGGGTATCATTTATATATATATATATATATATATATATATATATATATATATACACCTTGTCAACTTTTGATTCCCCCCTCACGTTCTCATGCCATATTATATATATATTTATATAATACAATTCATCAACATCATCATCCTCACATCTCTCATCTCTCTCGCCAGTCATCCTCCTCCCTCTCTCTTTTCTTTTTTTTTTCTCTTCTTTCTTCTTGCTGCCATCGTCCTCCCTCTCTTCTCTCCATCTCTCTCCGTCATATTTTTCCGGCAAGGTGGAGCTTGAGGACGGGCCGGTTTCTCCATTTTTTCCGGCGAGGTAGAGCTCGGCGACGGCAGCGGCTCGCGACCGGAGCTCGGCGGCGGCCTGGTCGGAATTTCCGAATCGAATCTCGCTATCCAATGAGCTCGTCGACATCTGATTCGAACGGAGAATCCAGCCGGCATTTTTTTTTTCTTTTCTCCCGGCGAGACGGAGCAGGCACCAACGATCTTCATGGTTTCCAGTCATGGACGGAGCTCCATTGATTCCGGCGACCGGAGGTGGTTTTTGTCCGGAACGGACGACGAAACGGAGGTTTGACATTCTTCCGGCGAAGAGTTACAAACGGAGATGGTGAAAACCGGCCATAGACGGAAACAGACCGGAGTTGGACGAGGTCCGGCGGGTCATTTTTCCGGCGGCCGATTTCCGGCATGGGAGTTTTTCGGACCTGGCCGATCGACTCTTCCGGTTAGTTTTATGTGTTTTTCAGTTTTATATATATATATATATATATATATATATATATATATATATGTGTTTGGTGCAGAGTGTGTGTGTGTGTCTAAAGTGGGTATATATATATATATTTATATATATATATAGATATTGTTGGTTGTATTGTATATATATTATTATATATATATGTAATATATATATTATATATATACGTATGTATACGGATAAATACGAGTATAGTATGTGTTCGTGTTGGAATCGGAATTATCTATTGTGCTGTTTTCGGTCGATATCGTGTTATCGAATGAACTGTATTTCATTCAAGGTTGTTCGAGTGCTTGTGATTGACGGAGGACGCGTTGATTGATTCGTGGTAGGACGTTGATCGTGGAAGGACTTTCTCGCCTTCGGTTTGAGGCAAGTTTTATACTTGTACTGGTCAATGAGATTAATGTTATCATGTATGTGTATGAATGTGTGTATCATTTCGAGACTTGGTCTCTTTGTGATTTTATTGATATCAGGGGATTGTTTGATACGATACCCTTCGGCAAATTATGCCAAATATTATTGTTGTTTGTAAATGGCCGATCCAAGGCATTGCGGTACTTGTTGGTAATATTGTTGTCGATAGCCGCTCATGTATCGACATATCGATTGTTATTGTTGATTGATGTTCCTTTGAGATATTGTTGTTGATAGCGGTTCGCGCATCGACGTATCGATTGTTATTATTGATTGATGTTCCATCAAGATATTTTTGTGAATCGTCGTTCTTGATATCGGTATTTTCTATTGATGTCGTTTTGGCGATTGAAGGCATTGACGTATTCGATTATCATCTTCGTTATCGGTAACCGATTAAAGGTGCCGAGACATCCGTTGTACAATTGTTATCGGTTAACCGTTCTGAAGGTAATCGATATATTGAATTGGGATTATCAAAGATAATTCCCATCCGTTGTATAATTATTATCGATTGTCCGCTCTAACGGTAATCGATATATTGAATTGGGATTATCAAATATAATTTCCACCCGTTGTCAAAAAGATAATTCCCATCCATTGTATA
Source organism: Orobanche coerulescens (assembly GCA_033398695.1). Classification (NCBI taxonomy): domain Eukaryota; kingdom Viridiplantae; phylum Streptophyta; class Magnoliopsida; order Lamiales; family Orobanchaceae; genus Orobanche; species Orobanche coerulescens. The sequence continues at coordinate 144,828,653 of CM065802.1, forward strand.
ATTGTTATCGATTGGCCATTCTACGGTAATCGAAGTATTGAATTGGGATTATCAATGATAATTCCCATCCGTTGAATTATTATTGTCGTGTTGACCGATTCAAGGCAGCACACTATTATTCTTGTGAACTCGGTAATTTTGTGATCGTTGAAGGTTGAGGATTTCCCGAACTGTTGTGTTGTGATCGTTGCTCGTGTTAATTGGTCCTTAGGGATTTTGATCCCAGGATGGTTGTTTCGAATATTGTCGGTCGTGTCGATCTTTCATTATTCGTGTGTCATCGTTCACTTGGTGAGTCGTATGATTTGTTTTGGATGTGTTATCCTTTGAGTTTCGTTGTCATGTTGTATCGTGACATATCCGGAATCATATCTGCGTTCCGATTGGTTATTGTGTAGGATTTTTAGCCAGGCACATATAGTCATCGGCGGATATTATTCCGCGTTGGCTGTGCACACGGGACGTAGTTTCGTGAGGCTAATTAGGTACATTGTCCTACGTATATTCTGGATTCCATATACGGGGCGGACATGTGCACGGACACATTTCCGGATCGGGCGTACTGTGATGTCCATCTTTTGAGCCATAAACTTTGATCGTCCATAGTATTGGATGAGTTTGATGTTTTGTGATTGAGCGTTCATACGCCTGAGGGGTATGTTCGACAGTCATGTTTGTTTCTTTGAGATCTGTATTGTGATGATTTACAGCTTCGGGCTGTTCGGCTTTCAGGCCATCGTGATATTTTGGCAGCTTCGGGTTGTTCGGCTTTCAGGCCATCGTGATATTTTGGCAGCTTCGGGCTGTTCGGCTTTCAGGCCATCGTGATATTTTGGCAGCTTCGGCTGAGGGCTTTTAGGCCATTGTGATGTATCGGTATTTCCGTTGGAGCCTTCGGGCATTGTGATCCTTATTTATTTCAGCGTTGGATTGATTTACCTTCGGGTAATGTATTGTTGTGTTCTATATTGATGATTCGCCGTTGGGCACATATGTTCTAACCTATTGAGCAGGTATTGATCGTATGCCGTGGGCATAATATTCCACGAATGCTCGATTCTTACTTTGGTTTGTGAGCATCTCGTACTACCATTGTTGTACTGTTTATTCTGCCTTTGGATGCATATCATGTTGTGCATGTACTTGATATTCATTATACTGGATGACTGACCCCGTGGGGGCGGAACATGTTTTCATGTTTTAGGTACTTGCGAGGAGAGAGTTGAGACACAGGGGCATGACGAAGGCGACGAGGCATTCGAGCGATACTAGTCCGAGATATTTTGGTGTTCATGTTGGTCAGATAGTTGGAGTACTCCATTTTTGTTCAGTCGTTGTCGTTTTGTATTATCCGAGCAAGGCTCGTGAATGTTGTTGTATTTTTATTTTGGCCATGTAGGCCCATTCTTGTCGTTGAAATTCCATATCGGAATAGTATGTCGGACGTCATAGTAGGGTCTGTGATTTCCCATTTTAGTCAGGTTGTTGTATTTTAGTCGTGTTCGCCTGGTGGATCACCTGGTGTGGGGGTCCACGGCACTGTAATGACCCAATGGGATTTGGGGGTGTTACAGAAGATATCTTTTGTCCCATTAAGTGCATGTGTGAAGTGATTTCCACACACTTAAGGACAAATTATGAGATAAGATATTTTCTCATCATTAGGTGGAGTTTGGTTTTAAATATTGAAAAAATTTCATCATCCTCCCACCTTTAATATAACTTCACCGCAACCTTGGTTGGAAGAGAGAGAGGGAGTGAGGGAGGGAGGGAGGGAGAGAGGGAGAGAGAGAGAGAGTTTGTTCTTAATTTTTCTTAATCATTTCTAAAAAAAATTGAATAGAAAAATTGAGGGAAATATATTTTACATCTCTTTTTTTTTTAACCAAAAAAAATGTCCAGGGTGGACGGGGGGTTGAGGCGGGACCCACCAACCTGTAGATAAGAAGAAATCAAGAAATACAAAGTATCAGTCCCGAATTATGACCAAAAATGGGCCATAATTCGGGTCCAAACATCTACGAGATCTACGGCCCGCTAAGGAAGTACAAAGTGCACCACAACACTGTGGGCTAATATGCGGACCCGTAGACCAATATAAATCAACTCCGGCTTATGACCGAAAATGGTCCATAATCCGGAACCTAAAATCTAAAGTGCTTACGGCCCGCTAGAGCAATACAAGGTGCACCACTAAAACCATAGGCTAATGTGTGGACCAATAGGCAAACAATCAATCAATCAAAAATAACACCTACCTAAATCTAAATGGAGGATAACCAAGCTGATCCATCCGTATAAGGGAGAGAAGAAACGGAGGAGCAGCAGCCAAGAGCCCCGATGGCCAGATAATAGCAGGGTCACCACCGCAGCAGCATCAAGCTTAATCCAAACATGTCTCGATCTCTGGGAAGCTAAAATCAATCCAATCGCTAGCGCCTGGATCTCTGCATCAAAACTCGAAGAGGCCTGAAAAGAGGAGTGGAAAGCAAGAAGGAGCTCTCCGTGATGATCTCTAATCAGACCTCCCCCACCTGCAATCTGAGTATCTCTATCAAACGAACCATCTGTGTTCAGCTTGATCCAAGGGGTCTCGGGTCGAAGCCAAACCACCGGGACGGGGCGACGAGTCTGAGCGGGGGAAGATGAGACTCGCTGAAAATGATCAGGCGGCGAGCAGCCCGCCCAGAACTCAGAGGAAATCAGCCCCGCAACAGCCAATAATGCAACATGGCGCTCCACCTGCACATTAACATGAGAAGAAAGAAAAGTAACCGTCCTATGATTTGCGCTATTCCTTTCTGTCCAGATGAACCAAAGGATCAGATAAGGAATAATGAAAGTCGCGTGCCTAAAGTGTGTGCCGTGTGCAAAAAAACTCAGGAGCTCAAAAATATTATGAGTATGGGGTAGGGATAAATGTGTCCATGCGCCACAATACTCCCACATGTCACGAGCCACATCACTCTCCAGGAAAAGGTGGGCAATGGTCTCGGTATGGAAGGTATGGGTAAGGGTATTCGAGCACCACGAACATCTAGAAGCCAATGAAACCCCCCTCCTCTGTAGAATGTCATCAGTCGGGATCCGTTGCATGAGAAGTCGCCAAATAAACACCGAAATGGTCGGTGTGAGTAAGGCTATCCAGATGGCCCCGTAAATAAGATTAGCCTGACCCCTCTCCCTGATGTGAGACCAAGCCGACGACAATGAGAATGCACCCGAAGAGGTAAGAGTCCAGCACATATTATCCGAGTCCTCCTCGGAGATGGGAATCACGGAGATCTCCTGGATGAACTGAGGGGTAAATCCTAGCTCTTCCCCAACAATAGACTCCAACCTACCTATGTCCCACGTCCCATCAACCCAGAACTCATTAATCCTAATATGGGGTCTACCAGTAATCTGACAATAAGAAGAAATCGGCCTATCCCCAATCCAAGTATCGTCCCAAAAGATGACATCCCCGCAGCCACGACCAAGAGTCCAGCAAATAAACTCCTGAGCCTCAATACCCATGCAGAGGAGACGGCGCCAAGTGTGGCTGGCACGAGCTTTAAGAGCAGTACGCATAGGCGTATAAAGGTCAGCAAAGCAGTTTCTGCGGAGCATAAACTGCGCCCACAGAGATGTGCCCGCACGAAGGCGCCACCAGAGCTTATAACTAGAAGCCCTCGCCATATCCGAAAGGCTCCGAATCCCGAGGCCTCCCTCAGAGACCGGACGACAAATCTGCCGCCAATGGACCCAGTGCGTCTTCCTCTTCGGACCAACAGTGCCCCAGAAGTATCTCGCAATGATCTGCTCGAGCTCCTGGATAATGTACTGTGGAGGGTGCAAAACCTGAAACAGGTGTAGAGTAATCGTGCAGAGAGTGCTCTTAATAAGAGCCAGTCGTCCCCCAAAAGCAAGGTGGCGATGGGACCAACCAGAGATCCTATCCAAATCCGTTGCTTCACCCCAGCAAAGAGCTCTCGTCTCATAAAGCCTTTGTAAAGGGGCACACCTAGATAGGTGATGAGGAGATCGCCCTGGCGAAAACCAGTAAGATCATGAACTCTCTGATGCCAACGAGGCGCATGCTTGGGAGCGAGAATAAAAGTGCTCTTCTGGATACTAACCATCTTGCCCGAAGCCATAGAGTAGTGATCCAGGAGATGCATAAGATCAACAAGACCATCATCTACAGCCCGTGTGAATATAATGATGTCATCGTCGTAGAATAAGTGTAATACTGCTCCCCGGATCTTCACAGGCCCGATCAGTGCAATGATTTACTTCACGAGCGAGGTCTCTACGGGGAAAGGCCGTCCGGACGTCCTATACCTCATCAAAGGATGGTCCTGAATGAATCGATCCAAGCAGCGCGATAAATAATCAGCGGTAAGCACGAAGAGCGACAGAGAAATAGGGTCGCCCTGACGCAAACCCCGGCTAGAGGCAAAATAGCCGGCCGGACTGCCGTTCACCAAAATGGAGAACGTGCAACTCTCGATGCAATGACGTATGAATATAATCCATCTAGCCGGAACGCCATCCTCACCAGGACCTCACGTAAAAACTGCCAGTGAACCCTATCATACGCCTTAGCCATATCTAGCTTCAGCGCAAGGTTCGGGACACCATGAATGTCCGCAACGTGGAGGTCGGGAATAAGTTCTTGGGCCAAAAGGATATTATCAGTAATAACCCGCCCGTGAACAAATCCACTCTGGTTCGGAGAGATAATAAGAGGGAGGAGAGGATCAAGCCGAGCGTTAAGGATTTTAGTGATAATCTTATTGGTCACATTACACAGACTAATAGGCCGGTAATCTGACCAACCGCTCGGAACAGGCTTCTTCGGGATCAAGACGACCGCAGTCGCCGTGAAAGCCGGAGGCATGGGATGACCCTAAAAGAACTTGAGCACAGCCCCTTCCACGTCGGAAGTTACAATCTCCCAACAATGCTGAAAAAACAAAGATGAGAACCCGTCAGGCCCAGAAGCACTGTGAGGATCGATATCAGAAACCGCAGCATGAATCTCCTGGGGAGAGGGTGGGACACAAACTATTAGAATAAAAAGGGGATAGAGGGAAAACAAATGTCATCCGGGGGGACGAGAACATCACCATCGGATGTAAGCAGAGTCCTAAAGAAATTCAAAGCGGATGATCGGATGTCCGACTCTACAGCGATCTTCGTACCACCATCCTCAATGCTGTGAATATGCGACTGACAACGTTTCTGCTTCGCAAAACCCTGAAAAAACCGGGTGTTGCGCTCGCCCTCAGAAACCCAACGAACTGCGGCCTTCTGTTTTCAGAAATCTTCCTCCGCAGAGAGACGAAGATGGTACTCAACACGAAAATGGTGCATAGCGGTTCTATTCTCCGGAGAAGGGTCCGAATCATATCGCCGCTCGGCTTCTTCAGCAGCCCTCAAGGCCTCATCCAACTTCGTATGAAGATTTCCAAAAACAGACCAGTTCTACTGTTTCAGCCTGCGCTTAACCTTGAGGAGTTTGGCCTGTAGATTACACATGCCAGATAATCCAGTCGGGGTAAGCCAGACCTCTCTAACAGTGTCCAGGAATGTGTGATGCCGGATCCACATACTCTGGAAATGGAATAATAACTTGTGACGATTCGCGGAGAAGCGACACTGGGTAAGAAGGGGCGCATCGTCCGACCGAAGTCGAGGCAGGTGAGTGACGGTAGAGACAGCAAACACGTTCGACCATGCTTCATTAAATAAAGCACGATCTAGCCTTTCCCTCAAACCATTGCGCTCCCAAGTGAAAATATCACCCTCGCAGCCCGCGTCGATCAACTCACAGGCAGCAATAGCCTGTGCGAAGTCCAGAATCTCTGGATAACAGTCTGTCGTACTACCCTCGCGCTCATGTGAGTGCAAGAAGATGTTGAAGTCACCACTGACAATCCACATCAACCCCTCTACTTCCAAAGCAATCTCACGGAGGGTATCCCAAAGGGCGTAACGACCAACACGGACAGTGTTGGCATAGACATAGGTGACAAAAATCGACTGAGGAAGAAGGGGGGAAGAAATAGAAAGGTGAAGGACTTGATCGGTATCTAGCAAAACCTGATGCTGAAAGTGAGGGGAAGAAAAGAACCAAATTTTGTTAGACCGATTATAAAGTCCCGACGCAAAACCTAAAGAACGAATATAAAAATCCAAATTAGCATTGGAACCCATGGGTTCTAAAATGCCAATAAAAGAAAATCTATGAACACGGTGGAGATGTCGAATACGCTTCTGTGCTCCGGTGTTAGCCAGACCACGAGCGTTCCATGTAAGAATGGGTATCGACATAAACTAACCCACCGACTCAGACAAAGACCTAGGACGCTGACTAGAGTGCCCCCGTCTCCGAGGTGTATCCTACCGGGCAGATGTTCCCCCTTTCAAGGGCGATGATGATCGCCCCATGGAGGAGTAAGAGGGTTCGCGAGAAGCTGCTCTTCCTCATGTGGAAATCGAGGGGTCAGAAGCAGCTTTGCCCCTAGTCATGACACCAGGTGCAGCAGAAATAGATATCAGACGTCTCTTAACCGTTGGTTTTGGTGCCGTCAGGAGAGGCACCATCGCCGAGGAAGAGAGCCTGGAATCAGAAATCTCAAATTGAGTGTGGTTAAGACCAAACTCAGTCTGAGATAGAGAGGGAAAATAAGAGGGGGGGAGGAGGGGGAGGCTCGTAGACCACAATAGCTAAGGTCTCAGGCTCAACGATGATCGGATCATCGATACAACCCTGGCCGTCATGGCGGGGGGAGGTAGACTCAAAGAGTCTAGAAAGTGAGGGAAGGTGGAGGACTTTGTGTTGTCCTCTAAAAAATGCTCGTCATGAATATCGTGACCACTACAATCGCTACCCGACACACTATCTTTATCACCCACATTAATAATATCACCAGTACCAACTAAATCCTCCTCCTCTCTAGCAGAGGAGTCCAAAGATGCAAAGTATGAGTGCTGGCTAGTAGCAGTCATGCCCTTGGGAATCATTCCCGTCTCCTTAGGCCCTTTTTTGGCAACTACCTGCCAAATGACAGGCTCTTTGCCCTTAGGGGCTGCCTGTGAAGTACTAGACTTAGCGGCTTTAGGAGGGGCCAGCTACGTCTTCTGCTGTCGAGAAGGGGCAACCTGAGACTCCAAAATGTCCCATCAATCCTCCACCATGACTTTCTTTGACGGAAATATATTTTACATAACTTAAAGTGTTTGTAAAATTAGAAGTAAGCTAAACATATTTTCTTCTAGCCGTGTTCTAAGAAAACAATAAAACATAGAATTTTTCCAGTCATCTTCCAGCGTGTGGCTAGTGGAGGCATGGTGTTTTCGGTGCTCGGGGATTTTTCAAGAAGGCTTGCAAAATTCGGTTTGTGGCAAACTCTTCACCAACATTTAATCAAAGAACCGCAAGGGTATGTTTTCGATTACTTTAATCTTATCAATTTATATTCGTATATATATATTACTTGATCGGTCCATTCTAGGGGTTCGATTAAAATTATTTTTGCTTCCGCTATGCCTTCTTTTTAGGCTACGAATCCCAATAGTGGTATCTAAGCCAGATATATGCGATTGTATGTACGATATTTAGCATATGGAATGCTTGATTAAATGTTTTGTGATTTGGGATTACAAACGTTTAATTCATTGATGTTTAATTGTTTGTCGAAAATTTATTTTTCACGATTTTATGTTACTATATAAATCTGAATATTTTATCTTAAAACCGATTCATATGTGTAATACTAAAATTAGAAAAATACAATTTTTGAAATTGGGCCAAAAAATGAGCCGGAATAGTCAACAAACCGATAGCCGGGGGCTGTCGGAAAGCTGCTGGCCAGTGCCCGATAGCAGGCTGCCTGCACTCGGCAGGCAGCAGCCAAGAGAGCTGCTCCTCTAGGCCATGGCCGAGCATGGGCTGCCAGGCCGCGGGTCGAGCTCTAGGACATTTTTCTTTCGACTCTGTTTTATTTTTATGTTTGGTTATATTAATTTACGGCAATTTAAATTAAATTTGATTTAACCAAAATAAAATATTTGGTATTTTTGCTTTGAGGAATTTAATTGTTGTGAAGTATTTTTAAAATCGTCTTGATCATACGAACAAATTAAATTTACTGTATTTGTGAATTAATTGGATTATTCTATTAAATAGTTAAATTTATATATTGATTGGATCAATATATTAAATTAGTTATTTAATATGAAATCTATTTCTTTAGTATTTGTTGGATGAATGCTTGTGAATGGTGATGTAGTTCATGGACCTAGTTTTGAATCGTTTGTTTTATTCGATGGGATTGTAAAGGCCGTTTTGAGCATATTTATTTTAATAGGAAAATTTGTATAATAGGATGCAATTTTCAATGTAAAATATATATGTAATGACGAAGACCGTGGAAGATCAGTTCGAGAAGACGAAGATTCAAGACTCAAGATATGTAATTAGATTACAATGTTTTTGTACTAGGAACGGTCCATGAACTACATGTTGGTAGGAACTAGGTTGTGAATGTTTATTCACATGGTATGAATGCCCACTAACGCGCTTAAATAAATTAATGCGCAAAGTGTAACATTAATTGCAAAAATTCTCCCACGACCAAATATTAAGTTTAAAAGGTTTCAAGTTTTTCCTTCTCTCCATCGAGCTCTCGGAAAATTGAAAATCCAAACCGGATGTGCTATACTTTCGAGTTATCGGGGTAGTTGTTCAGGGAGGATCGAAAAAATTCCGGGAGTGCATTGGATGCCTTCAGTTGGAGCAAATTTTATCCCTAGAAACCTGTCCGGTTGCTGGATAAGATTCAATTGTTAAACTGATTAGCATCCATGGTATAAACATTACTTGTTCATAAACTATAGAAACCGTATAGGTTGAGGGGAGTGGACAAGGGGAAAAACAAGATCGAATCATCCATTAGATGGGTTGGTGTTGGACACCACTTTACAAACATTAATAGACCAGGAACCTCTATGAAGGAAGGCGAATAAATACTTCCGGATTTCACAAGGGAGTGTGCCAATCCGATAAAAATAGTGGGTGCTGGGTTCAATGAATAGAAAAATCCTTAATTCTAAACTCAGACCATAATCAAATGAGTCACTAATCAGTCTGTTATACTTAATGTAGATAAACAAAATATCAACTATCAAAATAACAATGAACCAGCTCGCAATTCTACTCGAGAAGAACATCTTAATCGGACCAAACTTTGTGGACTGGCCCCACAATCTGATGATTGTCCTCGATATGGGGACGCTGGGATAGGTCTTAGAGGCAAATATTCCGACGGCTCCGGTGCGGACTAGGGCCAATCATCAATATGTTGAAAACCAAGAAAAATGGGTTAAGGATGACATTATAGTTCGTGACTATATGATGGGCTATATGTCTAATGAGTTTCAGAGAGCTTACGAGAAAAAGATTCTGCTAGGCAGATCTTATCTCACTTAACTGAGCTTTATGGTTAGAACAGTCGAACTGCTAGATATGAGATATCTAAGCAGCTCTTCGGTGCCAGGATGAAGGAAGGTGAGAAAGTCGGAGACCGCGTCCTCAAAATGATCTCTATGATCGAGATATTGGAGGCTTTTTATTTTAGGATCCATGCTTCTCTCCAAACAGACCTTATCATGCAAGCTCTTCCTAATTCCTTCTCTCAGTTTGTTACTAATTTCAACTGCAATGAGATTGCTTGCAAGTTAGCAGGGTTGATGAACAAACTTGTAACCACTGAGTCTCAGATGAAGACTCCGCAGATGTAACACCCCGAGATATTCAGGATTATTACAGCACCGTAAATCCTCGACATAAGGATTTACAAGGCTAATAATTTTAAAAACAACATTTGTTAAATACCAATCATAGTAGAAACAATTATTACATCACCAGTCTAAATGTAATGCCCGATTATCCCCTTCTAAGCCAATAACTATTTTATACCTAAATGCATTTACATAATATGCATTAGGGAAGCATGGCATACAAGTAGACGTTTCATGAGCATGAATAATTGCTATGTCTATGATACATGCAACATGTTATTTATTGCTCCTAACATGGTAAAATGTGTCTTTATAAATGTCTCATTGCAGTGAGAAGCTCAGTTTCTCGGTTAACGGAGATCGATGTGCTAAATGACTACAAGTGATTTTATTTGTTAATTGCATTTTTACATTTATTTCACATATGATTATTCACTCCACCTCATAGTTAACTCACTATGTTGAAGAGTATTAAACATATTAAATTAGCTCTAAGCATAGGTGGCAAACATATAAGTACTAATAGGGTCAGTGACAGGTCTATCGTCGGTTAACCAGTTTAACACCAGAGCTTAGTGGTGTGTGTGTTGAGTAAATTTAGATATATGAATAAAACGTGTCAAATATTTGATTCTTATCTACATTATAAATGGTTCAATTTGTAGTTGCATACGGCATCACCTATTAAGTAATTGGTCATGTCACATCTCTATTCGTCCCAGTTGCGGTCGGAACCAGTTGAACTTATCTTTTGTTTTATCATCATCATCATATAATATTGATAAGTGAGCTCTTGCATTCTTATCTACAGCGTTATAGGTATGAAGTTTAGAAAGTTCGACAATAAAATCCCTTATTAGCATTTTTAATGCTTTCAGCACAGTAACTGGTTTTAAACAATAAAAACACACTGTAAACTTCAACAAAACCACTATACCGTACATTCATACCCTAAATATGTTCAATATCTATTAAGAATCGGTTTAAACCAACCAAGAACCGACCTATAACTACTTAAACCGATACAGTCTTTCAAACATGATTTATGGAAGTTATTTGAGGGTATCTTCGATATTTCACCCTCAAAACCGCCTCTCACACTTGGATAAGTGAGAAAAACCGAACCTCAAGCCTCATTAACACTCTGGACTCGACCTAGAAGCATACATCTCCGAAAAATCACCAAAAATTCAAGAAAAATCATCAAAACACCAACACCTCATATCCTTTGAGAATCAAGGTGAGTTTCCTTTGTTTTCTTCATGTTCTTGATGTCCTTATTGATTATTTCGATGAAAGGAGGGTCTTTTCAGGCCCTTAGACATATCATAATAATGTTAAGAATTCATCGATGGCTTAACCTTGTGTTTATTGTGGGTTTATAGAGCCTAAATCATCACTAGACAACATAGAACTCAATTCTGCCACCTTTTATAAACATATATGGATTGTGCATTCGTATAGTTCAGGGGCTGGTGCTCCCATATATTTGTTCTTCAGTATGTTAGGGTGTTTTATAAAAATTTTATGCAAATTCAACTTATATTCAAGCGGTTATAAGTTAAACAAGTTCTGTTATTCAAAGGTTTTGATAAACTCTCTTGAACAATTATGTTGTTGTAGAATAGGTTATATAAATTATATATGTTCATATTTTCAGAATAAGTTTTCTCGTATAATTAAAGGAGAAGGATATAAAGTTAAAACATAGTATAAATCGGTATATATGTATAATTATTGCATCACAGTAACTAGTTGTGAAGGGATAAGTCATAGATGATCCTAAATTGTATTCCAACATTTTGTAGCATTCATGAAGGTAATGTTAAGTGCAATATGGTTAATTATTTATGGGATTTTAGCACATCCATCTAGCTATAGAATATGATCTTTTCACATCAATACGCAGCTGGACCTGAGGTAAGATGAGGCTTTTCCTTGCTGTATCATAAGGATCATATATTGATTGGTATTTTCATATGTGACTGTTATTGAATGATCATGCATAACATGTATATGTGAAAGAAGGTTTAAGAAAAGGAAGTATGGTGCTTGATTGATGGCGGGTAGGCACGGGATGCGGGGGATCGGCAGACCCAACACATGGTTGCAAATACTTGCGGCTGAAAGTCGGTCAAGGAAACCCACACTGAATGAAAAAGGTTGAATACGGCTAATACCATTGGTTGAAAAACCAGTATGGGAACCCCCGTATACATGTTTTATTGGCTAGTTATATGAACAGGTTCCGAAAACCATGGCCTATCACTATCAGTCGAGTATCACACTTCAAGGGTACCGGATGAAAGGATTTTACAAGAACATGACTGTATCATATAAAGTAGTTATTTGTTGATGAATGTGATATGTGATATTTTGCTATTACAGAAGTCTCATCTTACTGAGCCATTAGCTCACTAGATTCTTATGATACAGGTGATGATGCTCATGTTTAGGGGTTAACTATACTTCTTCAGTGTTGCCAGTTGGAGACTTGTCCATATGCCATTCCCCAGCTATTTTGCCCCTATGCTGGAAGACTATGTTTAGTTTCGAATAAGATCGCTCTGTTATGGTTTTGTTTATGTATTAAACTTAAGGTTGTGTAATGTTATGAATGAATATTACCAGTTTGCGTTATTTCCCTGAGTTCTTGCTTTTACCAAATTTAAAATTATGGTTTTCAAAGTATAAAAGAGTGATACTCCCCAACTTGCTAGGACAGACCCCTTTGCGGTTCAGCTGCTAGGTTAGGGGGTGTTACAGTTTGGTATCGGAGTGAAGGTTTAAATCTTTCCTGCAGACAGAAGATGGCATATGGACATTCTCGACTGAGGGATATGGTCAAACTTTATCTGTTAAGTATTATGTTTAATAGATTACAATATATTAGTTGTCATTATCATTATTGTGTGTTTGTTATTGGCTTACGAATGGGTGAGATTAGGCAATATAGCGGAAGTGATGGCACCCAAAAGGAAGACAAGAGATGATCCAAATACAAACCACAACCTTCTTGAAAATTTGGCTGAGCTGATGCAGCAACAGACAAGGATGTATGGTGAACAGATGCAACAATTGCTGAATATGCAACAGAGAAACCAGGAACAAAACCGACAACCTCCACCAAGAAACAATAATGAACCAGCAGTATATGAGAAATTTAGGAAAATGGAACCTCCTTATTTTAATGGTGGGTCTGATCCCATGATTACAGAGGAATGGGTCAAATCACTTGATTTTATCTTTGGTTACATGCACATCGAAGATGCTGAGAAGATACTTTGTGCGGTCTTTCAACTCAAAAAAGACGCCAGAACTTGGTGGCAAGGAGCCAAACTTGCAGTCAACATGAAAGAGCTGACGTGGGAGAGATTTAAAGTAATATTCTATGATAAATACTTCACTAGGGATGCACGGTCTCTCAAAGTCAAAGAGTTTTTGGATCTGAAGCAAGGGGATATGCCTATTTGTGAATATATCCAGAAATTTGAAGAAGGATGCAGATATGTTCCCTATATTGCTCAGGATAATGCTGAGAAGATGGATCCTTTCCCAAGAGGCCTCCGACCTGAAATTAGAAGAGATGTGAGGATGTCTACATTAACTGAGTTCAGAGAAATCGTTGATAAAGCGCTGCTCGCAGAAGCTGATGAAAAGGAGATACAAAGGTCTTATCAGCAGAAGAGACAAGCATTTGCTTCAAAAAAATTCAGCACATTGGAAGAAATTGGATCAAAAACCAGGCAAAGTCAATCAAAATCATCCTACAGAGAGACATGCTCCAAATACAACTGAGAAGCCTAAGTGTACTAAATGTGGGAAAAATCACTTTGGAGAATGTTTTTTCGGGTCCAATAATTGTTTCAGATGCAAGAAGCCTGGACATATGGCGAGAGATTACCCAAACCCACAGAATAAAGTTCAAGGAAAGGTGTTTGCAATGACACGAGAACAAGCTGATGCAGATGCTTCCGTAGTCTCAGTTACCATTCTGATCTCAGGAATTCCTGCACTTACATTGATAGACCCAGGTTCCTCACATTCATTTGCATCATATGCATTTATGAGAAAATCGGGCAGGAAACCAGAACTAATGATAGTTGGTTATAATGTGGCTGCTCCATTTGAAGAAAATATGGATTCTGACCAAATGTTAAGGGCTTGTACAGTTCGAATTGGTGGGAGGGTACTCTACGCCGACCTTGTTGTCCTACCAATATCTAATTTTGATGTTATCCTTAGTATGGACTAGCTGGCTAAATATTGTGCAAATGTCGACTGTAATAAGAAGATTGTGGCCTTTCAACCAGCAAATGAAGGATGGTTTATTTTTAGATGTAATTCATATTTGTGCTCTTTGCCAATTATAACTGCACTAAAAGCTAGTAGGATGTCAAATAAGGGATGTACTGGCTATTTGCTAATGTTTTGGACACCTCCCTTGAAATGAAATTGAAGCCTGAAGATGTAGATGTGGTTAGAGAATTTCCTGAGTTCCATATGATCTACCAGGGTTGCCGCCAGATCGGAAAATTGAGTTTGCAATCGATATTATGCCATGGACTACCCCTATTTCTATAGCCCCATACAGAATGACACCAATAAAACTGAAAGAATTAAAAGTTCAGCTACAAGAATTACTTGATAAGGGATTCATCTGTCCTAGTTGTTCACCTTGGGGAGCGTCTGTCTTTTTTGTGAAAAAGAAAGATGGCTCATTGCATTGACTATAGAGAACTGAATAAGGTGACCATTAAGAACAAATATCCTCTTCCCACGATAGATTATTTATTTTATCAGTTGCAAGGAGCATCAGTATTCTCAAAGATTGATTTACGTTCCGGATATCATCAACTGATGGTTAAAGAAGAAGATATCCAAAAGACAGCATTTAGAATGCGATATGGTCACTATGAATTTTTAGTGATGCCTTTTTGGTTTGAAAAATGCTCCGGCAGCATTTATGGATCTGATGAACCGGGTATTAAAAGAGTTCCTTGATAAATTTGTGGTGGTGTTTATCGATGATATCCTTATCTATTCACATGATAGAGATGAGCATAAAGAACGCCTCAGAATTGTACTTCAAATTCTCAAAGAAAAACAGTTGTATGCTAAATTCAAGAAATGTGAATTCTGGATAGAACAAGTGGTATTTTTAGGGCATGTGGTACCCAAGGATGGTATTTCATTTGATCCAAACAAGGTAGAGGCGGTGAGTAATTGGCCAACACCAACGAATGTATCAGAGGTTCGAAGCTTCTTAGGACTAGCTGGCTACTACCGACGGTTTGTACAAGGATTCTCAAAGATTGCAACCCCATTGACATTGTTAACAAGGAGGAATACAAAGTTTGTTTGGACTGATGCTTGCGAGGGGAGTTTCCAGGAATTGCAGCGTAGATTAACTACAGCTCCTGTCCTTGCCACTCCTATATGAACAGATGGCTTCGTAGTTTACACTGATGCTTCTAAAAATGGTTTGGGTGCTGTATTAATGCAACATGGGAAGGTAATAGCATATGCCTCCAGGAAATTAAAAGAGTATGAAAATAATTATCCAACACATGATTTAGAACTGGCTGCTGTTGTCTTTGCACTAAAAATTTGGAGGCATTACCTATATGGTGAAAAGTGCGAAATCTATACAGACCAAAAAAGTTTTAAGTACTTTTTTACACAGAAGGAGCTGAATATGCGACAATAAAGATGGTTAGAATTGGTGAAAGACTATGATTGTGAGATCAACTATCATCCTAATAAGGCAAATGTGGTTGCAGATGCACTAAGTAGAAAGTCTATGTCTTCATTTCTGATCACGCAGAAGCCATTATTATTAGACTTGTAAAAATTAGAACTGGAAATTGTGCCCAAAAGGAAGATTTGTTCGTTATCAGCACTCATATGGAAACCTGCACTTCAAGATATAATCAAAGAAATCCAGAAGGCGGATCAGTATATAGGCAAATTGAGGGAAAAAAGTTGATGAGGGCAAATTACCAAACTTCCCAGTCTCTAGTGATAAAATATTATGATACAAAGGGAGACTGTGTGTGCCAGCCGACGCAACCATCATAGGGAACATTCTGAAGGAGGCTCATTCCAGTCCTTATTCATACCATCCATGTAGCACAAAAATGTATAAAGACTTGCAACAACATTATTGGTGGCCTAACATGAAGAAAGATATTGCAAAATTCGTGGTAGAATGTCTAACTTGCCAGCAGATCAAAACTGAACATCAGAGACCAGTAGGATTATTGAAGCCTTTACTAATTCCGGAATGGAAATGGGAACACATTACAATGGATTTTGTGCTTGGGCTACCAAGGACTCTTTTGTGCGGCGATTTATACGCCTCGACGACGATCGGTATAAGGGCCGAGCGACCGAGTTCACGACCAAATGAGCTACGGCAAACTTGCCAAGTCGAAGGTAACAGTCTATCTTCGAGTATCTAGCGATCAACCTCCTGGAGCGATCGTCTCTTGGTACCTAGCGACCGACTCTAGTGCCCAACCATAGACGACCGTCCTATGCCGCGAGTAAGGCCACCGTCCGTCAAGTCTACGAAGACTAGATCACGAAGCAAAGGACACATGTGCAGATCCGCGAATGGTGCCGCAGAACATGGATCGTTGACTCCAGCCCATCAGCAGCTGTCAGTGACAAGGACGGACTCACCTACCGACAGACCCGCCGAAATGTCCTAAGTGGGGCCTCCCAATACAGCGACCTAGACGCGTGTTGGCCTCTCATTGGTTCGCACTTCCGGCTGCCAGTAGCTGCTGCGGACTTTAAGGAGACCAACTCATGTGCTAAAGACGATCGCCCGCTTATTATAATACAGCAGAGGCGATCTCCCAGCGACTCCCAGTCCTATAAATAGAGAGCCTCCAACAACTGGAGAAAGGTTCAGAAAAATTCAAACTCTCGGCTTTCTCTTGAATCTATCCAGGATTTCTCTCTCAGAACCTCTTAACCAGAATACGGTCGGCAGAAACGAGAACTCCCTACAGTTCAGAAAACTCCAGATTTAAAGGTTCACAATTACAGAAACCACTCCATACGAGAGTCCAGCTAATTCACACAGTGAGAGACCGTCGATTTCTCACTGTCAGTACAACACTCCATTGTTGTTACAAGAACTCACAGAGCATCATCTCTGGTTCTTCCGACAATCTTCAACACTCAAGAGCTAAGATAACTAGGGTCTTTACACTCATTGTAATTGTACTCTAACATTAATATTTGTACTCCCAAGTATTTGTATTAATAATATCTCGCGAGAGCATTCAAGCCCGGGACTAACAACCCCGGCAAATATTATGTTATTTACTTTCCCCACGGACGTGCTCTCGCATTTGTTTGTTACTCGACCATTCCAGCATATCATCTCCGGATAATATTTTGGGTAACAACAATTGGCGCTAGAAGGAGGGGATCTTAACCTTCATTTTCTTTCCTACCGTCTCGAAGAACACTCACCATTCTCCGGGGCATATACTTGAAGAAACTCTCACTGTTCTTCAAAGAAAAACCTTCAGAATCATGACGTCTGCCACCACATCAAAGAGATCCACTCTCCGATCCGCCGAACGCCTTATTTCGTCTCGATCCAGGCCCCGACCTACGGCAGAGGTTAGCCGCGGCGACGCGAGACTCTCGATCCCGCACCTGAGGGACGGCCCCAGCCATTCGCTCGACCAGTTCCAAACCGCGGAACAGATCGAGGAGGATATGGCTATCCTAAAGGAGCGACGGAGAGCATGCGCACCGCCCGCTATAACTCCCTCGGCCATCCGCCGTGTGGGCAAACGGAAGTTCAAGGGGTTACTGGTCGAGCGATCGTCCGAAATCCCCGATTCACGAGAAAAGGCTCTCGCGAGGTGGGACGGTTCCGTCTTCAGCCGCTTAGGAAGTGATCCATCATGGCGACTAGGGCATTCTGGCCCCAACCGAGAGACGACAGAATCCGAGTCCGTCACTAGGAGTTCGGCCTACCCAACTCTGAACCAAATACAGGTCAGCCGTCTGGCCCCCATCTACCGAAGAGTCGAGCCAAGCGGCAAGGACATCATCGACAGCGGAGCCAGGGGATCAGTACTTGATCGCCTCAGTTCCCGCTCCGAGCGCCTAGCCACGAGCAGCTAGACTGCGGCGATGGACGCTATGCAACGCCAGCTCGACGAGATGAAAGCACTCTTGGAAACTGGGGCAAGCGCCAGTAGAAAGATCATCAGACCGAATGAGCCACTCGCAGTCCACATCGAGCTTGCCCCCGTGCAACCAAGGATCGCTCCTCCCAAAACACCTTTATATGAAGGGAGATCGAACCCCGAGACTCACCTAAGCAAGTTTCGGATTTACATGACCGGGTGTGGGGCATCAGACGTGACCAAGTGCCGAATATTCCCGTTAACATTGGGCGAGCTGGCCCATAGGTGGTACGTCTCACTACCACCGCGATCAATCATCTCCTTTGAGAAACTGGCGAGTGACTTCACGTCATACTTCGCCGCCAAGGTCGCCAGACCAGAAGGCCCCCACCGCATGATGAAAATCAGGCAGGGGGAAGATGAATCCGAAGTAGATTACATCGATCGGGTGGATGAAATAGTCCTCACCGGCGAGCCCATCAGCGAAGAGCTCGCTCTCTACTCAGTCCTGGGGGGATTCTATGGTCATTCACCCATGTTTAGGCACCTCACGAAGGACATCCCCCCGACCTACGCGATCTTCCGCGCTAAGGCTGCCGATTTTCTGGCCAGGCAGAGGCTGCTCACCCTCCGCCTAGGAGAGGGGACGCCGCCTCCCATCCGAAAGACGGCGATCGTCAAAACCAACAAGGCGGTCGCCAAGCCACCCGGTGATTTCAAGGCCTACGAGGAAGTGGAAGCCCATCTCCTCCACAAGTTCAACCGAACTCTGGCCCACATTTTTTACGCCATCAAGGGGCGCGAACCGCTAAACAAGCCAAAGGCGATAAGGGACAACAGTCATCTGGACCACAATCAATATTGTGCTTACCACAAGAGTCCCGGACACAGTACCAACCAATGTCGCGACCTCCTCAGACAACTCTGGAGATTGTTCGAGGAGGGCAAGTTGGACGGTTTATTGGCTTAGCCGGAGCCCCATCGATCTCCCGATGCGATCGCCAGAGTTGAACATGAACAGGCCGTAAAGCTCATACGAGCCGACCCCTCGATCAACCTCGGCGACCGGATCCATATGCTTCAATCAAGATGAGGAAACTTCGGAAGTCTCTCCCCGATTCCCGCCTCGTCAAACCAAAGGCTACTGCCTGAGCAAACGCTTCGAAGAAGAGGATGACTCGCTCGCCATCTAAAAGTTCGTCATTAAACATGATGGACCTAGGCAGCGATCGCATCCCCCAGCACAACGTATACCGTCGAGGATCGCCAACTAACATGACGGTCCGAGGTAGAAAAGTGCCACCATGGTCGCGAAAGTCGATGAAACCGATGATCCGTCCATGTAAGGTTCCTTTGGGCAGCGATCGCTCGCCCTTCGTTTAAATACGAGGCGGGCGTAGCCGAAGGACCCTCCAAAAACAAATCAGAGGATGACTCGCTCGCCCTCTAAAGTTCGTCATCAACATAAAGAACCTAGGCAAGCGATTGACTCCCCTTACATAACGTATACCGTCGAGGATCGTCATCTGACATGATGGTCCGAGGTAGAAGAGTGTCGACATGGCTGTGGAGGACGATGGAACCGTTCTTTGTGCCCGTGCAAGGTCCCTTTGTGCAGCGATCGCTCGCCCTTCGTTTAAATACGAGGCGGGCATAGCCAAAGGGCCCTCCAAAACAGATCTGTGGACACGTTCGCCCGCCCTCAAAGGTCCATCACCTAACATGGTGGATCCGGACAATGCGACGCGTCCCTCCCCCGTCACAACGTATACCGGCGAGGATCGCCATCTTACATGACGGTCCGAGGCAGAAAAGTGCTAACAATCCGCGGTCGTGGAGTCGATTAATCCGACGACGCCCCGCGCAAGGACTCCTCCAGACCAAGACCGCACGCCCTTCGTTTAAATACGAGGCAGGCGCAGCCTACGGAGGACCCTCACAATTAAGTGAGTCGCGAGAACTTAGCCATCAGACGGAATGTCGCTCGCGCACAAGACATGGTAGTGGAGGTCAGTTCCATCGAACTCCGCGATCGTGCATGGTTCCTCTAGGTTGGGATGGTCGGCCTTCCTCGAGGAATCTACAAAATTGAAGACCGCTCACTCAACGATTTATTTTCGTCCCCTTACTTTCACTAAGTAAATAAAAACAAGGGGGAAGGGCGGAGCTATATATACGACGATCGTCCCTATTAAATTACATACGGAGATCGACATTTTTCAGATGTATGTGCAGCGATCGATTTCGTTGTAAAAAGTTATCAATATGAGTTTATCAATTCACTTGGAGCTGTACACGCAACAATCTTTCCTCACACATTTGTATAAAGTCATGCAAAGACTCAGAAAGACAATCATTCAAGCAATACCTCAAAGAAGCAAATTTTCATTTCATTACTTGGAATGCAAAAGTACAAACACGGTCGCCCGAAGGCAGAAGTACAAGGAAAGCTACAATAATTACAAGGCAAAAACAAAAACAAGAAGGACGAGAAACCTTAGGCTGCCCCTGCCTGGCCTTCACCTTCGACCGCTGGATCGGCCCGCGTTCCCCCGCCAGCTTCCGGAGTGGCCTCCCCATCCTTCGGGGCATTTGGATGAACGAGATTTTTGGGAATCGGGTACCAGCTCAGATCCACACCAAGATCCGAGAGATCCAAGATCGGCACGGAGAAGGCGGGATGCAGAGGATGCTCCAGTGCGTAAGCCTTGAAGTTTTCAGCCAGAGGGCCGACCTCCAGCCCTCCCTTCTTAGCGGCGCGGAGTGAATAAGCGAACGCCATGTAGTAGGCAAACTCGCTGATGAACTCCACGTTGAGAAAAGGATCGGCCTCGGTCTCCTCCAGCTTTCCTTTCAACTCAGCAACCGCCTTATGCGCACTCTGGATCTAGGACTCCTTAGCAGTCATTTCTCCTCTCGACGACGCCAGCTCGCTAATCCGACGAGCGACGGTCACCTTCAGCTGATCGGATTCCTTCTAAGCAGCCGCGTACGACCGACGAGCCTCTGTCATCTGATCCTGAAGCCGGTCGACCGTCGCCCGAGCTCGCTCAGAATCCTGTCTCGCCAGCTCAAGATCCTGACTTGCCCGTTTTTCCGCGACCAAGGAGTCTTTCTCCATAGCCACGATCCTGTCGGCAAACTCGGAGTTCTTTTTCCGAGCGGCCTCGAGGTCCGCCTCAAGACGGGAAGTAGAAGGACGCTCTTCGAATTCCTTCACAGCTTGGGCAGCCATCATCGCCGGCTGGAGGGAGAGAGCGAAGGCAGCCTGCATCGTGTCCCCGGATCGCTGGCGGGCGATCGCATCCAAGTCGGTCGTCCAGGCCTTCGGCAGAGCAGAAACAGCCCGGGTGACGTATTGCGGGACGTCACAGGCCTCGCGAGGAGATCGCCTCGTGAGAAAATCCAATACCAGCGGCGAGCAAGCCGGGTTAGTGCAGCGGATCCTGCATCAAGAACAGAAGAGTTAGCACATCTCCTACGCAAGTGACAAAACTCAGCAAAACGAAAAAAGTTTATCTTTCGACCTTCTCGGGGTCACGGCTGAAGAACGGTTTTCCGCGAGGGGTCTCGGCCTCGGCAATTGCCATGGCCTGCAGGAAAGCCGACGAAGGCGTAGGCTCATCCACCAAGGGGACTGTGGTGAGCGGATGCGGGGCGATCGGCGGCTCACCAACAGGGGCAGAAACTGGGGGTTCCCCCGACCTCTGTCGCTTGCGGTTCAGCCGGAGTCCCTCCTCCCGAACCTCCCCCTCTGCTGCGATCAGCTCTTCATGAGGCCTCACCTCCGGGATAAGAGGTAGCGCCACCGTGGGAACTCGACTCGACTTCTTCTGGCACAGGCGACTCAAAACTCCGGGGTTTGACATGGAAATCTCTGGCGGAGGCTCCAGGAAGCGAGGAAAATGGACCTCTGCAAAAAGAAACGATCAAGCAATAGTTAGACACATTCCGCAAACAGGACGATCGCCAAGCAAAAGGAGATCGTGGAAATTCATACCTGGGACCGAAAGGTGTCACGAAAAATGGAATAACCGAGCAGACAACCAACAGATCTCTTTTTTAATCCGTCGAGGTCTATATCATCGTCCATAAGACTGCGTATCCTCTCCCAGACGACCAGAAAGTCAAAAGGTAGCTCGTCAGCCGCCGGAATATGGAAGCCTGCAAAAGGAAGACAAAATTAGATCAGTTCAGAACATATCCGAACGAAGGGAGAGCCAGAACCTTTACTAGGATTCCTCTCCCGAAAGCCGGTGGAAATGTGCAGCTCGCCCGTGGGATTGTCGCTCGCGGATGCCTTCCATGCACCGCCGACCCAGAACCATTTCGCCGGATCACCCCGCACCTTATTCGGGACCCCAAGGATCACCCGACCAGAACGGCCTTGGATATGGTAGCCACCGACGGACCCCTTCTGAACCGTCAGTTTGAATAGGTGGTTCATCTCCAACGGCGAGTGAAGGCGGTACAGTTGGTGACCGCCGAACAAGGTGAGGGCACAAACGATCTGGAGCCAGGCGTTCGGCATTAGCTGAAGCGGCGCCACATTCCAAGCGACCATCAAATTGGAGACGGCAAACGACAGAGGGAACCGCAGCCCGGCCTCCATTATCGCCTCATTCACGGCGACCATACCCTCTGGAGGTTGGTCGGCTCGCTCGTTCTCGGCAGGCGTGAAAAGGTCCACATCATAAGGGACATGATACCTCGACCTCCAGATGGCCAAGTCCTTCCTGGTCGCCGAGCTTCTAATCTGGCCAAGGGACCATGGAGAGCGCTGCGCGTCCCGGAACAGCGACTGCTTCGCGGATTGATAGGGATGGGCGATCGAGTACTCCCGATAGTCGAACTTGGGACACGGACCGGCCAACCTCTCCATGATTTCTGCGAAGGCCAAATAGGCTTGGCCAAAGGTGCTATGTTGCTCCCAGTACGCCCTCACCGCTAAATCCTTCTCCCTCAGCAAACGTTTTTGCTCAGCCGCCGCCTCCCTGGCAGCATCGGCCTCATTGAATAGTGCCTCGACTTCTGCGGGATTAATACCGGCGTGGATAGCTTCGGCAGCCGTCTCCATATGGAATTCCGTGGAGGATCCTTCCCGGACTGTCGAAGTCCCAGCGACGGAGGTGGTGCCCATTCCAGACGTTGAAGGTACTCCAGACATTCCCAAAAAGAAGAGGAGAAAGAGGATTGTTTCTTACCGGAGAATTGAGTCGATCGACGATCGGCAGGCAAAGCTTCAAAAATTTGGGCTATCTTCTTCTCCGATGAAATCGCGTAAAGAGGTTTGCACTGCAACCCTTGCCCTTTTATAGGAGAAGGCGGGGGCTTGCGTGCAAATAAGGAGAATCTCGAGGGCTGAAGTGCAACCGTCAAATAAAGTCGCAATCAATGCCTTCCTTAAATCCCGCGTATGCGTCGTTTCAAGGACACGCCAGACGAGGAGTCTTAACTAACCGTCGGACTCTCCCAATCGCATCGCGACACGTACCCCTGTGGAGTTTCGAGCCCGCAATTTATTTCCCGCTCATTTCAGCGACCGACCATGTCGCCAAAATTCAAAGCCAATCCGCTCAAAGACGATCGCCTATTTCGTAAAATGCTGAGTCACTCGTCAAAAGTTAAGCGATCACCAGTAGAACCACCTCACCCCACGTCTCCAACATCGGAGCGAGCTGGGGGGCAATTGTTGTGCGGCGATTTATACGCCTTGATGGAGATCGGTATAAGGGCCGAGCGACCGAGTTCACGACCAAATGAGCTACGCCAAACTTGCCAAGTCGAAGGTAATAATCCATCTTCGAGTATCTAGCGATCGACCTCCCGGAGCGATCGTCTCTTGGTACCTAGCGACCGACTCTGGTGCCCGACCATGGACGACCATCCTATGCCGCGAGTATGGCCACCGTCCGTCAAGTCTACGAAGACTAGATCACAAAGCAAAGGACCATGTGCAGATCCGCGAATGGCACCGCAGAACATGGATCGTTGACTCCAGCCCATCAGCAGCTGTCAGTGACAAGGACGGCCTCACCTACCGACAGACCCGCCGAAAGGTCCTAAGTGGGGCCTCCCAAGACAGCGACTAGATGCGTGTTGGCTTCTCATTGGTTCGCACTTCCGGCTGCCAGCAGCTGCTGCGGACTTTAAGGAGACCAACCCATGTGCTAAAGACGATCGCCTGCTTATTATAATAAAGCAGAGGCGATCGCCCAGCGACTCCCAGTCCTATAAATAGAGAGCCTCCAACAACTGGAGAAAGGTTCAGAAATATTCAGACTCTCGGCTTTCTCTTGAATCTATCCAGGATTTCTCTCTCAGAACCTCTTAACCAGAAGACGGTCGGCAGAAACGAGAACTCCCTACAGTTCAGAAAACTCCAGATTTAAAGGTTCACAAGTACAAAAACCACTCCATATGAGAGTCCAGCTATTTCACACAGTGAGAGACCGTCGATTTCTCACTGTCAGCACAACACTCCATCGTTGTTACAAGAACTCACAGAGCATCATCTATGGTTCTTCCGGCAATCTTCAGGACTGAAGAGCTAAGATAACTAGGGTCTTTACACTCATTGTAATTGTACTCTAACATTAATATTTGTACTCCCAAGTATTTGTATTAATAATATCTCGTGAGAGCATTCAAGCCCGGGACTAACAACCACGGCAAATCTTGTGTTATTTACTTTCCTCACGGACGTGCTCTCGCATTTGTTTGTTACTCGACCATTCCAGCATATCATCTCCGGATAATATTTTGGGTAACAACAGACTCCAAGTGGGTATAATTCGATATGGGTGGTTGTTGATAGATTGACCAAGTCTGCTCATTTCCTTCTAGTAAAATGCACATATAATATGGATTGATATGCTCACAAATATATTAAATAGATAGTCCGACTACATAGGGTGCCAGTATCAATAGTATGTGACAGGGACCCTAAATTCACATCTGCAATTTGGAAGAGTTTACATAATGCAATGGGTACAAAGCTTGCTTTCAGCACCGCATTTCATCCACAAAGTGATGGGCAGTCAGAAAGAGTTATTCAAAAACCCGAAGATATGTTGAGAGCATGCACACTAGATTTCAAGGGCAATTGGGATACAAAGCTTCCATTGGTAGAGTTCACCTACAACAATAGTTACCAATCTACAATTGGGATGGCACCTTATGAAGCACTGTATGGGAGAAAATCTAGATCTTCCGTACACTGGCATGAAGTTGGAGAAAGAAGTCTACTAGGCCCAGAAATGATACAACATACTGATATGGTAGTAGAAAAGATAAGAGAACGAATGAAGATTGCACAAAGTAGACAAAAGAGTTATGCAGATATTCGAAGAAGAGATTTAAAATTTGCAATTGGAGACCATGTGTTCTTGAGGGTATCTCCAATGAAAAGCATTATGAGATTTGGGAAGAAAGGAAAACTTAGCCCGAGATATGTTGGCCCATTTTAAATTCTTGAGAGATTTGGTGGTAGAGCTTATAGAGTAGCCTTACCTCATTCATTATCTGGTGTGCACAATGTCTTCTATGTGTCCATGTTAAAGAAGTACATTTCAAACCCCTCACATGTGTTAAATTATGAGCTGTTGGAATTATCCCCTGATTTGTCTTATGAAGAGAAGCTGGTACAGATTCTTGATAAGAAAGTAAAGGAACTAAGAAACAAGGAGATTCATTTGGTAAAGATTTTGTGGAGGAATCATGCTATTGAAGAGGCTACATGGGAAAGAGCGGAGGAAATGCAAAACAAGTATCCAGAACTATTCGGCATGTCAATTTCGAGGACGAAATTTTATAAGGAGGGGAGGATTGTAATGCCCGATTATCCCCTTCTAAACCAATAACCATTTTATTCCTAAATGCATTTACATCATATGCATTAGGGAAGCATGGCATACAAGTAGACGTTTCATGATCATGAATAATTGCTATGTCTATGATACATGCAACATGTTATTTATTGCTCCTAACATGGTAAAATGTGTCTTTATAAATGTCTCATTGCAGTGAGAAGCTCAGTTTCCCGATTAACGGAGATCGATGTGCTAAATAACTACAAGTGATTTTATTTGTTAATTGCATTTTTACATTTCTTTCACATATGATGATTCACTCCACATCATAGTTAACTCACTATGTTGAAGAGTATTAAACATATTACATTAGCTCTAAGCATAGGTGGCAAATATATAAGTACTAATAAGGTGACTGACAGGTCTATCGTAGGTTAACCAGTTTAACACCAGAGCTTAGTGGTGTGTGTGTTGAGTAAATTTAGATATATGAATCAAGTAGATAACATTTGTTTAACCTAATAAAACGTGTCAAATATTTGATTCTTATCTACATTATAAATGGTTCAATTTGTAGTTGCATACGGCATCACCTGTTAAGTATTTGGTCATGTCACTTCTCTATTCGTCCCAGTTGCGGTCGGAACCAGTTGAACTTATCTTTTATTTTAGCATAATCATCATATAATATTGATAAGTGAGCTCTTGAATTATTCTCTATAGCGTTGTAGGTATGAAGGTTTAGAAAGTTTGACAATAAAATCCCTTATTAGCATTTTTAATGCTTTCTGCATAGTAACCGGTTTTAAACAATAAAAACACACCTTAAACTTCGACAAACCCACTAGACCGGACATTAATACCCTAAATATGTTCAATATCTATTAAGAACCGGTTTAAACCAACCAATAACCGGCCTATAACTACTTGAACCGATACGGTCTTTCAAACATGATTTACGGAAGTTATTTGAGGGTATCTTCCGTATTTCACCCTAAAAAACACCCCTCTCACTTGGATAAGAGAGGAAAACCGACCCTCAATCCTAATTAACACACTGGAATCGACCTAGAAGCATTCATCTCCGAAAAATCACCAAAAATTGAAGAAAAATCATCAAAACACCAACACCTCATATCCTTAGAGAATCAAGGTAAGTTTCTTTTGTTTTCTTCAT
Organism: Orobanche coerulescens; assembly: GCA_033398695.1. Lineage (NCBI taxonomy): Eukaryota > Viridiplantae > Streptophyta > Magnoliopsida > Lamiales > Orobanchaceae > Orobanche > Orobanche coerulescens. The sequence continues at coordinate 144,855,595 of CM065802.1, forward strand.
GTTCTTGATGTCTTTATTGATTATTTAGATGAAAGGAGGGTATTTTCAGGCCCTTAGACATATCATAATAATGTTAAGAATTCATCCATGTCTTAACCTTGTGTTTATTGTGGGTTTATAGAGCCTAAATCATCACTAGACAACATAGAACTCTATTCTGCACCATTTATAAACATATATGGATTGTGCATATTTCGTCTAGTTCAGGGGCTGGTGTTCCCACATATTTGTTCTTCAGTATGTTAGGGATGTTATATAAAATTTTGATGCAAATCCAACTTATATTCAAGCAGTTATAAGTTAAACAAGTTCTGTTATTCAAAGGTTTTGATAAACTCTATTGAACAATTATGTTGTTGTAGAATATGATACATATATTATTATATGTTCATATTTTCAGAATAAGTTTTCTTGTATAAGTAAAGGAGAAGGATAAAAAGTTAAAACATAGTATAAAATGTTATGTAATTATTGCATCACCGTAACTAGTTGTGAAGGGATAAGTCGTAGATGATCCTAAATTATATTCCAACTTTTAGTAGCATTCATGAAGATAATGTTAAGTGCAATATGGTTACTTAATTCAGGGCTTTTAGCACATCCATCTAGCTATAGAAGCTGATATTTTCACTTCAATACGCAGCTGGACCTGAGATTAAATGAGGCTTTTCCTTGTTGTATCATAAGGATCATATATTGATTGATATTTTCATATGTGAGTGTTATTGAATGATCATGCATAACATGTATATGTGAAAGAAGGTTTAAGAAAAGGAAGTATGGTGCTTGATTGATGGCGGGTAGGCATGGGACACGGGGGACCGGCGGACCGAACACATAGTGGCAAATACTTGTGGCTGAAAGTCGGTCAAGGAAACCAACACTGAATGAAAAAGGTTGAATACAGCTAATACCATTGGTTGAAAAACCAGTATGGGAACTCCCGTATATATGTTTTATTGGCCAATTATATGAACAGGTTCCGAAAACCATGGCCTATCACTATCAGTCGAGTATCACACTTCAAGGGTACCCGATGAAAGGATTTTACAAGAACATGACTGTATCATATAAAGTAGTTATTTGATGATGAATGTGATATGTGATACTTTGCTATTACAGAAGTCTCATCTTACTGAACCATTATCTCACTAGATTCTTATGATACAGGTGATGATGCTCATGTTTAGGGGTTGACTATACTTCTTCAGTTTTGCCAGTTGGAGACTTGTCTATATGCCATTCACCAGCTTTTTTGCCCCTATGCTGGAAGACTATGTTGTGTTTTGAATAAGATCGCTCTGTTATGGTTTTGTTTATGTATTAAACTTAAGGTTGTGTAATGTTTTGAACAAATAATACCAGTTTGCATTATTTTCCTGAGTTCTTGCTTTTACCAAATTTAAAATTATGGTTTCAAAGTATAAAAGGGTGATACTCCCCAACTTAGTAGCACAGACCCCTTTGCGGTTCAGCTGCTAGGTTAGGGGGTGTTACACTAAAACATATAAATCAATCCACATCCGAATATAAACTTCAAAGACGACGAAAAAACAACGTAGTTGAGTACTTTTTTAAAACAACACAAACATCCGACAAATTATTCCGGCCGTAACATCACTCTGCACCCTCGTTGTCATGCAGCTCTAGTGGTTGTTTTCCCGCTCTCCTGGATCCTGAACATAAAACAAATGTTAACTCCCGAAGGGGTTAGCACAACGATGCTAGTACAAGTATGATAATTATACAACAATGATTTATTCAGCAATCCTTGAATAATAACGTCAATAATATCAACAATAATCACAACAAGTCTCTCCAACGAGAAATAGTAATAATGTACAACACATCATGTCAATCTCGACATACTCGTAGTATTCCAACAATCCAGCGCACACAGCTATAGATTCCTATGATGATCCCGTTGGACCAATGCATGGTGGAAATACCTGTCCAACGATCCAGCGCACACAACTATAGATTCCCATGATGATCTCGTCGGACCAACGCATGGTGGACAAGAAAATCACAACACATATACACGACACGCAACAACATAACCGACATCAATACGAATAAATATAATTAAGGTACTTGCCTTAGAAAGGTGGCAAGAGATAATTACTCCAACGACTCCAACAAACTTGAGGGCCGCCCCCTTCGATCAACCGTTCGCAACGCTCGGACCTTAGACAATAGGAAAATAACAACAACTCAACTTGCGTAACAATCCTAACGTACGAACATCTAATGTCTACTACGGTCGAGTTACATTCTAAGTTAGCCGGTTCATGGATCAAATATTCGACGAACGATCGGTTGAACTAATGACATACCTTAGGCGAATTAAATGACCATAAAGGAGATGAAAAGTCGACGTCTATGAGTTCGAGGATATTCAAATCATCATAAATTCACACTTCGATTCCTGATTATCAATTCCAACACTTGGTTCGGTTATAAAACATATTACAATCGAGTTCTAACTTAGTTCATCTCCACGGTTTCGTTCTTCCGCAAGTAATTCTTCTTGCCAAGGTATTAAGTTCAAACCCATTAACACCATCCTAATCACTACGTTCTAATCTTCAATATGAAGGCTAAGAAATCCCCACAAGTCATGAATTTACTTGAAGAACACCCTCTACATTCATCCAAGACATGTGATAATCTTAACAACATTATTCATCAAAAGAGTGTTTCGAATTCACTGGCCAAGGCATGCTACAATATTCAGAAAACTCCATCACGATATTTAACAAAATCAAGGCTCAACTCCAATTCTACTTAACCATGAAAATCTTTGGATAAATTCAGTCAGTTCTCCTAAAGCATGATATACGATTCGCTAAGTTGTCAAATAACTCTTAATAACTCTTGTATCATGCTCCTATGTAGTAAAAGAATATGAATTCTAGGTTAGGATAGCTTCACATACCTTATTTCGGAAGAGAAAGATGAAACACCCCGGCGGAACTGAACACCCAAAGATTAAACACCAAACCAAGATGTTTCCCAACTTCAATCACCAAGTAGAAAGACTAAGCAAGGATTATAATGTGGCGGAAAGCTCTCAGGACTCTCAGAAATCAGATAAGGGGTGAAAGAAAACGAGGTGAAATGAAATGGGGTGCTGTCCCATTTATAATGCTCTGAATGTTACGTACGTTAGCCTCAACGCTTTACATACATAATCGTGTTAGTGTACGCTATTAGCAATCTTTAACATATGTTAACGTCCAATAATAGCCTACTGTCTCGCTCCTGGTCTTCTCTTACATACGCTATACCAACACCTTTACGTACGTAATTATCTGTGCATAGCGTACGCTATCGGTAGCCTCTAGCGTACGTTAAACCTCATTGACCCACTTTATAAAAAGGCTGTCCAGGTTCACACCGCGGGAACCTTATTGTAACACCCCCAAGTTATTCAGGGTATATTATAGCGCCGTGAACCCCACCATGGGGCCCACAAGGCTAATCATATGCGGAACTATAAAACTTGACCGAGAAGGTCCAAATACAATGAAATGAAAGATGATACAAAGGGTATTCAAACCATGTCCAATGTATCCAAATACATCACAGTACAAAATCAAAACCTCGGCAACACAGGCTGGAACATCAAGGAAGACTGAAAACAAACAATACTCGAGTATTCAATAACCATTCCAGTACAACAACACTGAATGTAGGAATACAAAACATAACCGGAGATAAAACACAGTATCACGCTTGCCCATCATCTTCGTCCCAATCTGATACCTGCCTATCCGCTCTCCTGTAACCTGAAATACATAAAAAATATTTCTCCCATAAAGGGGTCAGCCGTCGAATAGCTAGTGCAAGTATATCAAGTATGAAACACAATACTCCTCGACAATAAAGTAAAGGTAACCGTCAATTCATCAATTCAAGACTAGTATTCCGGAATAACTAAATCTCATAGTATCACAACAATGCATACATAATCAACTGTGGAACCACACCAGAGGCTACGGAACCCTCAGGGGACCCGTCGGCCCACCCCAGAGTGGTTAACCCAAATTATCCGTGGAATCGCACCAGAGGCTACGAAACCCTCAGGGGACCTGTTGGCCCGCCCCATAGTGGATATAAACAATCATACTATTCATATATCTTACTTTCAAAGTCGAGAACGTATAATCATAAATATATACTTGCCTTTGAGACATCGAGAAATTGAACGGAAAAGAGTATGAGTTCGATAGGTCCAAGAACGCGCTTCCGGTGCCTAAACGATTCGTAAGGGATATGATAATCAATAATCCATACTCATAATTCACGAAGAAACTCCCGAAACCCATCTACGATTCACAAAAATACAAGGGTAAACAACTAGAGTTTGGAAAATCACCCAAACCCTCACAAGTCCGAACACGGCACAAACTAATCCGTAAAATCGTAGGAAAAGCATGTATACGGGATAGATACATCATAATATCAAGGTTCTCAAGCTTCAAAACAGATAAATCGGACGTATCTAGGAAAAACCCCAAATTTCCCAAAAATTAGGGTTCTAAGGATTTTTACCTTGATTTGGACGATAGAATGGATTAGATGTTGTGTAATCCTTGTTCTCCAACCAAAGATGTTGATGTTTGTAGATGGATCACTTTCAATCGCCCCAAATAGCCTCTACCGAGCTTCTCCCATCGAAAATTAGTGAAGAGAATGAAAAATGACGAAATGGAAGTCAACTGTCCAATATATACTCGCCCAGTCTAGCGCACGCTACGCCTCGATTATTAGCGTGCGCTAGCGAGGTCACCAGGTAGTCCAGTGGCTTCTGCCGGCCCCGTTAGCGTGCGCTAATCGCCTTATCTTAGAGTGCGCTAGCCAAAAATGGTGTCCAGAACTGGAGTCCAGAACCTACTGTCCTCTGCCATGCTCGAGTCTTAGCGTGCGCTACCGTTATGGCTTAGCGTGCGCAACGCAGCTCTTATAGCGTGCGCTATCCGAAGACTAGCGTACGTTACTCGATAGTCCAGAAAACCTGACAACCTCACTGCCTCTGCCAACCACCCCATTAGCGTGCGCTACGTACGGATGTTAGCGCGCGCTACTGACCACGAATAGCGTGCGTTAACGAACTCCTAGCGCGCATTAACTGCCAGTCCAGAAAACAGTATGAGTTAACCAAGGCTGAAGTAATTTCGAGAGTGCACAACTGTCCCTGTACTCGTTGAAGCCAAACTTGTATCCCTTGCTCGATTAAATCCTGACGAATCTTCGTCTGAGATGTAAGAACCTCGAGCATTTGAAGAGATGCCGATTTGCGGCTCAAAGCATCCGCGACGACATTGGCTTTTCCGGGGTGGTAAAGAATTTCCAAATCGTAATGCTTTATCAACTCTAACCAACGTCTCTGTCTCATATTCAACTCCTTCTGACTGAAAATATACTTCAGGCTCTTGTGATCGGTATAAATCCGACACGGAGAACCATACAAGTAATGCCGCCAAATCTTGAGTGCGAAGACAATTGCGGCCAACTCCAAATCGTGAGTAGGATAATTCATCTCTTACGGCTTTAATGGCCGTGACGCAAAAGCTATCATCTTATCATGCTGCATAAGCACACAGCCAAGATCTTGACCCGAAGCATCACTATAAACCGAAAAGCCCTCACTACCATGTGGTAAAGCTAAAATTGGGGCTGAAGTCAAACGTCTCTTCAGCTCATCGAAGCTCTGTTGTCTCTCCGTCGTCCAAACAAACTTTTTCGTTTTCTGGAGTAATTTCTTAAGCGGACGAGCGAGTTTCGAGAACCCCTCGACAAACCGACGGTAATACACAGCAAGGCCCAAAAAGCTACGAACTTCCTTAACATTTTTAGGCGGTGCCCAATCTAGCACCGCCTCAATCTTCTGCGGGTCTACACGAACCCCTTCGGCCGAAATCACATGGCCGAGAAACATAACTTCTTCCAACCAGAACTCACATTTTGAGAATTTTGCATAGAGGTGCTCGGTTCTCAAAATATCTAGTACCAAACGCAAGTGTCGGGCATGTTCTTCTTTATCTCGAGAATAGATCAAAATGTCGTCAATAAAGATGACCACACACCTATCGAGATACTCGATGAAAATCTTATTCATTAACTGCATGAACATTGCCGGTGCATTAGTCAACCCAAAAGGCATAACTACAAGTTCATAATGCCCATATCTCATCCGAAATGCCATTTTTGGAACGTCGGACTCTTTCACGCTGAGTTGATAATACCCTGATCTTAAATCAATTTTCGAGAAAACTGCAGCCCCCTGCAACTGATCAAATAAATCGTCTATACGAGGCAAAGGGTACTTGTTCTTGATGGTTACTTTGTTCAGCTCACGGTAGTCGATGCACAAATGTAGTGAACCATCCTTCTTTCTCACAAAAAGAACAGGCGCGCCCCAAGGCGAAGTGCTCGGTCTGATGTACCCTCTTTCCAGAAGTTCTCCCAGCTGATTATTTAATTCTTGCATCTCGGAAGGTGCCATTCGATAAGGCGCCTTAGAAATTGGAACCGCATCTATCTCTAAGTCCACAGAAAATTCTATCTCTCGATCTGGCGGTAATCCCGGGAGATCGTCCGGAAAAACATCGGGATACTCATTAACAACTGGAATCGAAAAGAAATCGACTTCGTTCCCTTCTGTTTTCAAGGCATAACACTAATAGCACGTACAACCTTTATTCAAAAGTTTTACGGCCTTCATGGCGCTGATAAGTAACTTGGATTGGCCCGACTTACGTCCCAAAAATGAGTACTGGGATCCGTCTTTAGTCATCATGGTGATAACCTTAGTACGGTAATTCATAATCGCTTGGTGACTATCAAGCCAATCCTCGCTGAGGATCATGTCCTCGCCTACCATATCAACTACAATCAGATTCGATAACCATTCCATACCGGATATAATCACCGAAAAATCTTTAATCTCCCGGTTTCCCACAATTCTATCCCCGCTAGGTAGTTTCACAATGAAGGGATCGCAAGCAGTCATACAAGTTATATCCAAACGGCCTACACACTCCAAGGAAATAAAAGAATGCGTAGCACCCGTATCAAAAAGCACACGGACTGGATGAGATAAAATATGAATGGTACCTGAAGCCACTGCCGCGTCGGGTTCGTCTATTCGACGCATCTCATAGACTCGTGGTTGTACAGAACCGACGCTAGAGTTTCCCAAGGCACGCAAGTACAATTCAATCGCACGTCATCAAAGTGACCGATTCTCAAGAATACCAAAAATAGAAGCAAAACGAATAAGGAAACACCAGAAGAGTAAGAGGTCTTACAAGTACCGGTCGCATTGTGATGATGGCAGAGTAGTGATACCGTGGACAAATGACGACTGAATCGACCCAAAAGACCGACAGCCTAGGTATCCATAGACCTAAGCTCTGATACCATATTCTGTAACACCCCCAAGTTATTCAGGGTATATTACAGCGCCGTGAACCCCACCGTGGGACCCATAAGGCTAATCATACGCGGAACTATAAAACTTGACCGAGAAGGTCCAAATACAATGAAATGAAAGACGATACAAAGGGTATTCAAACCATGTCCAATGTATCCAAATACATCACAGTACAAAATCAAAACCTCGGCAACACAGGCCGGAACATCAAGGAAGACTGAAAACAAACAATACTCGAGTATTCAATAACCATTCCAGTACAACAACATTGAATGGAGGAACACAAAACATAACCGGAGATAAAACATAGTATCACGCTTTCCCATCATCTTCGTGCCGACCCGATACCTGCCTATCCGCTCTCCTGGAACTTGAAATACATAAAAAGTATTTCCCCCATAAAGGGGTTAGCCGTAGAATCGCTAGTGCAAGTATATCAAGTATGAAACACAATACTCCTCGACAATAAAGTAAAGGTAACTGTCATTTCATCAATTCAAGACTAGTATTCCGGAATAACAAAATCTTATAGCATCACAACAATGCATACATGATCAACCGCGGAACCGCACCAGAGGCTACGGAACCCACAGGGGACCCGTCGGCCCACCCCAGAGTGGTTAACCCAAATTATCCGTGGAATCGCACCAGAGGCTACGAAACCCTCAGGGGACCTGTCGGACCGCCCCAAAGTGGATATAAACAATCATACCATTCATATATCTTACTTTCAAAGTCGAGAACGTATAATCATAAATATATACTTGCCTTTGAGACATCGAGAAATTGAACGGAAAAGAGTATGAGTTCGGTAGGTCCAAGAACGCACTTCCGGCACCTAAACGATTCGTAAGGGATATGATAATCAATAATACATACTCATAATTCACGAAAAAACTACTGAAACCCGTCTACGATTCACGAAAATACAAGGGTAAACAACTAGAGTTTGGAAAATCACCCAAACCCTCACAAGTCCGAACACGGCACAAACCAATCCATAAAATCGTAGGAAAATCATGTATACGAGATAGATACATCATAATATCAAGGTTCTCAAGCTTCAAAATGGTTAAATCGGACGAATCTAGGAAAAACCCCAAATTTTCCAAAAATTAGGGTTCTAAGGATTTTTACCTTGATTTGGACGATAGAATGGATTAGATGTTGTGTAATCCTTGTTCTCCAACCAAAGATGTTAATGTTTGAAGATGGATCGCTTCCAATCGCCCAAAATCGCCTCTCCCGAGCTTCTCCCGTCGAAAATTAGTGAAGAGAATGAAAAATGATGAAATGGAAGTCAACTGTCCAATATATACTCGCCCAGTCTAGCGCACGCTACGCCTCGATTATTAGCGTGCGCTAGCGAGGTCACTAGGTAGTCCAGTGGCTTCTGCCGGCCCCGTTAGCATGCGCTAATCGCCTTATCTTAGCGTGCGCTAGGCAAAAATGGTGTCTAGAACTGGAGTCCAGAACCTACTGTCCTCTGCCATGCTCGAGTCTTAGTGTGCGCTACCGCTATGGCTTAGCGTGCGCTACTCAGCTCTTATAGCGTGCGCTATCCGAAGACTAGCGTACGTTACTCGATAGTCCAGAAAACCTGACAACCTCACTGCCTCTGCCAACCAGCCCGTTAGCGTGCGCTACGAACGAATGTTAGCGCGTGCTACTGACCATGAATAGCGTGCGTTAACGAACTCCTAGCGCCCGTTAACTGCCAGCCCAGAAAGCAGTATGAGTTACTGGTTCTGACCTGACTGGTCCCTTAGCGCGCGCTACGGCTCAAAGCTAGCGTGCGCTACTCAAGCAAAATTAGCGTGCGTTAGTCTAGGCCTAGCGTGCGCTATTTCTCTGACCCAGAACACTTCCGCAAGGTCTAAACAACACGAGTGTGATCCAACCAAGATACGAAACTCTATAACAGTATCGACAACATCACCAAGAGTTTACAAAGCGACGAAATAAGAAAAACGGCAAGGTCAAACAGTCAATAAAAATACGGGTATTACACTTATCCGATCCCACCACCAACTGGCCCATGTGCTCGCCAAACTTATCCATTGTTGTCTGCCTTACGTACTCTATGCTTTGTCCATAGCGTACCCTATCCGCAGCTCATAACATACGTTAAGATTACCAGCTAGCGTATGTTATGACGTAGTTGCATGCCTGAATTTACAAGGTTGATATGATCATGCATGTTGATACGAATACGGGAAAGATCATTCTTCAATTATTGATATCACAAAGTCAAATAATACAAGGTTCAAATACAGATGAAAATACTCAACAATTATCCGGATATTACATACTCTCCCTCTAAAAAAGAGTTTCATCCCGAAACTTAAGACGAAAATAATTCTGGGTATCTTCACTTCATAATATCCTCCGTCTCCCAAGTGGCTTCTTCAACTCTGTGTCACGACCATTGAACTTTAAGAAAGGTGATTGGTTTATTTCTCAATTGTTTGACTCGACTCTCGAGTATCTTGATTGCTTTCTCTTTGAACGTGCCGTCCTTAGCGACTTCGATCTCGCCGAAATCAATGACATGACTGGGATCTGGTATGTATTTCTCTAATTGTGACACATAAAACACATTATGAACATGACTCAACGATGGCGGCAAGGCCAACTTGTACGCCAATTCTCCAACTCTTTCAAGAATCTCGAATGGTCCGATATATCTCGGACTCATCTTTCTTTTTCTCCCAAAACGGAAAATCCCCCGAGTAGGAGAAACCTTTAAAAGCACGTGGTCCCCGATTCCAAATTCCAACAGGCGACGACGCACGTCTGCATAAGATTTCTGCCGACTCTGGGCAGTCAATAGTCTTTCACGAACCCAAGCTACCTTCTCTTGAGTCTGTAATATCAACTCCGGTTCCGTCCCGATCAAGTCTGATGAATCATCCCAACACAGGGGTGATCTACATATCCTCCCATAATGCTTCAAAAGGTGCCATCTTAATGGAAGCATGCCAACTATTGTTGTAAGTGAATTCAATCAACGGTAGATGAACTTCCCACTCAGTCGACCAATCTAGGGCACAATCTCTCAGCATATCTTCTACTGTTTGAATAATCCTCTCGGACTGTCCATCAGTCTGAGGATGATAGGCTATGCTAAAGTTCAACTCGGTTCACAAGGCTTTATGAACTGCTTTCCAAAAATGTGACATGAAGACCATCACGGTCAGAAATAATGGTCTTCGGTGTACCATGCAATCGGACTATCTCCGCAATAAACACTCGTACCAACCTTTCTGGTCCCCAAGTATCCTTAATGCCCAGAAAGTGAGCCGATTTGGTTAGACGATCAACTATCACCCAAATCATGTTCATCCCTGTTCTGGTTTTCGGCATATTAGTGATAAAGTCCATCGATATATTTTCCCACTTCCATTCAGGAATCGGAAGTGGCTTCAGCATCCCGACTAGTCGTTGATGTTCAGTATTAACTTTTTGACAAGTTAAACACTTCGAGACATATTCCGCCACATGTTTCTTCATGTTTCCCCACCTAAAATTCTACTTCAGATCCTAATACATCTTACTGGTGCCCGGGTGAATAGAATAGGGCGTAGTGTGAGCTTCCTTCATGATTGTCTGCTTCAAAACATCAATATCGGGAACACAAAGTCGACTCTGCAATCTCAAAACTCCATCATCGTGAATCACAAATCTTGGGGCCTTACCCTTGCTCACTTCATCACGTAACCAAATCATCAGAGGATCATCTAATTGTTTAGATTTGATTTCTTCGGTTAATGATGAGGTTAATTCCATCAAGCACAATTGCCCTTGGACTCCTTGCAGCCATACTTAAACGAATCAACTCTTGTTGAATGTTGGACTAGGAAGTGAGAGTCTCCAACATTCGAATAGAAATAGGTTTGCAGCTTAGCGCATCGGCCACTACGTTCGCTTTGCCTGGGTGATAAAGAATTTCCAAGTCATAGTCTTTAATCAATTCCAGCCATCTCCTCTGCCGCATGTTTAACTCTTTCTTACTGAAGATGTGTTTGAGGCTCTTATGATCCATGAAGATCTGACAGTTAGTCCCGTACAAATAATGTCTCCATATCTTCAAGGCAAAAACCACAGCTGCCGGTTCCAAATCGTGCTTTGGATAATTTACTTCATATGGCTTCAATTGTCGTGAAGCGTAGGTAATCGCCTTCTCATTCTGCATCAGTATGCACCCGAGACCCTAATTGGAAGCGTCACTGTAAACTATGAATCCTTCAGTTCCTTGTGGTAGTGCTAAAATTGGTGCCGTTGTCAATCACTTTTTCAATTCATCAAAACTGGCCTGACACATATCACTCCATTCAAAATTTTGGGTTTTCTGCAGTAATCGAGTAAGTGGACGGGTAATTTTAGAAAACCCTTTCATGAATCGACGATAATATCCGGTGAGTCCTAAGAAACTTCTGACTTCCTTCACGTTCTTAGGAGACTTCCAATCCAAAATTGCCTTGACTTTCTGGGAATCTACTCGGACTCCTTCCGTTGATACCAGTTGACCGAGTAACATCACTTCATTTAGCCAGAATTCACACTTAGAAAGTTTGGCATACAATTGCTCGCTTCTCAAGAGGTCCAAAACGATCCGTAAGTGCCGCGCATGCTCTTCCGGGCTCCTGGAATAAACCAGAATATCATCAATAAACACAACTATGAACTTGTCCAAATACTATATCAACACTCGATTCATTAATTGCATAAACACAGCCGGCGCAATAGTGAGACCAAACGGAATCACCACAAACTTATAATGTCCGTAGCGAGTTATGAATGCTGACTTCGGAACATCGGATTCCTTAATCCTCAACTGATGATATCCCGATCTTAAATTGATCTTGGAAAATACTGTCGTTCCTTGCAACTGGTCAAAAAAATCATCAATCAGAGTACTTGTTCTTGATCGTCATCTTTTTCATCTCCCGATAGTCAATGCACAATCGAAGCGATCCATCTTTATTTCGGACAAAAAGAACTGGTGCACCCCAGGGTGAAACACTTTGTTGAATATAACCTTTGTCCAGTAAATCTTCCAGTTGCTTCTTAAATTCATATATATTGGTAGTTGCCATACCATACGGCGCCTTAGAAATCAGTGTAGCTCCTGGTTCTAGCTCGATGGTAAACTCTACATCTCGTCGTGGAGGTAGTCTGGGTAGTTAGTCAGGGAACACATCCGGAAATTCATTTACAACCGGAATGGATGAAAGAGCTACTCTTCCTTCTTCTTTCTTCATCGCGTAACACCAGTATCCAGTATAACCCTATTTTAGCAGTTTGACGGCTTTCATAGCTTTGATCATTTTTCCTGAGCTTCCTGGTCTCCATCCCTCGAATAATAATTCGGAACCATCTTCAGCTATCATCGAGATATTCCTCTTCCGGTAGTTCACAATAACACCATATCGATTAAGTCAATCGTCTCCGGGAATCAGATCGTCTCCTTTTATCTCTATCACAATCAGATTTGAGGGCCAGTTTTTGCCTCCAATTGATATAGGAAAATTTTTAGTTTCTAAGTTCCCCACAATTCTCTCCCCACTCGGTAAACCCACAACATAAGGCTCACATTTATGAAAACAAGAAATGTTCAAACGATTAACACAAGATAATGATATAAATGAATGTGTAGCCCCTGTATCGAACAAAATACTAACTGGTTGTGAAAGGACCTGAACGGTACCTGATGCAACAGCGGCATCCTGATCGTCTGCCCTCCTCATCTCGTAAAGGCGTGGAGAAACGGATCCAGCACTCGATGCTCCCATTCGGTCAAACTATCTTATGCCTCGTCCTCGACCAAAACTCTGGGGTAGCTGGACACTCTACTGCGTCTGCGGAATACTTACTTCCTTCTGAGCCGGCTGCGAAGTATGAGCTCCAATTAACTTAGTGGCATCCCTGCAGAACATCGCACGATGCCCTTCCTGTCCGAAATCATAACATATCACTGGAGAACGAAAACAGTCACGCTAAAGGTGTCCTGGGTGACCACAATTAAAACAGTTCTTGACCACATATGTCGGTGTTGATATTGATCTGAAGTTCTTTTTGCCTTTGGATGGGTGCGAGGGCCTATTAAATGAATGGAAGGATGACTGGGCCTTTGTGAGGCCCACTACTCCTGTGCTCTATGAAACTACCAGAGACTTTCTGCTTCTTGGACTACGAGAACTTTTCCATAGCTGCTTCTTTCATTTCATACGCCAGAGCTTTGTCTTGGTACTGGCGGAGAGTGTTGCATTCAAAACCTGACATGTACCTCTATATTTCTGTCTTCATTCTCATATCAAAGTGAATCATCATTTCTGCATCGGTTCTAACCAGATGTCGACCAAACACCACCTGTTGATTAAATGTCTTAATCGCCTGAGCCACTGGCTCATCCGAAGGCTGCGCGGAGAAAAATTCTCGAACTTTAGCTTCTCTCACCGGACGAGGGCAGTACTGAGCTTCCATTGTAAATTTGAACTCTTCCCAACCGGCATCATGATCAACAGGTCGGATGGCTTCCCATCACTCGAACGCCTCGTATGTTATAAAATACTGGGCAATGGGGGCTCTCCGGCCATCTGGGCAGTTAATCCCGGCAAATAATTTCTCCAGTTCTCTCAACTAGTGATCCCATGTCGGTGTCTTAGAAAATCTATCGAATTTTGGCTGGTGCATCTTCGCCACCTCCTGTAGCCATTTGTCTCCTCGATTTCCCAAGTCTGGGATGCCTTGCTGTCTTTCCCCTGGCTGCAATCCTATCACCACTTGCATCCTGTCCACAACTTGAGCAAATTGAGTCATCTGGTTGACCACCTGACAAATGATGTCGGGAATAGCAGGTTCGGAACTGGTCTCCACCGTCTTCTCTCGTTCGTTGTTAACAAATTCTTGTTGTTCGCGTGAGTTGTAGCTAACCAGATTTGACAATGAATCAGGGACAGAAGGAGAAGCTTCTCTCTCAGCATTCGTACGTCTGCGTCCACGGCCGCGACCACCACTACTACAAAATACCCATTTAACAGCGGACATTTAACAGCGGTTATGCCAAAAACGCTATTAAATTTGTGCCGTGGCACACATCGTAAATATTATGAAAAATTAACAACGGTTAATATAGAAACCGCTGTTAAATTCGGAAAATTAACGGCGGTGGTCTAAAACCGTTGTTAAATTCGAAAAATTAACGGCGGTTGCCTAGAAACCACAGTTGTTTTTCCTCTATTAACAGCGGTTGTCGGCATAACCGCTGTTAAACATTTATTTTTATTTTTAATAGCGATTTTCTATAACCGCTGTTAATGTTCTATTTAATTATTCCCGGTCTTCTTTCTTTCTTTCCTTTCTTTCTTCCTGACGCTTCTGACTCCCCCGACGCTTCACAATTGACCCGCGACCTCCGACGATCTCCCGACCTCCATGACCCCCGCAACCTCCCTGTCGTTTCGTAATCGACCGCGGTCCTCTACATTGAAATCAAGTAACTATTCCCAACTCTCTTCTTTGTTTCTATATGGTAATTTTATCTAGTCTTTTAAGGATTATTGTGTGCTGTGAGTGTTTAATATGTGTGTGTGTGTTGTGTGTGTATGTGCATGTATAGGTGTGGCAGTGTGTGTGTAGTGTGTGTGAGGCTGTATTGTGTTGTGTGTGTTGTGTGTGTGTATTGTTTGTGTGTGGCAGTGTGTACAGTGTGTGTCTGTGTGTTGTGTGTGTGGCAGTGTGTGTTGTGTGTTTGTGTGTATTTTTTGTGTGTGGACTTTTAATTATACCTGGATTGTTTTGGAGAACAATGTTAAAACCTCAATAAAACCACAATAATCACAAACGTAGTATTCAAATGCATATAACGGACAAAATATGTATGTGCGTGTGCACTATGTGTATGTGAGTGTGTAATGTAGTTTTACGTGTTATTTTCATCTTGTTTGTTGTATACTTTAATCGATTTAGCTGAGTGTGTGTTTAATTGTGCGTGTTGCTTTTGACAACACTGTTTTGTGAAACACGAATTATTTTGGGATATATGTGGTTAACTTCTTAAGAATCTTCTCCCTTTGGGATAGATATTAACTTTCGTCTTAAGGATCTTCTCCCAACAGTTCGTGCAGATAGAGGTAGCAATCTTGACAAAGCCATAAGTTGACGTAGTATACAGTTAATTCTATTTTGACAACCGTCATTAATGTTTTTATTTTAAACAACAGTTATAGGACAACCATACCTTTGTCATTCTCTGTAAAAACAATTTTCAAAAAGTTAGTAATCATATAGAAATGAAATTCTTTCCCTTATACAAAACAATAGCAAATTGAATTTCATAGTATGTGTAACATAAAAGAAGAAATGGATCGAAGTTGGATGAATGCAAGTCGTGCGAGTGCGGAGTATGACAATGGAATTGAGCAATTTCTTTAATTTTCTCGACAACATCGCTCGGAACCCGATGAAATATACTTTTGTCCTTGTGTGAAGTGTATGAATGGGAGACGACATGAGGCTGACATAATTCGTGAACATCTTGTTTGTGAGGGGATAAACACCAACTATACGGTGTGTATATGGCATTGCGAAATAGTAGATGTTCCAACTGGAATCACTCATATAGATATAGATGGTGATCAATTTGAAGTAATGATTCGTGATGTCGGACAAGAATCATTTCAACGAGCTCATGTTTATGATGCGTTGAAAAGTGATTCAGAGACTCCATTGTATCTGGGGTGTGAAAATTTCACACGACTATCTGCCGTGTTGAAGCTGGTTAATTTGAAGGCAATAAATGGGTGGAGTGACAAAAGTTTCACCGAATTACTCCAGTTGATGAATGAGATGCTACCAAAAGGCAATACATTGCCTAAGCGTACCTATAAGGCGATGAAGGTTTTGTGTCCGATGGGTATGGAGTATAAAAAAATACACGCTTGTCCCAATGATTGCATACTGTATAAAAAAGAGTTTGAAGAATTGCATAAGCGTCCTAGGTGTGGGGTATCACGATACAAAGTGAAGAATGATGGAGAGAACACACAACAAGGACCTCCCGCGAAGGTGTTATGGTATCTTCCGATTGTTCCAAGTTTCAAGCAGTTTGCTAATAGAGATGATGCAAACAATCTCACATGGCACGTAAATGAGAGAAAATGTGACGGGCTAATTAGTTATCCAGCTGATGCTACACAATGGAAGAAAATAGATCATTTATTTCCAAATTTCGGCAGTGACGCAAGAAACCTTAGGCTTGGACTTTCCACAGATGGATTGAATCTGTTCGGTAACTGAAGCACCAAGTATAGCTCTTGGCCTATTTTACTTGTGATATATAATCTACCTCATTGGTTATGTATGAAATGGAAGTACGTTATGTTGTCAATGATGATTTCAGGACCAAAACAACCAGGAAATGACATAGATGTTTAACTAAGTCCGTTGATTGATGACTTCAGAATGATATAGGATGAAGGGATTTATGTGTTTGATGGTTACCGCCAGCAAAGTTTCAAGTTACGTGCAATGTTATTTTGTACGATTAATGACTTTCCTGCATATGGAAACTTGAGTGGATATAGTGTGAAGGGACATCACGCATGTCCTATATGTGAAGAAAGCACAAGATACATCCAGTTGAAATATGGAAATAAAACAGTTTACACTCAACATCAGAGGTTTCTCAGTTGCCATCACCCGTATCGTAGATTGCGAAAAGCTTTTAATGGATTCCCAAAAATTGGACTTGCACTGATGCCCTTAACAGGTGAGCAAGTATACGATCGTGTGAAGAACATAAATACTATATTTGGAAAAACTAAAAAGAAGGCTGCTACGATAAACATTTGGAAGAAGATGTCAATATTTTTTTATCTTCCTTACTGGAGACATGTAGATGTTAGACATTGCATAGATGTTATGCATGTCGAAAAAAATATATGCGATAGTGTGATCGGCACACTTCTCAATGTTAAACACAAAACAAAGGATGGTGTCCAGGATCGTCAAGACTTAGAGGAAATGGGTATACGTCCTCAGTTGCATCCGTAGGTAGTCGGTAAACGAACTTATCTTCCCCCGGCTTGTTATACTTTATCCAAAAGAGAGAAAATCAGCTTTTGTAATTGTTTACAAGGCATTAAAGTGCCACTAGGTTATTCGTCGAATATTAAGAGTCTTGTATCGATGCAAAACCTGACATTGGTTGGCTTAAAGTCTCATGACTGTCATGTCTTGATGCAACAACTTCTAGCTGTGGCTATACGTGACGTCTTGCCTAAAAAAGTGAGAAATGCCATAACTTGCTTGTGTTTTTTCTTCAATTCTATATGTAGCAAAGTGATTGATCCTTTGGTTTTGGATGAGTGGAAAAACGAGGCTGTTATTATCTTGTGCCAATTGGAGATGTATTTTCCTCCTTCTTTTTTTCGATAATATGGTTCACTTACTTGTCCATGTAGTTAGAGAGATTGAAGAGGGTGGCCCCGTTTATTTGCGATGGATGTTTCCGATTGAGCGATACATGAAGATTTTTAAAGGGTATACTAAAAACCCATTTCGTCCAGAAGCATCTATTGTTGAGAGGTATATTGCAGAAGAAACAATCGAGTTTTGGACAGATTACAAGTCACAAACACCATCTGTAGGGCTTCCGAAGTCTCGACATGATGGGAAACTTAACGGAAAGGGTACACGGAGTGTTAAAATATTAACCAAGAATCGCGATAAGGTGCTTCAAGCACATTTGTACATTTTGAGTAACACTGATGAGGTTCTTCCGTACTTGTCTACTCATAAGAATCTTTTGAAGACAAAGAATTCCCGAATGAGCGAGAAATGGTTGTTGATTGAACATAATAAGACTTTCTTGAGGTGGTTTAAGGTACAAATCTTCGAAAGTGATAGCGCATCTGAAATGTTAAAATGGCTAGCTTACGGGCCGAAGTCCGATGTCGTAACTTTTTGGAATGGATATGATATCAATAAGTACTCATTATATACAAAGTCACAAGATGACAAAAGTTCGGTTCAAAATAGCGGAGTTACTCTTCAAGCCGAGTCCATGCACTTTTCAAGCTCGAAAGATAAAAATCCAGTTATGGCATCGACAAGTTACTATGGAGTTATTGAAGATATATGGGAACTTGATTATGTTAAGTTTAGAGTGCCTATTTTTAAGTGTAAGTGGGTTGATAATAACACGGGTATGGTAATCGATGAACTGGGCTTTACATTGATAGATCTTCATAAGATAGCTTACACTAACGAGCCTTTTATCATGGCATATCAAGCTAAACAAGTGTTTTATGTCAAGGATCCATGCAATGAAATATTGTCAGTGGTCATTCCGGGTAGAAGTGTGGATATTAATGAAACTGAAGAATCAAGGTTTGACATTTGTGAGTTTATTCCTTTATCAACACGGATGCCCACTATTGTTGAAGAAAATGAAGCAGACGACATACATGCCATTCGAGATGATCATGATGAAGGCATATGGGAAAACGTTGTTATCTAGAGTCAAGTTAGATAGTTGATGATGAAGGCACAATCGATTATGTTGAATTGTAGTATTAATGTTCAATTTTGTGACATTGTTAATGATAAAGTTGGTTTTGTTGAATTTTAGTATTAATGTTGAACATTGTGTTGGTTTATGAGTTTTTATATTTTAGTATTTAAGATTTATTTCATTATTTGTTATTAAAAAAATGTGTGTGTATGTGTATATGCAAGTGTGTGCAGTGTGTATAGTGCGTGTGTGTGCAGTGTGTGTGAGTGAGTGTGTGTGTGTGTGTGTGCAGTGTGGGTGAGTGTGTGCACAGTGTGTATGTGTGAAGTATGTGTGTGAGAGTGCAGAGTGTAGTGTGTGTGTGTGTGTGTGTGTGTGTGTGAGGGAGAGAGAGAGCACTGTGTGTGCAGTGTGTGTGATTGTGTGCAATGTGTGTGAAAGTGCAGAGTGCAGTGTGTGTGTGTGTGTGAGAGAGAGTGTAGTGTGTGTTTGAGAGTGTAGTGTGTGTAGTGTATGTGTGTGTGCAGTGTGTGTGAGTGTGTGCAGTCTGTGTGTGTGCAGTGTGTGTATGACAGTGCAGAGTGTAGTGTGTGTGTGTGAGTGCAGTGTGTGTTTGAGAGTGCAGTGTGTGTGAGAGTGCAGTGTGTGTAGTATGTGTGTGCAGTGTGTGTGTGTGTGTGTGTGTGTGTGTGTGTGAGTGAAGTATGTGTGTGTTTTATGTGTGCAGTGTGTGTGTGTTTTATATGTGCAATGTACATTGTGGTTGATGATTAAATTTATTTGTTTATGCAGGCACATGGCGTCTCCTTCTCGTTCCCCTCACACTCCTCCTCTCGCTCATTCTCCTCATTCCTCCCGGTCTCCCGATGCTCATACACGTATTACTTCTACATCGAGAAATCCCATGCGATGTTGAAGTATGTCGAAACGCCGTGTTGACGGAAAAAAATTACCTCTTGACATTGATCAAGTACGGGGAAAGATCAAATACGAACACAAATTGAAGTTAAGTACGTACTTGGGAAAACTTGCCAAAATTCATGTGTCGATACTGTACAAGAGTTGAAAGCAAGTACCCGACAAGCCAAATAAAGAAATGTTGTGGCAGGATATATTGGTACATGATTCTCTTAATGTATTAAGAATTGTGTGTGTCGTGTTCCATTATGTGGCAGTGTGTGTGTTAGTGTGTGTGTGGCAGTGTGTGTTTGTGTGTGTGGCAGTGTGCTGTCTGTGTGTGTTTGTGTGTGTACTGTGTGTGTACTGTGTGTGTGTGCGCTCTGTGTGTGTTTGTTTGTGTGTTGTGTGTGGGTGTATGTGTGATGTGTGTGTACTGTGTGTGTATTATGTGTGTGTGTGTTTGTGTTTGTGTGCTGTGTGTGTGTGTGTGTTTGTTTGTGTGCTGTGTGTCTGTTTGTGTGATGTGTGTGCACTTTGTGTGTGTGTGTGTGTGTGTGTGTGTGTGTGTACTGTGTGTGTGTGTGTGTTTGTGTGCTGTGTGTGTGTGTGTGCGCGCTGTGTGTGTTTGTTTGTGTGCTGTGTGTGTACTGTGTGTGTATGTGTGTGTTTGTTTGCTGTGTGTGTGTTATGTGTTTGTTTGTTTTTGTGATGTGTGTGTACTGTGTGTGTGTTTGTGTGTGTACTGTGTGTGTGTGTTTGTGTGCTCTGTGTGTGTTGTTTGTGTGCTGTGTGTGTATGTGTGTTTTCATACAAAAAGACGGGGGGTACGTTATCCGATGCTGCACGGGAGATTGTCGAGAGAATTGTAAGTTCTTTTTTAAGAATTATTTTTTCTTGTAAGAAAAATAAAAAGCTCCACTTTTTTGTTGCTAAGTGTTAGCAAACACTAAAAATTTGAGGTAAATTATTTGCTTTATTAAATGTAAATAACCACTTTTCTACCCAATTACTTTTATCTACATTCTTGTATTGTTTTTTCTCCTTCATCAACTTGTATTAGTTGTTTGCATATTTCAAAATTTTGTTATATGGTGCCAAATTAAATTTTTGTAGGATGATTTGGAGGAGCAGTATACACAAGGTACCTTCATTCCTGAGGGACGACGGGATATATTGGCGGCTGCCATTGGGAGACCCGAGCACCCTGGTCGTGTTCGTGGCATTGGTTTTGGTGTGGGTATTCGCGATTACTTTGGATGATCATGTGGACCGACGTCTTCCGTAAGTGAAGATGTGTTGGAGCAGCTAAGGAAGAAGATCACCCTTGATGTCACACAGACTTTGGTGAAAGAGTTCGGCCAGACAATGGGTGCTAGTTCCCAGCGGCCTATTGATATTCATACACCTGATGAGGTTACTCGTGTCAGCACGAAGGGGAGTTGTGATGATGCTATTTCTGGCCATTCCGGATAGAGGACTCCGACTGGATACACTCATCGAGTTGGATTTTATGTGGACGAGCATCCTCCCCGTCTAGTTGCTATCGGTAGGGTTATTCAGGGCGATTCCACCCTACATTGTGCTCCTTTACCATCTCATTTGGTTAAGGTAGTGATTGAGGAGGCCGTAGATGCCAGCGCTGAAGTCCCTTTGGCGACTGATGAGGTTAGAGTCGTGGGGGAAGCTTTAGGTGGATTTATTGCATGGCCACGAGATTTTGTTTTCTCCGATCTTTCAAAGGTAAATATTTTCTTTTTCTTTTTAGTAACTCAAACAAAATAAATTATTTCAAATGTAGTTGTATTTTACACTCTACTATATAAAATAGGATATTCAACGACCAAGGAAGCAGGCTCGTCACAATGACGGGTCAAGGACCAAAGATGACATCATGAAAGACTGACTTAGTGCTGCGTCGAGTCTTTATAATAATCCGTTATCAGTGCCGTGGGATGCAGCTATCTTTGGCTGTGGTGGTGATGATGTTCCATTGTACATCGCTCACACTGATATTTTAGAGATCGTTCAAGGAAACGAGTGGCTTAGTTTATCAGTTGTGCAGCTTTGGACTATGTGAGTAATTTCCTTTATGGAATTTTTTACATTTGTAGTATGTGTGTGTACAGTGTGTGTGTGTGTGTGTGTGTGTGTGTGTGTGTTTGTGTGTGCAGTGTGTGTGTGTGTTTTTTACTGTGTGGCAGTGTGTATTTTTTTACTGCGTGCAGTCTATGTGTGTGTGCAGTGTGTGTGTGTGTGTGTGTGTGTGCAGTGTGTATGTGTGTGTGCAGTGTGTGTGTGTGTGTGTGTGTGTGTGTGGGTGCAGTGTGTGTGCAGTGTGTGTGTGTGCAGTGTGTGTGCGTGTGTTTTTATTGTGTGGCAGTGTGTGTGTTTTTTTATTGTGTGGCAGTGTGTGTGTTTGTGTGCAGTGTGTGGAGTGTTTTTTTTATATAAATATTTTGCTTAACAAATTATGTATTTGTCTAATATAAATGTGAGAACGATAGACGAGGATTTGTATGGATAGTTTGATCCTCAATCCATACAAAATATGGGACAGAGGGGATAGGAGATCTCGAGATATATATCGACGCGTATGCTTGAATCGAAAAAGCAAATATACATGGGAGCTTGCCATCATAAGTAAGTTAAAGATTGTAAATTTCAAAATATTTTCTTTTTAACAAAACTATTTCTTTATTTTTTTTACAACATAGTTTTTTTTACAATGTTTTTTCTTTCAAATGCATTTATCAATGTAGGCTTCATTGGCAACTTCGGGTCATTATACCAGCAAGAGGAACTATTATATGGTTTTGCTCATTACATAGTAAGCCTGACTCTCGCATTAAGGCCATACTCCAAAAGTAAGATTTTATTTGTAACATATTTGCTTGAAAAATTTATATCGACGACTCAATATATTATTGTTATTTTTAAGCAGTGCCGTGACCGCATTCAAGACCATAGATGGTATGCATACAAGTAAATCGAAGCAGGTGGTTAGTTGGATATAGGGCTGTTAGCGGTCCGAGTGAACCCGAAACCCGGTCATGAACCGGACCGAAATACCCGGGATCGAAACTCACTCGAAAACTAACGAGTTCGGATTCGAGTTCTAAACATTGAACCGAAACCGATAAGACCCGGACCGATAAAACCGAAAAAAAACCCGGTAATAGATTAAAAAAAAAAGTTTATATGTATTTTATAATTTATATATTTTATACATATATTATTAATACGTTTTGCGTGTTTTAAACACAAATAGCATGCTGGTCAAGTAGTTAAGACGCTATACCTTCGAACAAAGGGTCTGGAGTTCGAATTATGTAACCCCCATTTATGTGATTTATTTTGCTGCTCTTCCTTCATTTTCCTAGTAAAGATCCATCACACATAGGGCTGTTAGCGATCCCAGTGAACCCGAAACCCGATCATGAACCGGACCGAAATACTCGGGATCGAAACTCACCCGGAAACTAACGAGTTCGGATTCGAGTTCTAAAAATTGAACCGGAACCGTTATCGGTCCGGACCGGATCTACCCGGTAACCTATCGGACCGGATCCGAATCTGGAGAAAACCGGTCCGAACCGGTCCGATAACAGCTCTAGTTGGATATATCCCAAGATAATACATTTAATTACATGAGTGTAAATATATGTGTTTTTGTGTGTAAATATTCGAGTGTGTACGACAACATTGTTTTTGGAAACACAAATTATTTTGGGATATACGTGGTTAACGTCATAAGGATCCTCTCCCTTTGGGATACATGTTAACGTTCGTCTTAAGAATCTTCTCCCAACATATCGTGTATGAAGTGTCTGTTTGTTTGTGTTGGTGTTTTTTTCTGTGCAGTGTGTGTGTGTGCAGTGTGTGTGTGTGTTTGTGTTTGTGTGTGTTTGTGTGCTGTCTATGTGTTTTTGTGTGCTATTTGTGTGTTTGTGTGTTTGTGTGCTGTGTGTGTGTGTGTGTGTGTGTTTGTGCATGTTTATTTGTGTGCAGTGTGTGTGTGCTGTGTGCACTATGTGTGTACTCTCTCTCTCTCTCTGTGTGTGTGTGTGTGTGTGTGTGTGTGTGTGTGTGTGTGTGTGTGTGTGTGTGTGTGTGTGCTGTGTGTGTGCTGTGTGTGTGTTTGTGTGCTGTGTTTGTGTTGTATGTGTTTATACTTGTGTGCTGTGTGTGTTTGTGTGCGGTGTGTGTTTATGTTTGTGTGTGTATTGTGTGTTTGTGTGCTGTGTGTGTTTGTGTGATGTGTGCGGTTTTTTGTTAGGAAACACGAATTATTTTGGGATAGACGTGGTTAACGTCGTAAGGATCTTCTCCCTTTGGGATAGATGTTAACTTCCGTGTTAAGGATCTTCTCCCAACATGTTGTGTATGAAGTGTCCGTTTGTTTGTGTTGGTTTTTTTCTGTGTTGTGTGTGTTTGTGCAGTGTGTGTGTGTGCAGTGGCAGTGTGTGTGTTTCATGTTTGTGCAGTGTGTGTAGTGTGTGTGTTTTTACTGTTTGTGCAGTGTGTGTGTGTATGTGTGTGTGTGTGTGTGTGTTTGTTTGTTTGTGTGTTGTGTGTGTACTGTGTATGTGTGTGTTTGTGTGTTGTGTGTGTGTGTTTATGTGATGTGTGTGCTGTCTGTGCATGTTTGTGTGCTGTTTGTGTGTGTGTGTGTGTGTGTGTGTGTGTGTGTGTGTCTATGTGTGTGTGTGTTTATGTATGTTTGTTTGTGTGCAGTGTATGTGTTTATGTGCTGTGTGTGTGTTTGTGTTTATGCGTGTTTGTGTCCTGTGTGCTGTGTGTTTGTGCGCTTGTGTGTGTGTGTCAGTGTGTGTGTTTTTTATTGTGTATGTTGTGTGTTGATTTTATTTACTGAAAGCGACTCATATAATTGTGTCTTATTTTGTTTTAGTGTAATCAACAAAATGGAGGTTGGGAGTGTGGTTATTATGTTATGCACTGGATGGCGACTATCATCCGAGCGCGTATTTTGGATGGTTGGATGGAGGTAGTATATTTTTAACTTGAATTGGTGATAAAACTGTTACTCGTTTACATTTAAAGTTTGTTTATTATACATTTGTATGTGCACATGTTTGATGATGTTGGAGCACTGTCTCATGATGTTATTAATAAAATTCGAGCTGATTGGGGATACTATTTCTCGGAGGTTCGAAATCGTCGCGACATGATTTTGGTGTTTTTGTGTTAATTATTTGTATGAATTATACTTTAGATATTTGTATGAATTATTTGGATGAATTGGTGTTTGTTTTTTATTATCTTTTTCAATGAATTGGTGGTTCAATGAATTTGGTGTTGGTTAGTTCTTTTCGGTGTGTTTGGATTCGATGAATTGGTGGTTTATTGATTATTACAGTTTGATCCGACTTCAGGTACTGGATTGTGCAAAATAATGCCAAAATCTGGGGAAAATCTGGACAAAATAACAGTGGTTCAGCAAAACCACAGTTAAACTTCTTGAGACTTCAACAGCGGTTCCACCAAAACCGCTGGAATTTGTAAAAATAATGGGCTATAAAAGTAGTTACCCAAAACCACTGTTAAATGGCATGTTTAACAGCGATTACAATGAACCGTCGTGGCATGTTTAACAGCGGTTACAATGAACTGCCGTTATTTGTCAAATTCAATGGCGGTACGGAAAACCGCTGTTAAAATTAACAGCGGTACATATAACGGCGGTTCGAGAACCGCTGTTAATTGGCCCATATAACGGCTGTTAATAGCCTGTTTTGTAGTAGTGCACATCCACGTCCTCTCCTCAACATACTGTAAGCATAAACACTCAATATACATGGAACAATATCGTCCTAACGTTTCAAGTATAAAAAGGTATAACGTGTAAAGTACAAGATAGAGTTTAGGAAACTTACAACCACCGCTCGCACGAAGACGTAGGCATTACAGTGATGTTATATGCGTACGATTACCTCAAAAGACATATATGGCCCCTATTTTAACCCAACGGCCAAGATATCCATAATTTTAGCTCCAATACCATATTCTGTAACACCCCGAGATATTCAGGATTATTACAGCGCCGTAAATCCTCGACATAAGGATTTACAAGGCTAAGAATTTTAAAAACAACATTTATTAAATACCAATCATAGAAATAATTATTACATCACCAGTCTAAAACATATAAATCAATCCATATCCGAATACAAACTTCAAAGATGACAAAACAACAACGTACTCGAGTACTTTATTAAAACAACACAAACATCCGACAAATTATTCCGGCCGTAACATCACTCTGCACCCTCGTCGTCATACAGCTCTAGTGGTTGTTTTTCCGCTCTCTTGGATCCTGAACATAAAATAAATGTTCACCCCGAAGGGGTTAGCACAACGATGCTAGTACAAGTACGATAATTATACAAGAATGATTTATTCAGCAATCCTTGAATAATAACATCAATAATATCAACAATAATCACAACAAGTCTCTCCGACGAGAAACAGTAATAATGTACAACACATCATGTCAATCTCGACATACTCGTAGTATTCCAATGATCTAGCGCACACATCTATAGATTCCCATGATGATCCCATCGGACCAACGCATGGTGGAAATACCTGTCCAACGATCCAGCGCACACAGCTATAGATTCCCATGATGATCCCGTCGGACCAACGCATGGTGGAAAAAACAATCACAACACATATACACGTCATGCAACAACATAACCGACATCAATACGAATAAATATAATTAAGGTACTTGCCTTAAAAAGGTGGCAAGAGATAATTACTCCAACGACTCCAACAAACTCGAGGGCCGCCCCCTTTGATCAACCGTTCGCAACGCTCGAACCTTAAACAATAGGAAAATAACGACAACTAAACTTACGTAACAATCCTAACGTACGAACATCTAATGTCTACTACGGCCGAGTTACATTCTAAGTTAGCTGGTTCACAACTCAAATATTTGACGAACGATCGGTCAAACTAATGACATACCTTAGGCGAATTAAATGACCATAACGGAGATGAAAAGTCGACGTCTATGAGTTCAAGGATATTCAAATCATCATACATTCACACTTCGATTCCTGATTATCAATTCCAACACTTAGTTCAGTTATAAAACATATTACAATCGAGTTCTAAATAGTTCATCTCCATGGCTTCGTTCTTCCGCAAGTAATTCTTCTTGCCAAGGTATTAAGTTCAAAATCATTAACATCAACCTAGTCACTACGTTCTAATCTTCAATATGAAGGTTAAGAAATCCATATAAGTCATGAATTTATTTGAAGAACACCCTCTACATTCATCCAAGACATGTGCTAATCTTAACAACATTATTCGTCAAAATAGTGTTTCAAATTCACTGGCCAAGGCATGCTACAATCTTCAAAAAAACTCTATCACGATATTTAACAAAATCAAGGCTCAACTCTAATTCTACTTAACCATGAAAATCTTCATATAAATTCCCTCAATTCTCTTAACGCATGATGTTGGCCATTAAGTATACAGAATACAGCTTGGAAATATTTTAGCAACAAGCTGTACGATTTCAGATTAGAGTGCATAGCGGAAGTCTTGAAATAGTGAGTTGCTGTAAATACAACAACGTGGCTAATCTCCTGTTTGCTTGGTGCGTACAGGGTTTTTGAAGTATACTTAAACAAATCACAATAATGAAAGCAGTAAATGCAGAAGGTAATTAACACAGTAATTAAAGTGGTTTGAGGTAAACCCCTCTACGTCCACTAGTCCTCCACACAGGAGTAAATTGTTTTATTGTAAACACTACATACACAACTATGTGTCTATAATCAAACCTATCCTCGTATCGTTCACACAGATTGATATAAAGACTGTAGCTTTCAACCGTTCACATGGATTGGTTAAAGCTAACTCTTGACTTTCTTCTTCACACACAGTTCCAAAGCTTCGTCTTATTCGTCCCACACAGGTCGGAATAACATCTTTAGTTCACACAGAACTAGGTTTTTACTCAAAGGTAAAAGTAAGGTAACCAGGTAAGAACAACAGCTTGACGTTGAAGATCTTGAGCTGATGATGGTTGTTCTTGGTTGACTGAGTATATTTCTTCTTCTCGGATATGAATGATACTTGGAAGAAATATACTTTGCTTTAGTGAGCTTGATCTGATGATAATGAATATCCAGTCGATAGATCGTTCGTGTATTGCTTGTGAGCTTGTATATGTTCTGGTTTCTTGGATTAAACTGATCTTCAAACTCTGGGGTATATATAGCCTCTGAATAGATCCGTTGGAAATAGATCCGTTGAGCCTATAGTCCATTTCAACATGTTGAGTGTTTTGAATAAAACACGATCCGGTTTTTGTTTCTTGATTGAAGATCTGTGTCGGCTTAGTATTTAAATACTTTATCCCTTCAGTATTTAAATACTTCTTTTCAAATGGGACTTGACTTTTAGTGATTAAGGCAGATTCCGTTTCAACGGTCTTCAGTCCTGTTTGGATAAGTATTGAAGATCTCAATACTTACAACCTGTATGCTGTATCCGACGTAATGCTATAGGCTATCTTATACTGATACTGTATGGAAAGATGTTGTATGATTATTTCAGGACAGATTCCATGCTTAGCGTCATAATGACAGATGAGATCCTTGCTGTATGATGGCTCTTTAAGAAGACTTCGATACAGGATTGTTTATCCCAACAATTTCGTTTGTCTTCGGGACAGCTGCTTGCTGTATGTTGGCACTTTATACGTTCGCTGTATGTAGGAACTTTATCAAAAATTCGATACAAGATTGTTTATCCCAACAATTTCCCCCTTTTTGATAATTGCCAAGTCTCTTACATCTTCTTGATGATGCCAAAACCTTGATGTAAAAACCTTTGAAGCATCTTTAGTTGAGAGGCTATCTACTTGATCTTCTGTCGAAATGTTCTGGCTTTTAGCAAATTTAAATCAATGTGAACTGCTCTCAGGCAAGTTCTAAAAAGGTAGTATCTAACAGCAAGGTGTTTTTACAACTTAAACTTATGATTGGCGCGCACGCAATCTTACCGTGTAATCCAGTTGAATACAACTTAACCTATGAACTGTTCGCAGACAAGTTCTTACAGCTTATATACTTGACAAGTTTTCATACTTGTTTGATTTTAGCAAATGAATTGATTTCGTAATCATATAGGAACACAGTAGATTACGAGTTGTAATCTTTCAAGACAGAAATACGTTTTATTGAAATTTTGAGCAAGGATTACAAGTTTGGGCAAAAATGTAAGTACAAAATTTTTGTTGTTCAAAAAAAAAAATGCAAGAAGGCATCCAAGGTCAGAATGTCTCCAAGGTCTTCTTGGATCATTCTTGGTTCCTCTCCACGAGTTTTGTAAGGCATCCTGGTTTCGATTTAAATAGATTGTGTAATACCCGTACTTTTATTGACTATTTGACCTTGCCATTTTCTCTTATTTCGTCGCCCTGCAAACTCTTGGTGATGTTGTCGATATTGTTATAGAGTTTCGTATCTTGTTTGGATCACAATCGTGTTGTTTAGACCTTGCGGAAGTGTTCTGGGTGAGAGAAATAGCGCACGCTAGGCCTAAGCTACCGCACGCTAATTCTGCTTCAGTAGCGCACGCTAGCTTTGAGCCCTAGCGCGCGCTAAGGGACCAGTCAGGTCAGAACCAGTAACTCATACTGCTTTCTAGACTGGCAGTTAACGCGCGCTAGGAGTTCGTTAACGCACGCTATTCGTGGTCAGTAGCGCGCGCTAACATCCGTCCGTAGCGCACGCTAACGGGCTGGTCGGCAGAGGCAGTGAGGTTGTCAGGTTTTCTGTACTATCAAATAACGTACGCTAGTCTTCGGATAGCGCACGCTATCAGAGCTGCGTAACGCACACTAAGCCATAGCGGTAGCTCATGCTAAGACTCGAGCAGGGCAGAGGACAGTAGGTTCTGGACTCCAGTTTCTGTACACCATTTTTGGCTAGCGCACGCTAAGATAAGGTGATTAGCGCACGCTAACGGGGCCGGCAGAAGCCACTGGACTACCCGGTGACCTCGCTAGCGCATGCTAATAATCGAGGCGTAGCGTGCGCTAGACTGGGCGTGTATATATTGGACAGTTGACTTCCTTTTCGTCATTTTTCATCCTCTCACTCAATTTCTGACCGGGAGCAGCGGATTTAGGCGATTCGGGGAGTTTGGAAGCGATCTTTCTTCAGATATCAATATCTTTAGTTGGAGAACAAGGATTTAACAACATCTAATCCATTCTATCGTCCAAATCAAGGTGAAAATCATTAGAACCCTATTTTTTGGGAATTTTGGGGGTTTTCCTAGATTCGTCCGATTTATCCATTTTGAAGCTTGAGAACCTTGAGATTATGATGTATCTATCCCGTATACATGCTTTTCCTATAATTTTACCGATTGGTTTGTGCCGTGTTCGGACTTGTAATGGTTTGGGTATGGATTATTGATTATCATATCCCTTACGAATCGTTTAGGTGCCGGAGGCGCGTTCTTGGACCTATTGAACCCATACTCTTTTCCGTTCAGTTTCTCGATGTCTCAAAGGCAAGTATATATTTATGATTGTACGTTCTCGACTTTGAAAGTAAGATATATGAATGGCATGTTTATTTATATCTACTCTGGTGCGGGCCGACAGGTCCCCTGAGGGTTTCGTAGCCTTTGGTGCGATTCCGCGGATAATTTGGGTTAACCACTCTGGGGCGGGCCGACGGGTCCCCTGAGGGTTCCGTAGCCTTTGGTTCGGTTCCATGGTTGATCATGTATGCATTGTTGTTATGCTATGAGATTTAGTTGTTCCAGAATACTAGTCTTAAATTGATGAATTGACGGTTACCTTTACTTTATTGTCGAGGAGTATTGTGTTTCATACTTGATATACTTGCACTAGCTATTCGACGGCTAACCCCTTTATGGGGGAAATACTTTTTATGTATTTCAAGTTCCAGGAGAGTGGATAGACAGGTATCGGGTCGGCATGAAGATGATGGGCAAGCGTGATACTGTGTCTTATCTCCGGTTATGTCTTGTGTTCCTCCATTCAATGTTGTTGTACTGGAATGTTTAATGAATACTCGAGTATTGTTTGTTTGTTTTCAGTCTTCCTTGATGTTCCAGCCTATATTGCCGAGGTTTTGATTTTGTACTGTGATGTATTTGGATACATGGGACATGGTTTGAATACCCTTTGTATAGTCTTTCATTTCCTTGTTTTGGACCTTCTCGGTCAAGTTTTATAGTTCCGCGTATGATTAGCCTTGTGGGTCCCATGGTGTGGTTCACGGCGCTGTATTATACCCTGAATAACTTGGGGGTGTTACAGAATATGGTATCAGAGCTTAGGTCCATGGATACCTAGGCTGTCGGTCTTTTGGGTCGATTGAGTCTTCATTTGTCCATAGTATCACTGCTCTGCCATCATCACAGTGCAACCGGTACTTGTAAGACCTCTTACTCTTCTGATGTTTCCTTATTCGTTTTGCTTCCATTTTGGTATGCTTGAGAATCGGTCACTTCGATGACGTGCGATTAAATTGTACTTACATGCCTTGTGTGTTCTTTAGTATGTCAGCTGGTAGGGGCCGTGGCCGTGGTCGTGGCCGTGGACGTGGACGAGGACGTGGCGCGGCCGTCTCCCTCAGTTCTATTGCGGAGTCAACCAACCCCAGTTTATCGAACGCGGTGCATCCGGACACCGGAAGTCAGCACGACCAGTCGACTGGACAGGGAAACAGCGCGGACGTTGGAGTAGCGAATGTACTTCAACAATTGGCTAACCAGATGACCATTTTAGCCCAAACCATTCAGCTGAATAATCCGAACCCGAACGCGGATGCCTTACTTTAGAATCTAATCCGTATGCACCCTCCACAGTTTGGCGGTGCCGCAGACCCGTTAGGTTGGGAAGATTAGCTAGTGGAGTTGGAGAAAATTTTTGAAGCGGTTGATTGCCCCGAAGTGAGGAAAGTACCGATTGCTCAGTATTTCCTCACCAAGGAGGCCGCTACATGGTGGAAAGTCATCAAGCCACAGGATCGTGTTGCCACGTGGGATGAATTTAAAGAGCTTTTGGAGGCCGAGTTTTGTCCTTGGCCGGTACGAGAGAGCCGAATTCGAGCCTTTTTCGAGGCTAAACCTCAGAATATTCCCGTTTCGCAAGCAATTGTAGAGTACAACCAACAATTGATCCACGTGAAGGATCAAGTGCGAAACGAGCGTGATAAGATCCGTTATTTGGAAATGCGGATGAATATGGACTTACGGCGGTACATGGCCGGATTTGCTTGCACCACATTGAAGGAATATCAGGACAGAGCTTTAGCCCATGATATGTTGAGCCCCGACAACGATACCATTGAAGAATCAAAGAAGCAGAAGATCACGGGAAATTTTTCCGGCTCTAAGAGTGGCAACTTCCAGAGGTCACAGACGACTAACCATTCTACCAGACAGTTATCATGTTCTGCTAAAGGAAAGAGGGGTTTCCGTTCTGCTCCGGGCACCACAAATCGCACGGTAACTTGCTATAATTGTGGTCGTCCAGGCCACGTTAATTTGGAATGCAATTTTCCACCGTTGAAGTGTCACACTTGCGGACAGATGGGACATAGAGCGGCTTATTTTTCCGAACCAAATCAGACTTTGGACACTCGGGCTTCTGCCCCAACACCACTTGACCAAGGTATTAATCAGCGGCAATCTTTTGGTCAATCTCAGCAGAATTACGGCAGGGGCCGGGGACGGGGTCAGAACGCTGGAGGGGGAAACTCTAGCGTCGATTCGGTACAACCACGAGTCTATGAGATGCGTCGAACGGACAAACCCGATGTTGCGGTGGCTTCAGGTACCATTCATATTTTATCTCATCCAGTCCGTGTGCTTTTTGATACGGGTTCTACACATTCTTTTATTTCCTTGGAGTGTGTACGCCGTTTGAATATAACTTGTATGACTGCTTGCGATCCCTTCATTGTGAAACTACCTAGCGGGGATAGAATTGTGGGGAACCAGGAGAATAAAGATTTTCCGGTGATTATATCCGGTATGGAATGGTTATCGAATCTGATTGTAGTTGATATGGTAGGCGAGGACGTGATCCTCGGAGAGGATTGGCTTGATAGTCACCAAACGATTATGAATTACCGTACTAAGGTTATCACCATGATGACTAAAGATGGATCCGAGTACTCATTTTTGGGACATAAGTCGGGCCAATCCAAGTTACTTATCAGCGCCATGAAGGCCGTAAAACTTTTGAATAAAGGTTGTACGGGCTATTGGTGTTATGCCTTGAAAACAGAAGGGAATGAAGTCGATTTCTTTTCGATTCCAGTTGTTAATGAGTATCCCGATGTTTTTCCGGACGATCTCCCGGGATTACCGCCAGATCGGGAGATAGAATTTTCTGTGGACTTAGAGATAGATGCAGTTCCAATTTCTAAGGCGCCTTATCGAATGGCACCTTCCGAGATGCAAGAATTAAATAATCAGCTGGGAGAACTTCTGGAAAGAGGGTACATCAGACCGAGCACTTCGCCTTGGGGCGCGCCTGTTCTTTTTGTGAGAAAGAAGGATGGTTCACTACGTTTGTGCATCGACTACCGTGAACTGAACAAAGTAACCATCAAGAACAAGTACCCTTTGCCTCGTATAGACGATTTATTTGATCAGTTGCAGGGGGCTGCAGTTTTCTCGAAAATTGATTTAAGATCAGGGTATTATCAACTCAGCGTGAAAGAGTCCGACGTTCCAAAAATGGCATTTCGGATGAGATATGGGCATTATGAACTTGTAGTTATGCCTTTTGGGTTGACTAATGCACCGGCAGTGTTCATGCAGTTAATGAATAAGATTTTCATCGAGTATCTCGATATGTGTGTAGTCGTCTTTATTGTCGACATTTTGATCTATTCTCGAGATAAAGAGGAACATGCCCGACATTTGCGTTTGGTACTAGATATTTTGAGAACCGAGCACCTCTATGCAAAATTCTCAAAATGTGAGTTTTGGTTGGAAGAAGTTATGTTTCTCGGCCATGTGATTTCGGCCGAAGGGGTTCGTGTAGACCCGCAGAAGATTGAGGCAGTGCTAGATTGGGCACCGCCTAAAAATGTTAAGGAAGTTCGTAGCTTTTTGGGCCTTGCTGGATATTACCGTCGGTTTGTCGAGGGGTTCTCGAAACTCGCTCGACCGCTTACGAAATTACTCCAGAAAATGGAAAAGTTTGTTTGGACGACGGAGAGACAACAGAGCTTCGATGAGCTGAAGAGACGTTTGACTTCAGCGCCGATTTTAGCTTTACCACATGGTAGTGAGGGCTTTACGGTTTATAGTGACGCTTCGGATCAAGGTCTTGGCTCTGTGCTTATGCAGCATGATAAGACGATAGCTTTTGCATCACAACCATTAAATCCGTATGAGATGAATTATCCTACTCACGATTTGGAGTTGGCCGCAATTGTCTTCGCACTCAAGATTTGGCAGCATTACTTGTATGGTTCTCCGTGTCGGATTTATACCGATCACAAGAGCCTGAAGTATATTTTCAGTCAGAAAGAGTTGAATATGAGACAGAGACGTTGATTAGAGTTGATAAAGGATTACGATTTGGAAATTCTTTACCACCCCAGAAAAGCCAATGTCGTCGCGGATGCTTTGAGCCGCAAATCGGCATCTCTTCAAATGCTCGAGGTTCTTACATCTCAGACGAAGATTCGTCAGGATTTAATCGAGGAAGGGATAGAAGTTTGGCTTCAACGAGTACAGGGACAGTTGTGTACTCTCGAAATTACTTCAGCCTTGGTTGACGACATCAAAGGGAAACAGTGGAGTGGCCCAATGATTTCTCAACTGAATGAAGATGTAATTAAAGGAAAAGCTCCTGGATTTATGGTTCATGAGGATATTATTCTGATATTTCAGGGCAGGCTTTGTGTTCCAAATGATCTAGAGTTGAGGCAGAGAATTCTCCGAGAAGCCCATGCTATGCCTTACTCAATCCACCCCAGAACGAGTAAGATGTATAAGGACTTGAAACGAAGATTTTGGTGGAACAACATGAAGAAGGATGTCACGAAATTTGTACTACAGTGCTTGACGTGTCAACAAGTCAAGATCGAACATCAATGACCAGCGGGGTTGTTGAAACCGCTTCCCATTCCCGAGTGGAAGTGGGAAGACATCTCTATGGATTTCATCACTGGCATGCCTAGAACTAGGGCCGGCATGAATATGATTTGGGTAATCATCGATCGGTTGACCAAGTCTGCACACTTATTGGGTATTAAGGATACTTGGGGACCGGATAGATTGGCTCGAACTTTTATAGCTGAGATCGTAAGATTACACAGTTCCCCCAAGACCATTGTTTCTGATCGAGACGGTCATTTCGTATCGCATTTTTGGCAGGCCGTTCATCAGGCTTTGGGTACTGAGTTGAGATTGAGCACTTCCTTTCATCCTCATTCGGACGGTCAGACAGAGAGGATGATTCAGACGTTGGACGATATGTTGCGAGCTTGTGCCTTAGACTGGAGTAATGATTGGGAACTTCACTTTCCGTTGATCGAGTTTGCCTATAATAACAGTTGGCATGCGTCGATCAAAATGGCACCATTCGAGGCACTTTATGGTAGGCGATGTAGGTCGCCATTATGTTGGGACGAGGCTTTGGAGTTAATTGGAATGGAACCGGATATGTTGATGCAGACTAAAGAAAAGATTTCTATTATCCGGGACCGATTGCTGACTGCCCAGAACCGTCAGAAATCTTATGCTGATACTCGTCGTCGACCCTTGGAGTTCGAGGTGGGGGATCATGTCTTACTCAAGGTGTCTCCAACTAGAGGGGTTTTCCGCTTCAGGAAAAAGGGGAAACTTAGTCCGAGGTATATCAGACCTTTCGAGATCTTGGACAGGGTTGGAGATTTAGCTTATCGCTTGGCGTTTCCTCCAGCTTTAAGTCACGTCCATAGTTTTTTTCATGTGTCTCAATTGAGAAAGTACGTGCCGGATCTGAACCACGTTATCGACTATAGTGAGATTGACATAGCCAAGGATATTACCTTTCCGGAGAGACCTGTGAAGATCCTTGAGCGTCGCGAGAAACAACTTCGGCATAAGACCATTCCGCTGGTTAAAGTGCAATGGTTGAGACATGGAGTCGAGGAGGCGATTTGGGAAATGGAAGAGAAGATGCGGTCGGAGTACCCCGAGCTTTTTATTTCTTAAGTTTTGGGACAAAACTTCTTTTTAGAGGGGGAGAATGTAATACCCGTACTTTTATTGACTGTTTGACCTTGCCGTTTTTT
The DNA here is from genome assembly GCA_033398695.1 of Orobanche coerulescens. NCBI lineage: Eukaryota > Viridiplantae > Streptophyta > Magnoliopsida > Lamiales > Orobanchaceae > Orobanche > Orobanche coerulescens. The sequence continues at coordinate 144,891,788 of CM065802.1, forward strand.
CTTATTCTGTCGCCCTGCAAACTCTTGGTGATGTTGTCGATATTGTTATAGAGTTTCGTATCTTGTTTGGATCACAATCGTGTTGTTTAGACCTTGCAGAAATGTTCTAGGTTAGAGAAATAGCGCACGCTAGGACTAAGCTACCACACGCTAATTCTGCTTTAGTAGCGCACGCTACCTTTGAGCCGTAGCATGCGCTAAGGGACCAGTCAGGTCAGAACCAGTAACTCATACTACTTTCTGGACTGGCAGTTAACGCGCGCTAGAAGTTCGTTAACGCACGCTATTCGTGGTCAGTAGCGCGCGCTAACATCCGTCCGTAGCGCACGCTAACGGGCTGGTCGGCAGAGGCAGTGAGGTTGTCAGGTTTTTTGGACTATCAAATAACATACGATAGTCTTCGGATAGCGCACGCTATCAGAGCTGCGTAATGCACGCTAAGCCATAGCGGTGGCGCACGCTAAGACTCGAGCAGGGCAGATGACAGTAGGTTCTGGACTCCAGTTTCTGGACACCATTTTTGGCTAGCGCACGCTAAGATAAGGCGATTAGCGCACGCTAACGGGGCCGACAGAAGCCACTGGACTACCCGGTGACCTCGCTAGCGCACGCTAATAATCGAGGCGTAGCGTGCACTAGACTGGGCGAGTATATATTGGACAGTTGACTTCCTTTTCGTCATTTTTCATCCTCTCACTCAATTTCCGACTGGGAGAAGCGGATTTAGGCAATTCGGGGAGTTTGGAAGCGATCTTTCTTCAGATATCAACATCTTTGGTTGGAGAACAAGGATTTAACAACATTTAATCCATTCTATCATCCAAATCAAGGTAAAAATCCTTACAACCCTATTTTTTGGGAATTTTGGGGTTTTTCCTAGATTCGTCTGATTTATCCGTTTTGAAGCTTGAGAACCCTGAGATTATGATGTATCTATCCCGTATACATGCTTTTCCTACGATTTTATGATTTGGTTTGTGCCGTGTTCGGACTTGTAAGGGTTTGTGTGATTTTCCAAACTCTAGTTGTTTACCTTTGTATTTTCGTGAATCGTAAACGGGTTTCGGGAGTTTCTTCGTGAATTATGAGTATGGATTATTGATTATCATATCCCTTACGAATCATTTAGGTGCCGGAGGCACGTTCTTAGACCTACCGAACCCATACTCTTTTCCGTTCAATTTCTAAATGTCTCAAAGGCAAGTATATATTTATGATTGTACGTTCTCGACTTTGAAAGTAAGATATATGAATGGCATGTTTATTTATATCCACTCTGGGCGGGCCCACAGGTCCCCTGAGGGTTTCGTAGCCTTTGGTGCGATTCTACGGATAATTTGGATTAACCACTCTGGGGCGGGCCGACGGGTTCCCTAAGGGTTCCATAGCCTTTGGTGCGGTTCCATTGTTGATCATGTATAAATTGTTGTGATGCTATGAGATTTAGTTATTCCGGAATACTAGTCTTAAATTGATGAATTGACGGTTACCTTTACTTTATTGTCGAGGAGTATTATGTTTCACACTTGATATACTTGCACTAGCTATTCGACGGCTAACCCCTTTATGGGGGAAATACTTTTTATGTATTTCAGGTTCCAAGAGAGCGGATAGGCAGATATCGGGTCGGCATGAAGATGATGGCAAAGCGTGATACTGTGTCTTATCTCCGGTTATGTCTTGTGTTCCTCCATTCAGTGTTGTTGTACTTGAATGGTTAATGAATACTCGAGTATTGTTTGTTTGTTTTCAGTCTTCCTTGATGTTCCGGCCTGTGTTGCCGAGGTTTTTATTTTGTACTGTGATGTATTTGGATACATGGGACATGGTTTGAATACCCTTTGTATCATTTTTCATTTCCTTGTTTTGGACCTTCTCGGTCAAGTTTTATAGTTCCGCGTATGATTAGCCTTGTGGGTCACACGGTGGGGTTCACGGCGCTGTAATATACCCTGAATAACTTGGGGGTGTTACAGATTGCTCTACCTTCAGCAGATTTATTGAAAACAAGGATCCAGTCTTCCGGGTGGGTAACCAGATCTCCTTTCCTGTGTTTGGATTTTAACTAGAGCTGTAGGGGGAGCTTTCCTTCGTCCAGCCTCTTCTTGAATTCTTCGGCAGCTTCCTGCAGTGTCTTACAACTGTTGAATATGGCGGATTCCCTGATCAGAACTACAAAGTATCTTAACAGTTCATTTTTCCTCCAATCCTTTATCTCGTCGGATGTTGGCTGTCGGTTGGCCGGGAGATTTATCACTGATGGCTTCTGCACGAAGTTTTTCCAAGGTAATTTTGAGTCGTGGAATTCCGGACGAGCACCCTGTATCATAACAGTATGAGCAGGAGATGATAATCGTGAAATTGCAGCAGTAATGCTGTCTCCAGTTGTAGCTTCAAGCTCCTTTTCATGCTTCAGTCTCCATCTCTTTGCAGCTTCCCTAGCCTCTTCCCCCTTTTTGGCGTCATCAAGGTATGAGACTTTTTTGTCTAAGCGCTCCAGGATTTTCATGGCGTTGTCTTGTTTTGTCTCCATACTTGTGAACCTTTCCGCCAGGGATTGAAGCACCATTGACATATCATCAATTTTATGATCATGCCTCGAAGGTGGGATCCAGTTTCTTATAGAGCCATTGCAGTCTTAGCTTCCGAGATGAGAATCTTGGCTTGTTCTTCCTTCAAGATCTGCTCCTGTCGCTGTTGGAGTTGGTGCAGAGCTTGCTTCAAGATAGAAGGCAAAATGCGGAAGGTTTCTTCCACTTTTGATACTTTGCGCTTGACCCCAGTCATTTCGTCAATAGCTGTCTCGTGCAACCAATTTATTTCTTTCTCAATAGTGTGTAGGGCATTCACAGCATCCTGCAGGAAAACTGTTTGGCGGCCAAGAGCATGCAGTTGCTCATTCTTCTGTACTGTTCTGGGAGAGTCAGACTGGGCAAAATCTTCAGCACCATTAAGCTATTTCACGGCCACATGAGATGGTGGTCGTTGGGGTTCATCCTCAGGTAAGAAACCGTCGTCGGATTGCACTTCAATGGGTGAAGGTGCAGGGGCAGCAGGGGCTGTCTCAGCTTGCGGCTGTTCGGATTGTTCAGCGACAGGGATAACTGTTTCTTCGTGTTCCAAAATGTTTTCTGTAGACATGGGTACAGGAGGGACTGATTCCTCCTGTTGTCTCTCAGCTTCCGCCTGCTCCGGCAGAGGGACTGATTCCTCTTGTGGGATGGTGCGGACTTGGTCGTTGGCTATAGGCTTGGGTGCCTGTTGTGAAACTATTTGTCCATCTGCGACAGGAGGGACTGATTCCTCGCTGTCTTGAACAGTTTCTTGTTGTTTGGAAGGGGACTGATGGTGACTTGATGTCCCTTCTTCTTGTTGATGTGTCCTTGAGAATTCCTGTTCTCTTGCGTCTTCACGGCTCATCCTCAGACCAGCCTGGAAGGCGTTGTCGTCGTCGTCTGAGTCGTGATCAGAATTTGGACTAAGAGGAATTGTTTCTACAAACAGAGATTTCCCTTTCTTTCGAGCATCATCTTTGTCCATTAGATGGCTCGAAATCAGCTCCTTGCAGCAAAGGTTGTCCCATTGGATCAGGACTTCAATATTTTGAGTGTCTGTCACCTCCAGAACAAACCTTTCTTCTTCAATCCAATCGTTCCAATTGTATAACGTTTCGTACGGAGCGAGTCGGTGTGATTTCCATTGAAAAAATGGTCGTATGCCTGTTTAATTTGCACAGATAGCAAAGTTTTGTTAATGATGGAGTCCGGGGAGGGGCTGCATACAGCGCATGGGTCCGCTGTAGGCAAGGGTTCCACTACAGGTGTGGGATCCTGTATTGGAGTGGGATCCCGTATAAGGTTGGTACCCTGAGGGGAGATGGATCCCTTATGGGTGTGGGTTCCCGTTCAGGAGAGTTGACTATTGGCTCCAAAGTGGCAGCCGACTCGCCAGAGTCTTTCAAGTTGGCAAATAACTGTGCATCCGTCGCCGCCGCCAATGGCTCGGGATCTATGCAGGCGTGCAGATTATTTCTTACGTAGGTTGCGCCACGGGGATTGTTGATGGTTTGGGCCGTTGAAGGAGCATCTACTGAGATTGCTGTAGTATTAACATTTGTAAGCCTCCTTAGATTCCTTTTCGGCTTCTCCGCAGCAAGAGGAGACATGTAGTCACTGTAATCATGATAATTATTATGCATGAAAAATTCAGGGTTATTATTTTTAATCCAGTACGAATGCCGTCTTGTAGGTGGAGCCATTTTCTTCGGTCTTACAGCTTGCCTTCTAGGTCTCCAGTTGGATTCCCAAAGCTGTTGTTGATACTGTGCGGCGACCTACTTTCGCGATGAATAACGAGGCTCCTGTATCCAATATCTAGGCGCGTTGTACTGTTGGAAGTACTGCTGTGCGGGCCTTTGATATTTGGGTACAACCTTCTTTATGAACGGCTGTTGGGGCTTTTGATATGCTCAGGGAGCATGCTGTTGGTTACGCCTTACAGGTCTGAATGTCTGAGGATTCCGCTGTCTGGAATATGACTGTGGTGGCGGAATGGCAGCCTTTGGTGTTCGCGATGCAACAGGTGCCTTCACGGGACTTGGGATTTCTTCCGAAACAGGAATAGGTTCCACACCCCTGATGAACACAGTACTAGTTTTCCTTTTATTGGAACATGAGCTGTATCCTAAGCCACTTTTATCATGAGCATGTTGCCCGGTGCTTTCTTCCATCCTTTTAGATGATTTCTCGAAAGATTTCAAGATGGTCTCAAGTTCTCCTTCTCGTTACTCGATAGTTTTTATTTTATCTTGGAGCAGAACAAAATCATTTGTCTTGCTTTCACTATGAGACTTAGCCTCATTTAGTTCTTGAGCAAGTTGATGATTGCTCTCCATGAGTTTTTCATGATCGACTTTGCTGTTTTCATAATCAACAAACATATTTTCGTAATTTACTTTTAGCAAGTCGTTTTCTTTCTTCAGCTCTAGGTTAAAAATTTGGAGCTGTATGTTTTCATTTTTCAATATCTCATGGGCCTTTTGAATGTTTTTGAATTCACTCATCATGTTTTCAAAAGTATGAGATGCATTTGCAGGAGTAATTGAGGTTGAGCTTACCTCATCATCGCTATCTTCATCTTCCGATATGTCTTTGGCCATAAAGCACATATATGCTTTATCTTCAAATTCATCATCTGACGAGTCACTGTCAGTGACTGCCTGAAGACATTCTTCGGACTTTGTTGATGCGGGGGAGGCTTCTGATTCGCCAATCAGGGCCTTGAGCTTGTTTTTCCAAGCACGTCTTCTTTCATCCTTTTCCTGTTGCTCGGCTTCCGACAACCTTTGAACTTTAGGATGAGGACATTTATTTGCATAATGTCCTGGTTTCCTGTAATTATAACACAGATTAGCATCACCAGAGGAAGATTCAGTACTTACCTTGTGAATAGGCTTGGGCCTGTATGGAGTATTTCCAAACTCCTTGATAAATTTCTTGAATTTATGCATAAGGAGCGCCATTTCGTCTTGTGACAGGATGTCATCGTCGCTGTCAGCATTCTTGTGGGTAGGCTTTGATGAGCTGGGCATGCTATGCCTTCTGTTGGATACAGCGGCTAGCGCTGTAATCTTTGCAGGAGATTCTTCAGCTTTCTCTCTTCTGTCAATATCATACTCAAAAGTTTTGAGGTCATTGAAGAGATAAAAAGTAGATATTTCATTAAGATTGCACGATACATGCATAGCTATGGTCTTAATGTCTCATCGGGCAGGGAGAGATCTGAAAATTTTTAGGTTCTTCTCCTTTGGGTATAAATTTTGCCCAATGCTTCAAGTTCACCAATAATGCCAGTGAATCTGAGATCAAGTTCCTCAAGTGTTTCAGTTAGTTTCATTTCAAAGGATTCAAATTACTGAGTCAATTTTGAAATTTTGTTTTCTTTTGAGAGCTCAGTTCCCTCACAAATTAACTTTAGTTTATTCTAAATATCCTTAGCTATTTTACAACTTTTTACCTTTGAGAACGTGCCTTTATCAAGAGTGACAAATAATGCGTTCTTAGCAACATTGTCGAGGTTGGCGCGCTTTCGATCATCAGAGGTCCATTGTTCGCGCTCTTTCTCGAGCATCTCTGCATGAGCTTGGCCTTCAATCCTTGGGGCCGGATTTACCTTCATGATCTTTATGGGGCGATCCTGTATAACAAAAATCATCTCTTCGTGTATTGCTGCATGATGAGCCTCCATCCTAATTCTCCAATCGTCAAACTCGTTAATAGAAAACATAGGAACGTGTCGACCCTCAGAAGACGGAGGCTATCCGAGATTGGAAACCTCCGAAGAATGTTAAGGAAATCCGAAGTTTCCTGGGATTAGCTGGTTATTATCGGCGATTTGTGGAAAGATTTTCTAAAATCGCTCAACCCATGACGAACCTTTTAAGGAAGGATAAGAAATACACGTGTTCCGACGCGTGTCAACAGAGTTTTGAGGAACTCAAGAGCTGGTTAATTTTAGCACCTGTCCTTTCTTTACCGCAAGGGACGGAAGGATTTGTGGTCTATAGTGATGCGTCCGGACAGGGTCTCGGATGTGTACTAAGGCAGAACGGGAAAGTTATTGCTTATGCTTCACGGCAATTGAGACCTTACGAGGTTAATTATCTGACCCACGACCTGGAGCTAGCAGCCGTGGTATTCGCATTGAAGACTTGGCGTCATTATCTTTATCGCGATACCTGTCAGATATTCACCGATCATAAGAGTTTAAAATATATCTTTACTCAGAAGGAGTTAAATATACGGTGGTTGGAACTAATCAAAGATTATGATATTGAGATACTTTACCACCTGGGCAAGGCGAACGTTGTCGCCGACGCCTTGAGTCGTAAGTCCATTCAGGAGCAGATGCTTGCTCGATTAACAGTTCAGAAGGAGATTCAGCAAGAATTACTTAGGCATAAGATCGAGGTTTGGTTACAGTGTGTTCAGGGACATCTTTGTATGCTGGAGATTTCATCGCCACTTGAAGAGGCGATCAGAGTGAATCAGGGTTCGGACCCATTTTTGTTGCGCATCCGCGAGGATGTGGCACAGGGGAATGCCCTTGGCTTTGTGGTCCACGAGGATGGACTCTTGATATTTAAGAATCGGTTATGTGTACCGGCGAATGAAGAGTTGAAAAACTCGATTTTGAAAGAAGCCCATGCTACCCCTTATTCTATTCATCCGGGGTCCAGCAAGATGTACAAAGACTTGAAACAAAATTACTGGTGGAGTAATATGAAGCGTGAAGTCGTCGAGTTTGTTTCGAGATGTCTCACCTGTCAACAAGTCAAGATAGAACATCAGCGACCGGGGGGTATGCTGAAACCGCTCCCTATTCCGGAGTGGAAGTGGGAAGATATTTCAATGGACTTCATCACGAGTTTGCCGATGAGTCGCCCTGGCATGAATACAATCTGGGTAATCGTGGATCGTCTAACTAAGTCAACTAATTTTCTCGAGATTAATGATACGTGGGGTCACGAGAGACTTGCCCAGTTTTTCATCAAATAAATAGTGAGATTGCAGGGTACTCCTAAGAGTATCATTTCTGATCGTGACGGGCGATTCGTGTCTCATTTTTGGAAATCAGTTCATCGTGCCATGGGAACTCATCTTAATTTCAGCACAGCTTTTCATCCTCAGTCCGACGGACAATCAATCGGCATCGAGCCCGATATGCTTATAGACGCCCGTGAGAAGGTAACTTTGATCAGGAGTTGTTTGTTGACCGCTCAAATTCGACATAAATCTTATGCAGACAATCGTCGCCGACCATTAGAGTTCGATACAGGTGACCACGTCTTGGTCAAGGTATCCCCAAGTCGAGGTATCTTCCATTTCGGGAAGCGGAGAAAGTTGAGTCCGAGATTCATTGGACCGTTTGAGATTTTGGATCGAGTAGGCGAGCTAGCTTATCGATTGGCCTTACCTCCGGCATTGAGCCGAATTCATAATGTGTTTCACATCTCTCAGCTACGGAAGTATGTTGCCGACCCGAGTCACATACTTCAGTTCGACAAAATCGAGATCGCAGATGATCATTCATATGAGGAGCGTCCCATACGAGTCTTAGAGCGGCGAATCGAACGGTTGAGGAATAAGGCGATTCATTTGGTTAAAATTCAGTGGTCTAGACACGGAGTCGAAGAGGCTACTTGGGAAACCGAGGGTAGTAAGCGGGAGAGTTATCCCGAGTTGTTTGACCCTTAGTTTCGGGGACGAAACTCTTTTAAGGGGAGGTGTATGTAATACCCGGTTGTAATTCAGTGATTATCATTTAGTAATTTTCATTCAGTAATTGTCTCTATGTAATTCTTCACTTGTTAATAATCATTCATCATCCACATTCATTCATTCGTGTTCACCGTTCGGAATAACTTCGAGTCGTGTATCGATATTGTTCATTGTTTCAACCTTGCTTAGGAATCGAGACAAGAATATTATCTTGATAGTTGTAATTGATTCATTAGTCGATGTTGACATTGGAGTTCATGTCATTTCAAATCTCTTCATTGTTTAAATTGTGCTATTGTTGGGCGAACCCGTGTAATCATTGCTTGGAACCACCGTTTTGGGTTTCCGCACTTTCATTTCGTGTTATTATTTCCCAAATATTGATTCCTATTGCTTTTATTCTCTTCCCAGGTCATTTTTCATCATTTTAGGACCCGAGGGGTGTGGGCTGCGGCACAAGGGAGTGTGCGCCGCGGCACACACATGTTGCAGTTTTTGGCCGACCCGTCTGTACCGGGAGCCGCGGCTCCTGTCGGCAGGGCCGCGGCACGCTGCCGAAACACTGTGCAGTTTTCTAGCCCTGTGCCGCGGCACACTCGGCCGGGCCGCGGCACACTGCCGAGCGCTGGGGGAAGATTTTGGCCCTGTGCCGCGGCACACTCGGCCGGGCCACGGCACACAGTGCAGGCTGCTCTATATCTGCATTTTATTGAGGAGAACAAGCTCATTTCTTCATTTCACTTCTTCCTCTCTTCCTTGGGGCGATTTTGGGCGATTTTGGGGTGTTTCAACATCATCAAAACTCAAAGATTTCATCTTCTTCAAGTTGTAGTGTGGATCAACAACATATTTGTGGATTTTTCATCCTAATCTAAGGTAACTTTCTTCAACCCTTGAATTCAATTTTGAGTTGGAGCATGATGTTTTGGATGGTTTAATCATGAATTGTGATGGATATATGTATGATTATGAGTTTTTACGAGTTATCATCGGATTGTTGGAGGTTTTTCTCAAGAACACTTTGAAGGTTGAATTGGAATTGGGTTTTGCAATTTAATGATATCGTAAACTCGATTTGAGTATTTCGTTTGGATTATCGATTGTATTGATGGTGTTTTGGTGGTTTGGATCATTCAATAGAAGTTGGTTTTCGATACAAATGGGTTTAGTTGTTTAAGAAGGGAGTTTGTTTTCAAGGTGTTTGTCGAAATGCCTCAATGAGTTTGGATTTATTGTATCGACATATTGAGTTGGTTATGATCACTTTTGGTTCGTATATTAAGCGAGTTGTTTATAATTGTGTTATTCAAGGTTGTTCGAGCGACTGGTAGTTCTTTTAGGACGTTGTTCGAGAGAGATCGTATCATCACCGGTGTTAGGTAAGTTAATTCTTACTCGGTTAAAAGGATATTCATTCCTTTCGTTGTTGTTCATTCATAATTATAGTTCATTCATAATGTATTAACCGTATTGAGACTTGTAATTGTCAATTAATCACTTCATTCACGAGGAACAACGGTTCCAATCATTTCATTGGGCTATCATTCATTTCACTATCATTTCATCTCAGTGAGTCATTATTGATTTTCGATGTCACTTTTGTTATCTCGTGGCATTCCGGGTCATACTGGCGTGCCGGTTGGTATGTGTAGGATTTTCATGTCGGGCACATATAAAGTCGTGTGTTGGTAGTTGACCTCATATTGGACTATGCACACGAGACGATTACTTCGTGAGACTGATTAGGTACAAGACCACACGTGTATTCGATCGATACTCGTTGGTGGCTTGTGCACGGACACATTTCCATCCTGGGCGTAGTGTGGCGCCATCCTTTGAGCCGTACTGATAGTTGATTCATACAGCATGTTTGATTGCGTATGTTTTCAACAGGATTGGGTTATAATCTGGCCGATTCACATTTGATCGCATGTGTTCGATGATTTGAGATTTTGATCGAACTTGTGGTTTTTACAGCATATATGATTATGTTTATTCAACTCTTCAGGATTGTTGTTCTGTGTAACTGACCCCGTTGGGGGATTTTGTTTTCAGGTCATGGCAAGGCTAAGGCACGGGAAGAGAACGTTGACGGCGAGGAGTCCCAGTGATACTAGTAGGGGCCCCAGTCCTTTTTATTCACTCGTGATTTCTTTATTTTATTTCCGCTGCAGACTTCCGTTTGAATACTCATTTTATTCAGTGTCATATGTTTTATCTTCATATAAAATATACATGTATTCTGTATTATCTTGGGTGTGTTGTATGAAACTCCTCATCGGAGTAATTAATGATGTAATGTGGTTCGGTACTACATTTACCCTGTGTATTTCATTCATTTTCACTCGCCTGGTGGGTCCCAGTAGGGGGTCCACGGCACTGTAATATCCGCCTAGTTTGGGGTGTTACAAGGGAGAGATCTGAAAATTTTTAGGTTCTTCTCCTTTTGGGTATAAATTTTGCCCAACGCTTCAAGTTCACCAACAATGTCAGTGAATCTGAGGTCAAGTTCCTCAAGTGTTTCAGTTGGTTTCATTTCAAAGGATTCAAATTGCTGAGTCAATTTTGAAATTTTATTTTATTTTGAGAGCTCAGTTCCCTCATAAATTAACTTGAGTTTATCCCAAATATCCTTGGCTGTTTTACAACTTTTTACCTTCGAGAACGTGCCTTTGTCAAGAGTGACAAATAATGCGTTCTTAGCAACATTGTCTAGGTTGGCGTGCTTTCGATCATCAGAGGTTCATTGTTCGCGCTCTTTCTCAAGCATCTCTACATGAGCTTAGCCTTCAATCCTTGGGGCCGGATTTACCTTCATGATCTTTATGGGGCCATCCTGTATAACAAAAATCATCTCTTCGTGCATTGCTGCAATATGAGCCTCCATCCTAATTCTCCAATCGTCAAACTCGTTAATAGAAAACATAGGAACTTTATTGATCATTGATGTATCCATATGAGAATATAGGAAAGAAAAAGACTGTTTATCAAAAATAAGTGATTTTTGGATCTGATTCGATCAAAAATACGACTGATTCTTTTTAGAATCAATCGCTATGATACCACTTGTTGGCCACTAAGTATACAGAATACAACTTGGAAAGATTTTAGCAACAAGCTGTATGGTTTCAGATTAGAGTGCGTAGCAGAAGTCTTGAAACAGTGAGTTGCTGTAAATACAGCAACTGGTCTCCTGTTTGCTTGGTGCGTACAGGGTTTTTGAAGTTTACTTAAACAAACCACAATAATGAAAGCAGTAAATACAGAAGGTAATTAACACAGTAAATAAAGTGGTTCGAGGTAAACCCCTCTACGTCCAATGGTCCTCCACACAGGAGTAAAACATTTTATTATAAACACTGCGTACACAACTACGTGTCTATAATCAAACCTATCCTCGTATCGTTCACACAAATTGATACAAAGACTGTAGCTTTCAACCGTTCACATAGATTGGTCAAAGCTAACTCTTGACTTGCTTCTTCACACAGTTCCAAAGCTTCGTCTTATTCGTCCCACACAGGTCGGAATAACTTCTTTAGTTCACATAGAACTAGGTTTTTACTCAAAGGTAAAATTAAGGTAACCAGGTAAGAACAGCAGCTTGACGATGAAGATCTTAAGCTGATGATGGCTGTTCTTAGTTGACTGAGTATATTTCTTCTTCTCGGATATGAATGATAGTTGGAAGAAATATACTTTGCTTTAGTAAGCTTGATATGATGATAATGAATATTCAGTCGATAGATCGTTCGAGTATTGCTTGTGAGCTTGTATATGTTCTGGTTTCTTTGATGAACTGATCTTCAAACTCTGGGGTATATATAGCCTCTGAATAGATCCGTTAGAAATAGATCCATTGAGCCTATAGTCCATTTCAACGTGTTGAGTGTTTTGAATAAAACACGATCCGATTTTTGCTCCTTGATTGAAGATCTATGTCGGTTTAGTATTTAAATACTTTATCCCTTCAGTATTTAAATACTTCTTTTCAAATAGGACTTGACTTTGAGCGATTAAGGCAGATTCCGTTTCAACAGTCTTCAGTCCTGTTTGGATAAGTATTGAAGATATCAATACTTACAGCATGTATGCTATATCCGACGTAATGTTGTAGGCTATCTTAGACTGATACTGTATGTAAGGATCTTGTATGATTATTTCGGGACAGATTCCATACTTAGCGTCATAATGACAGATGAGATCCTTGTTGTATGATGGCTCTTTGAGAAGACTTCGATACAGGATTGTTTATCAACAATTTCATTTGTCTTTGGGACAGCTGCTTGCTGTATGTTGGCACTTTATACTTTCGCTGTATGTTGCCACTTTATCAAAACTTCGATACAGGATTGTTTATCCCAACATTCCTTCAATTTCACCTTCAAATTCAGCATACCCAGTTCATTGGTCTCCATCTGCCAAGCCTCCCGAACAACATCCAAAAATTGATGGTGCGTGGTCCAGAAGTTAAGAAAGCGAAAGGAAGCAGGCCCACGCTCGTCAACGTTGTGGCACCTGATAAACAAAGGGCAGTGGTCCGACGTATATTTGCTCAGATGTTTCACCTTTGTAACCACGAAATTGTCCTGCCAGCTCCTGGAAACCAACACATGGTCCTATCGATCGCTAACCCCATTCGTGCTCCATGTAAACCGGCACCCTTGGAAATTGATATCCTCAAGACCGCAATCCTCAATACATGCATTAAAATCCTCCATTGAGCGGAGCTTCAGAGCATACCCCCCCCCCTTCTCTTCTGCCCGGAGGATAATATTGAAATCCCCCGCAACCATTCAAGGCTCACCATCTTGCCGAGTCTGAAGCAATCGATCCCAGAGCCTCTGCCTAGAAGCCCGGTCATATAAAGCATGAATAAAAGTGCAAAACAATGGTACCGGTGATGACTGAGAAACCACCCGGCAATCAATAAACTGATCCCCCTGATTAACAATCATCACATCCGTCCCATAATTCCAAGAAACCCAAATCCTATTCGACGAAGCTGCCACAACATTATCAAACCTCGTGACTCGCCTCATCTCCACCACATCTAAATCAATCTTTGGCTCAAGAATTGCCAGAACCTCCGGCCTTCTATTTCTAATGACTCTCTTAAGAGACCTTCGATTGGCCTTACTTCTCATCCCTCTAATATTCCAGACCAAGCACTCCATTAAATACGAGAGGAAGGATTCTTTACCGAGATCTTTGCCGAACGCCGCGGTTGCACCCTTGATGAATTCATGACCGGCCCTCTATTTTTGACCTCCTGACCCTTTCCTTGTTGAGATAACCCATCCATCGAGTGTCACCGGCACATTTCCGCATGTTTCAAGGCATCCTGAATAATATCATCATGTTTCTCCTGAAAAGTAACCACCTGCAAATCCTCCTCCCGAATAACGGCCTCCTCATCCTTCCTCAACAACATATCATCCGAACCTGCAACCTGGGCCGCGTCGGGAGAGAAGAATTCCAGCGGTGTTACAGGCAACTTGCTGAGCTCATCAGCCGCCCCCTCCGGTTGAGCGTTATCTCCATTGAATTTTTTAAAAACCAGACGGTATCTCATCTTCTGAGATCAACGAACTATCATAATGTTTTTTTTGTTTTGTTTTTTAGAGCTAAATTAAATTGTATTTTTATAAATATTTTGGAACAACTACAGAAAATTAGTAAATAATTAGTACTTTTCACCTCATCTACCATTAAATTAGACTTATATTCAGTCATAAATTTTGGTTTCAATGAAGTACAAAAATAAAATAGATTTGCCCAATGTACCCGCAAATTGAACACATAAGTAAAGTGAAATAAATTATTTTATAGTATGGTTCTATTGATTTATATATTAATGATTATTTTTCATTGAATTTTTTAGAAATATTCATATGTGATTATTTGAACCGCAGTATTCACACATAAGAAGTAGTTCTTATTGTTGCAACATTGATGCAATCAATTTATCCAAATATGCCCCTTCTTAGTGCACAACCATGTATCATATATTTGACGTTCAACTACATCATATTTTCATATCAGATGGCACTAAGATTAGAATTATTTAGTCTGTTATTTTACGGGCTTTCCTAGTTAGGGTATGGTTAGGTCTGCTTGTATGTATTTCTACCTATTTAAAGGAATTTCACTAATGGAATAAATCACACTTTTGCCCTACTTTATTGTCTCAGTTATTTTCCCTTCAACAAGTTATCAGCACGTAGTTCCCAACTGAGCAAGAAAAATCCCTCCCGTTTTTTTTCTGCAAAATTTCGAAACAAAAAAAAGGCAAAAATCGGATTTTCCCAAAAACCCTAGCCGCCATCTTCCTTCCCTGGCCGACGACCTACATCTCCTTCCCCGATTGGTCATCGGAACGCGACCCCTAGAACCACCGCGGCCTACCTCTGGTCGATTGCTTCCATCATCCCCTCCATCGCGACCAACTCTGGTCAGTCGCCCCGACCCGAAATCTGCAACAAACCCGATCTAGAGCCATCCCGACTGCCCGGCACCAGCCCCGTCTCTGACTTTTGTTCACACCATCGCATCTTGTCCGCCGCCCGCAACCCTGCTCCGATTCTGACCTCCAGTTTAGACGAACCTGCACACCACCCTGACCCAGCGCAGACTGATCGACATTTCGGACCCCAGCTTGACCCACGCGACTCGTCCGCTGCAATTTTTTGGCCCGCTCGTCCAGCCTTCGACACGATTGTCCAGCCCGTCGCTGCAGTCCAGAACTCGGCCCGCGACCCAGACCCAGAAGGAGCTGACTCAACCCGGTTGCTGAGCCAGACTCAACCCGGTTGCTGACCCGGCCAACCCGCTCGGCAATCCCATTTTCAGTCCGTTTTCTGCCCCTATTCACGAAGTAAAATACACAATACGAACCCTACTATCTGCAATGTGCAATTTTAGAATTTTTTTTTTATATATCTTTGATTGCATACTTATAACCGAATTTATTTATGCTTAATTAAACCAACTAAAAGCATAATACATTAATAACTTTAATTAAAATTAAAGCGAATTGCTTTAAATAGCTCGGATTAAAATTAATTTACACGAACTAAACGTATATTGCGCCATAAGACACCTCTTTGACTGCATATATCCGTGTATAGATATATTCATAGGGTTATCTGATTATATCTATAATTATACATATATTTTGCATACATATATAGATATGGCATGCAAATTAGGCTTCATCATTAGTAGATTTTAAGAGGACTTATATCTACTGCCTACTGTTGTTACCCAAAATATTATCCGGAGATGATATTGCTGGAATGGATGAGTAACAAACAAAAATGCGAGAGCACGTCCGTGGGGAAGAAAATAATACGAGATTTGCCGGGTTTGTTAGTGTAAAACCCTAGAATTCGAATTCCAAATTTATGTCTAATTTCGAATTTTTCTCTAAACTTTGTAATGATTTATTTTAAACCCTAACTATATGTTATGTATTAAAGTTAAAATTAAAATGTACTAACCCAAGTTTATACCTATAATAAATAATTTGCAACATCCGAACGATGATTGGAATCCCACTAATCTCGGCTAATTATCACATACCACAACCAAACCCAATTATGGGCTTTCAATACCTTCCATTTTAACCCCCTCCGCCCTAAAACTCTAGTATATATAACGCGACTTCTTTCTTGCCTCTCCCCTATTCATTCATACGAAGCATAACACACACAAGCTGCTGTTGTTTTTCTCTATCAAGTCCAAGCGTTCAAGGGATTTATTGCTATGTTCGTGATCCTTAAAAAGTTGTTGATGTGGTGATCTTAATTCGTGGGGTTTCTTCATGTTCTTTTCTTATTTCGGTTCATCAAGATATCACCAATCGCCCTCCTTTTCTGTCTCAATTCGACTCACCTATAATATTAATCTGAATCTATAAAAACACTAAAACTCTAATCTGTTGTATATCATATGCTTACTGAATCTGAATATCCCTAAGTAATTAATGAGGGACGTTTAGGGTTTTAATTGGGGAATTGTGTTGTTTTTGTCTCACTGTTTGCTATCCAGAATATGGGTCGTATTGAAAGGGGTCCATTTTAATGATACCAATGTGTTTTTGGGTGATTCTTGAGTCTTAAATCAAGTTCTGGAAAAGTACTTTTTGAATATGTAAGCCTTGTAATTTTTAGATCTCGGTAGAATGTCTTTTCTGATTTTACAAGTTCAAGTGTCAAATATGTCAATTATTAATCCGAATTTTAACCTTGGTTTATGATTTTTGTTTTGAAATCAGTAAGGAATAATTAACTCAAATTGAACAGGGCTTAAATATAAGATGTGTTTGGCCTTTGTGATTTTTGGTGGAATTTTTAGAGTAGCACAACATGGTCTCTTAATTGCTTACTTTTTGAATCTCAGATCTGTCACTGAATCTGGACTAGTTTTGATAAGAAATTTTTGTTCTATAGTTATACTACCTTGAAATTCTACAAAAATTACACAAAGTAGAAAATATATGTACCTACCTGAGGTAATTTTGATAAGGCTCCAGGAAGTGCACAAGTATACTTTAAAAATCCGGAAACGTGATACATGTTTTGATACTAAAAGCTGAGTAATCGAGTCTGAAATTCAGTTGATGTTTTTGATTTTTCATTTTCAAATCATAAAGAGTTAAGAGCTCTGCTTTTTCAGGAGTAATATTTAAGTTATGTGGGACTTCCTTAAATTTTTGTATATTTTTCTGAAGTGCATAAATGGGCTAACCAAATGCAAACTTTCTGCATGTATGTGCAGTTAATTTTCTAGGTATGTTTGGATAAACGATTTTTAAAAGGATGGTTGCACTTAATAATAAAATCTGGGAAAATTCGTGTAAGTTCATAAGACATATAAATGCCTGGGTATATTATTATAGCTTCTTAATCAGAGTCTGAGTATTACTTTAAAATTCATAAAATGGAGTTTGAATCATACTAAAATGAGTAACCTAATTTCAATTTGACTTAAAGTAATACTTGGTATTTAATTCGTATAGGTTCCGTGAAGCGGGAGTCATCCATCTCGTGTGACCTTTCTTTTCCTGTTTGTTTTCTTTGCCTAAGGTACAGATATTCTGACCTTATCCCTTAAGTTTCTCATGATTCGCTCACAACGGTTTGATATTAGTTTTGATTATAATGCCTTTGATCTGAGCCTTCTCATTATGACTTTCTTATTTGATCTATGCCTTCGCTATGCTCTATTAGATTTGTAATCCTTTGCTTTGAACCTTTGCTATGAACTTATGAACATTTGATATGAACCTTTGATATGAACTTTGATATGATATGACATTTGAACCCTTCAGTTTGATACCCGAGCCAAGTTCGTTTCCTAGCCATGAAGGTAACATGGTCGTGTCATTGATGCACCAACGGCATGACTCTAGTGTGGTTGAGTGATGTTCCACACCGTCCCATTTTGATATGATATGTGCACTTTACATTTGTTATGGCCAATATGATTTGTTCGGGGGCGTATGGATGCATCCTAGGTTCGATTTGTATTTGATTGGATATGACATGATTTTGATATGATATGATATGTTCGGTGATTGATGCTTGTGTGCAATACACGTCTTTCACATGTTCAGGAGTTAGCTACTCCATGGTTACTATGATATTTGATTTGATTTGTGTTCGGGCTCGTGGTAGATTACTGACCTTTCCTTGCTTTTGATATCCATTTGTTTATACCTTATGCTTTGCCCAATGCACCATATTATTCCTTGTTCCTTATCTTTTGTTTCGTTTTTATATATTTGTTCACTGATCTTTTAAGCTCAGCCGCATTTCTTTTCCTGCGGCAGGTTTTAGGTTGGAAGCTGGGTTTGAGTGGAGAGTGCATAGGAGCTTAGTGGACTACCCTGACGATTAGAAGCCCATTTTCATCTTGATTAGACTTCGATTGGATTTAGTTTGGATTGTATTACATATTGTATAAAGTTAGCATTTCATTTGTTTCCTTAGAATACCTTTGTAATTATTATGTTTATAAGTCTTCCGCTTGTGTTGTATGTTCTGATTTGGCACCATAATGTGATACTTCTACCCTTGTCGGGTTGGGGTGTTACAGTTAGGCCCGGGCTTGAATGCTCTCGCGAGATATTATTAATACGAATACGTTGGAGTACAAATATTAATGTAAGAGTACAATTACAATGAGTGTAAAAGACCTTAGTTATCTAGCTCTTTAGTGCTGGTGATTGCCGGGAGAACCAGAGTTGAAGCTCTGTGAGTTCTTGTTCTCGTTTCTGCCGACCGTCTTTGGGTTAAGAGGTTTCGAGAGTGAGAGGTAGAAGGATGTCCGAAGTTTATAGCGTGGCCAAGAGAGAGAATCCAACCGTGAAGCAGTGAGAAAACCGACCCTTTTCCAAGTGCAGGATATGCCTTCTATTTATAGGAGGAGCTGGGATGTCCTTTTCTGACGGGCAATCGCCATTCCTGTATTATAATAAGGGGGCGATCGTCTATAGCACATGGGTTGGTTGCCTTAAAATCCGCGGCTGCTGCTGGTAGCCAGCTAAGCCAACCAATAAGAGTGCAACACGCATCTCTTGTCCCTGTCTCGGGAGGTCCCACCTTGTACCTTTCGGTGGGTCTGTCGGTAGTTGAGAAGATGGTGACAGGCTGGGGTCAAAGGGCCTTATCCTGCGACGCCTTTTCTGGATCTGCATGTAGGTCTCTATTCCGAGTTCCGGCCTTCGTAGACTTGGCGGATGTTGGCTTTACATAGTGTGAGGCGGTCGTCCATGATCGGGCACTTTGGGGCGATCACTAGTTGCCGGGAGACGATCGCCTTGGCAGTCGATCGCTCGGCACTGGGTCCTGTTCTGGGTCCATTTGACTCTAGTTCAGTCGCCCAGTATTTGTGCCAATCGCCTGTTGAGGTGTATAAATCTCGACACAACAATTTCCCCCCAGCTTGCTCCGATGTTGAAGACATGGGGTGAGGTGGTTCCACTGGCGATCGTTTTGGATAATGACGGGCGACCCAATCGTTCGGCGAGCTATCTTCGGTCTTGTCCTTGTGATTTTCAATTTTGCAGATCCCTCGTGGAAAGCTGATTGTTTCGATTTTGAGGAACTGTGCATGGTCGCGGAGTTCGATGGACCGACCTCTATGACCGTGTCTTGTGCGCGAGGGACATTCCACCTGTAGGTTTGTCTCGTGACTCACTTTATCGTGAGGGTCCTCCGTTAGGCTGCGCCCGCCACGTATTTAAACAAAGGGCGAGCGGTCTTGGTCTGGAGGAGTCCTTGCACGGGGCGTCGTCGGATTAATCGACTCCACGTCCGCGGCTTGTTAGCACTTTTCTACCTCGGATAGTCATGTTAGATGGCAATCCTCGACGGTATACGTTGTGACGGGGGTAGGGACGGGTCGCATTGCCCGGGTCTGCCATGTTAGATGATGAACCTTTGAAGGCGGGCGAGTGTGTCCACAGATTTGTTTGGAGGGTCCTTCGGCTACGCCCGCCTCGTATTTAAACGAAGGGCGAGCGATCGCAGCCCAAAGGAACCTTGCATGGACGAAGATGTCGGTTCCATCGACCTCCAGGACCATGGCTGCACTCTTCTACCTCAGATCGTCATGTTAGATGGCGATTCTCAACGGTATACGTTGTGCTGGGGGAGGCGATCTCGTGCCTAGGTCCATCATGTTAGATGATGAACTTTAGATGGCGAGCGAGTCCTCCTGTTTTAGAGACGTTGCTTGGGCGGTAGCCTTTCGTTTGACATGGTGGAAACTGGGGAAAGACCTCCGAAGTTTCCACCTCTTGGTTGAAGCATAAAGATTTGGCCGCCAGGGTTGATCGGGACGATCGACTCGTATGAATCTTCTGGATCGCCGTGTTTGATTTTGGCGACGGATTGGGAGACTGGTGACCGTCGTTGTGACGCCGATCGCGACACTTTTATTCTTTCTGCCCGGGGCTTTGGCTAAGTTACTAGACTGTCCAGCTTGCCCTCCTCGAACAATCTCCAGAGCTGTCTGAGGAGTCCGCGGCATTGATCGGTGTTGTGGCCGGGACTCTTGTGGTAAGCACAAAATTTGTTGCGGTCCAGATGATCGTGGTCCCTTACCGCATTCGGCTTGCTTAGCCGCTCGCGCCCTGGATGGCGTAGAAAATGTGAGCCGGAGATAGACTGAGGTTGTGGTAGAGATGGGCTTCCACATCCTCGAAGGTCCTGAAATCACCGGGCGGTTTGGCGGACGCCTTGTTGGACTTGGCGAACGCCGTCTCTGCCCCCTCGTCTTGGCGAAGGGAGAGCAACCTCCGCCTGGCCAAAAAGTCTGCGACCTTGGCATGGAAGATCGCGTAGGTCGGGGGGATGTCCTTCATAAGGTGCCTGAACATGGGCGAAAGACCATTGTATCCCCCCAGGACTGAGTAGAGGGCGATCTCGTCGCTTACGGGCTCGCCGTTAAGGATTATCTCATCCACCCGGTCGATGTAGTCTTCGTCGGACTCCTCTTCCCCTGCCTGATTTTCATCATGCGGTGGGGACCTTCTAGTCGAGCGACCTTGGCGGCGAAGTACGATGTGAAGTCGCTCGCCAGTTATTCAAAAGAAATGATGGATCGCGGTGGCAATGAGATGTGCCACCTATAGGCCAGGTCGCCCAGTGTTAACGGGAATATTCGGCACCTGGTCGCGTCTGATGCCCCGCATACGGTCATGTATATCCGGAACTTGCTCAGGTGAGTCTCGGAGTCCGATCTCCCCTCGTACAGAGGTGTTTGAGGAGGAGTGATCCTTGGCTGCACGGGGGCGAGTTCGATCTGGACCGCGAGCGGCTCGCTCGGCCCAGCGATCTTCCCCTTGGCGCCTGCCCCAGTTTCTAGGAGCGCCTTCATGCCATCGAGATGGCGTTGCATTGCAGCCATCGTTGTAGCTTGGTCGTTCGTGGTTCGGCTCTCGGAGCGGGAGCTGATGCGATCGTGTACCGATCTCCTGGCTCCGCGGTAGGCGATGAGGTCGTCGTCGCCGAACTTAGTTCTTCGGCGATGAGGAGCCAGATGGCTGGTCTGCCTTCTGGGAGTTGGATAGGCTGAACTCCTGGTGACAGATTCGGGCTCCGTCGTCTCGTGGCTGGGGCCAGAATGCCCCGGCCGCCATGATGGGTCACTTCCTAGGCGGCTGAAAACATAACCGTCTCGCCTCGCGAGTTCTTCTTCTCGTGAATCGGGGCTTCCTGACGATTGCTTGATAAGTAACCCCTTGAGTTTTCGCTTGCTCGTGCAGCGGACGACCGATGGGGTAATTGCGGGCGCATCGAATGCTCTCCGTCGCTTCCGTAGGATGGCTATGGCCTCCTCGATCTGTTCTGCTGTTTAGAACTGATCGAGCGAGAGGCTAGGGACGTCCCTCGGTGGCGGGATCGAGAGTCTCGTGCCGCCGTGGTTACCCTCCGCCGTAGGTTGGGGCTCGGATTGAGCCGGAATATGACGTCCGGCGGTTCTGAAAGTGGCTCTCTTCGATGTGGTGGCAGATGTCATGATTCTAAAGGTTTTTTCTTTGAGGAACATTGAGTGTTTCTTCAAGTATGTGCCCCGGAGAACAGTGAGTGTTCTTCGAGACGGTAGGAAAGAAAATGAAGGTTAGGAGCCGCCCTCCTTCTAGCGCCAATTGTTGTTACCCAAAATATTATCCGGAGATGATATTGCTGGAATGGATGAGTAACAAATAAAATGCGAGGGCACGTCCGTGGGGAAGAAAATAACATGAGATTTGCCGGGTTTGTTAGGCCCGGGCTTGAATCCTCCCGAGATATTATTAATACGAATACATTGGAGTACAAATATTAATGTAAGAGTACAATTACAATGAGTGTAAAAGACCCTAGTTATCTAGCTCTTGAGTGCCGGTGATTGCCGGGAGAACCAGAGTTGAAGCTCTGTGAGTTCTTGTTCTCATTTCTGCCGACCGTCTTTAGGCTAAGAGGTTTCGAGAGTGAGAGGTAGAAGGATGTCCGAAGTTTATAGCGTGGCCAAGAGAGAGAATCCAACCGTGAAGCAGCGAGAAAACCGACCCTTTTCCAAGTGCAGGATGCCTTCTATTTATAGGAGGAGCTGGGATGTCCTTTTCTGACGGGTGATCGCCTTTCCTGTATTATAATAAGGGGGCAATCGTCTGTAGCACATGGGTTGGTTGCCTTAAAATCCGCGACGGCTGCTAGCAGCCAGCTAAGCCAATCAATGATAGTACAACACGCATCTCTTGTCGCTGTCTCGGGAGGTCCCACCTTGGACCTTTCGGCGGGTCTGTCAGTCGGTGAGAAGATGGTGACAGGCTGGGGCCAAAGGGCCTTATCCTATGGCGCGCCTTTTCCGGATCTGCATGTGGGTCTCTATTCCGAGTTTCGGCCTTCGCAGACTTGGCGGATGTTGGCTTTACGTAGCGTGAGGCGGTCGTCCATGATTGGGCACTTTGGGACGATCGCTAGTTGATGGGAGACGATCGCCTTGGCAGTCGATCGCTCGGCGCTGGGTCCTGTTCTAGGTCCATTTGACTCTGGTTTGGTCGCCCGGTATTTATGCCGATCGCCTGTTGAGGTGTAGAAATCTCGACAAAACACCTATATTAACTCGAACCATGATAAAGTAATTTCGTTGGTCACCTTCAATAGCATCGAAAGTAATTTATTGACCATTTCTTGGTTCTGAAAAATAATAACCCTCCACATTATTGAAAATTTTATCATGGAAAGTACTCATGATATACTGTGAAAACTCATTTTCCTTTTTTTTTTCTTGACTCAAGATGGCTGATCCAACTCGTCCTGAATTTGACATCTTGGACTCAGAAGGACTTGAGTACCATAGATGGCTTTCTGACGTAGAGACCACTTTTGTCGCTAAAGACTATAGTGCGACTATCTTTGAAAAAGCAGGCGAAGTACCGTCTGACAAAACCAAAGCTAGTGCATTAATGTTCCTTAAGCGACATATCGACCCCAGCCTAAGATGGGAATAACTGCAGTTGAAATCCCCGAAAGAACTGTGGATGCCTTTAAGGGCCGTTTTGGGAACATCCACAATACCTTGCTCCCAGAGTTGACCGTGCAGTGGAATGAAATCCGCTTGCTTGATTATAAACGGATCAACGATTTCAACAAAGATATGCTCCGTCTGAAAGCACGCCTTAATTTCTGTGGAAAGGACATCACAGAAGATGATATGATCCCGAAAACGCTTTCCACCTTCCCTACTTTTGCCCTTATACTAGCGAACCAGTATAGGCTGGAGTATGACAACAAACGCATCACTACCTTCAATAAGCTTATCAACTTACTGCAAGTGGATGAGAGGCATAATGAAGTGCTAGTGAACAACAATGTCAGGCCTGCTGGGACAAAGAAAGTTCCCGAGGCCAACTATGGCAAAGTGAAAGGTGGAAAGAACCCTAATGCACAGGGGACTGGTCATGGCAACCCCAAACCATAACGTGGAAAAGGGCAAAGTGGTCGAGGACGTGGGGGTTCTTCCAGTATAATGAGAAGACTTGGTGCTCCCGGCTCTTCTAGCTAAGGAAACAAAGCACCTACCCCCCTTGTCGCTTCCAAAGTCAGAGTTGGCGATGAACCGTGCTATCGATGTGGAGATACTAGACATTGGTACAAGAACTGCCATGCAAGCAAGCAAATTGTAGCATACTAAAAGAAATATAGAGAGTACAAAGAACGGGAAGCTCACTATATGGAGGAAGATGCTCTCGACGAGTCCCCCAACATCAATTTCACAGTCACCAATAATCGCAATGAGCCATACGTGTCACTGTCATTAGAGGCACCCCTTTATGATTGAATGTCATCATTATGTTTACTTTCTCGTTTACATTTGCATTGTTGCCTCAGAACGATTTTATCGATGTTTTATTTTCAGTAATGGTGTGATGAAACTTTATTTTTCTAGAACAAGATATTATTATTGCCTACGTTCTATTCTTAGCTTTATTTTGAAGAAACGAATATTGCTTGCGTGTTTATGGTTCGAATTTTTTTCCTCTTTTCTGTAGGAATGAATCGAGGAGAACTTGAATGTTTGGTTGACAGTGGGACCACCCACACCATTCTTAGGAATAGGCTTCTATTTACTGAATTAGTTGCATGTCAATCCTCGGTAACCACGATGACTAGGTCCTCCCAACTCATCCAAGGGCGAGGCAATGCCCGATTTTTATTGCCTAACGGTACTCTTCTTCGAGTTACCTATACTATATACGCACCTAGGACCCCTAGAAACTTACTAAGCTTTAAAGATATACGTAGCAATGGTTTCCACGTCGAAACCCACTATGGGAATGAAATCGAGTTCCTTTATATTACATCTAATGAATGTGGACATAAACGCATATTAGAAAACTTAAGAGTCAAAATAGTGGAATGTACACCACAACCATTAGGGTATTCGAATCCTACGCTGTCACCATAAATGAAATTTGGGACAAAGACTCATATAGGCTTTGGCATGATATACTAGGTCATCCTGATAGAGATATGATGATTCATATCCTAAAGAACTCGCACAGGCATCCTTTCTTTCGAGAGAAAAAAGGGCAACAACTCAACATAAAGAATAATATTGATGTTAATCATGCTATGTCGTCTAAAGAAATAGAGACATATGCCCCTCCTAAGCAATTGACTATGTCAAAAGCGCACCACTCATTTTTGCAAAGCTTACTCTTTAATCAATGTGGGTTCCTATGCTAAAGAAACAAAAGCAAGCATTCCATTCTTACGTTGATATAAGGAGATATTTGTGGTCCCATCCACCTAATATGCGGATCATTTATGTATTTTAGGGTTTGATGGATTCTCCGATATGTTGGTCACATGTCGCTCTCCTGTCCACCCAAACTGCTGCAGAGCTTCCAAAATAATTTATAAGAACTCACCTCCCTTATCACATCTAAATGACTCGATGATGTTGGAGGGTTCACATCAAAAAGTACTTGATGTTTATTGCATGATAGAGATTAATGAATAGTATCTCGTCCCATGTGCATATGCAAATGGTCTCATATAAACCACCGCCGAAAGAATATGTATGGTGATTATATCATTGGTTATGCGCACCAATTAGCATACTTTTGCTTGGAATTATGCAATATTACACGTAACTTTACTTAAATCATTCATTCTCAGACCCTCTGCTCACCAATTAGTTTATGTGTACCAGTTGGTAACTGGATAACCCGATTTTTGTATTTTGGACCCAGACGGACTTGATTGCCAATTGTGCATATTTGGTTACGCATTATATGTACCTTCTATGCCCCACAGTGCATTGGTCTTTAGAAATGATTAATTATTCATGTTGGATAAGAATCTCCAGACGTTTATCCGCTATTTAGAACCTTCACATTGATCTCTTTACTGCACGATTTGCGGATTGTCACATTAATGAGACAAACTTCCCGTCGTTAGGGGGAGGAGATAAAATGTAATTTCTCGGGGAACGACAGGAATTGTCATGGTGTCTCCCCACTTTGTCTCATTATGATCCCCGAACTTCACAATGTTACCGTGAAGCACAAAGAACACTCGATCTTCAGGATGTAGCATATTCGATGCCTGATGCATTTACTGATACCGTTCAAGTGACAAGATCTCACATTACAGATGCAAATGTGTCTGTAAGGTTAGAAGTCCCCTTTAAGGGGCACATAACCAATAGACCGGGTGATGCAACTGCACCTGGTCGATGTGTGGTTAAGGTTGTGGCTCCCTGCGAAGGAAGGGGTGGAAGCCACATGGTTTGACTAAATAGTCACTCAAGAAAGAGGTAGAATATGGCACAAATTCATATGTTAACCATCAATGAACTCGTTTCATGAGATCATGCTTGATTTTATTATGTCCATGATCCATGACGAGGGGGACGCCCCGAAGATATGATTCAGAAAATCAAGATTCTCGATGAAATTATGAGGGTGTGGCCTGATCAACCACCCAATTTGATGACAGGTCATGAATCATAAAGTACGATGATGTCGAACCTTGCTCAGTTGGATGAAAACAACATAGAGCTGATTGGCCTATAAGAAAAACATTCCAGGTAGAACTAGATTCTCCGACAAAGAGATAGATATTTGGTGTAGGTAGTGCTAACCTAACTAAGTGTAAAGCCTGAAGGACATAATCGAGCCTTTGTCGTAAAGCTTAGTGAGAATAATAGAGTCCTAATGTACAAGATTCGCGAAGTAATGCTTCTCACAATGCCCTGGAATGGATTACGACGAAATGTACTCCCACGTATACGTATCCGCTGTTTAATTAGCATAGTAATTTCCGAGGGACTGGAAATGCAGCTAAATGGATGTGGTTATTGCGTATCTCTATGGGAATCTAGATACGGAAATATATATGGAAGTACACGATGGCATTTCATTACCCAAATAAAGTGACTCTAGACCACAGAGTGCATAAGCAATTTGATTGAAACACTCACTTTATGGTTTGAAACAATCCGGAAGGATGTGGTATAACAGTCTGAGTGAATACTTGATTGGAAAGGGATACAAGAACGATGAACTGTGTCCTTGCATCTTTGTAAAGAAAACAAGTTCCGGATTTGCGATCATCGCAGTATATGTCGACGATATGAATATAATTGGCACTCTTGATGAAATAAGAGAAACCACCGGATACTTGAAAACTGAGTTTGAGATGAAAGATCTTGGGAAGACTCGTTTCTGTCTTGGTATTCAAATAGAACATAGAGTCTGTGGAATTCTCATCCACCCGTCTGCTTATGTCTAGAAGATGCTTAGACGCTTTAACATGGACAAAGCACACCCGGTTATCACTCCCATGATCGATCGTAGCTTGGATGCGAAGAAAGATCCATTCCGTCCAAAGGAAGATGACAAGGAGCTTTTGGGAGCTGAAATTCCCTACATAAGTGCAATAGGCGCTCTATTGTACTTAGCTCAATGTACGCGACTGGACATCGCCTTCTCAGTAAACTTGCTGGCTCGACTTAGTTCAGCACCGACGCACCGTCACTAGAATGGTATCAAGAACATATTCCGATACCTAAAAGGAACCATTGACTTGGGACTATTCTTTCCCTACAAGTAGGCAAAGGAAGATGCTTCCGTAAAGGCAAATGCTGAAGTAAATGCTAATGCCATAGAACCTACCCCGACGAACGTATTGGTAGGATTTGCTGACGCAGGGTACCTCTCCGACCCACACAAAGGTCGTTCCCAAACTGGTTATGTATTTGCTATGGGGAACACCGCTATATCTTGGAGATATACTAAACAAACCCTTGTAGCTACCTCATCTAATCACGCCGAGATTATCGCTTTGCATGAGGCAGTACGTGAGTGTATTTGGTTAAGAGTTATCATTACACATATCCGAGGTAACAGTGGACTCAGTAACGTCACTGAAGTACCCACATGCATATATGAAGATAATGCAGCTTGCATCAAACAGATGAAGCTTGGGTATATCAAGGGGGATAACACAAAACACATGTAATGCCTGGATAATAATGGTGTATTTATCTTGTATTCGACCTTGTATCATTCAACTTCGTGATGATATTAATCATAGATTGGTTTCTCGTATTCGTACCCTTACGTTTTTATATCTTCAACATTTTGCATGCATGGTTCTGCACGTGCTTACGTACGCTACGGATTTACACTTAACGTACGCTAAGTCTGCTGTATAACGTACGTTATATGTTGAACTTAACGGACGTAAGCTCAGTCAATTCAAGATCCGACAAGGGTCGACGTGTGGGGACCGAATGAAGATTCATGGAGATCGCCAGCATGAACCTGGATGCTTTTCCATCCATGCAAGTCAACGGCTTAACGTACGCTAGGAGAGATTTTTAACGTACGCTAAGGTCCTATATGTTACGTACGTAACACCTATAGCCTAACGTACGTAAGCATATGCCAGAAACAGTCCAGTGAGCTCTGGTCGAGCGTTAACGCACGCTAATGTTCCGAGTATAGCATACGCTAAAAATGTTACGTACGTAATGGACTTTGATTAACGTACGTAATGCTTTAAAATCTATTTATAGAACTCGACCCCCATTTCATTTCCAGCTCTTACCTTGGCCGATTTTTATGTTCTTGAGATTATTCCTCACCTCATATCCCTCATATCATCATCTGCATCTGATTTTGGGGAGCTTAGACCGTGTGAATTGGTGATCAAGCTTCCGGTGAAGAGTTTATTCAAGATTTTCATTGTTCTTACATCTCTTTAAGGTATGTTAACTATACACCAAGATGAGGATTTTGTTCTTAGATATATTATGACCTTTTCCCAGAGATTTTTGAGCTTGTTTCATCGTAGTGAATCCAATACCATGGTTAGAAGGATTGTATTGGTTGAATTAAGGTTTCCATGGTTATAGTTGAGCCATAATCTTTACCAACCTTAAGGATGGAATTTCTGAGATTGAACACACCTTGTTTATCCTTTCGTAACACTCTTTTTATGATCAAAATGTAGAAGGTTACCCCTGTGTAAGATGAATTTGTGAAGTTGAACGTAGAGTGTGTTCGATTATAATTCTCGCCTTTGATCAACTCGTTGTAAATCTTCTTGGATGATTAGAACCATAGAAGGATTATTGGAACAATCATTTTGAATGAAGAACTTGATAAGAAGAGTTAACCGCAGAAGAACAATAATCGTAGAGACGAATTAACCTAGAACTAGATTGAACGTGATTGTCTCGTTATGTATCGTTGTAGCAACCGAACCTAGCCATCGAGTTAATAATCGTAATTAAGTATGGAACATGGGATATAATGATATGATGAAGGTCTTTGGAAATGTAGACACCGATTTTGTGTTCCATTACAATCTCTTGAATTCGCATGCCTTTTTCCAAACTTAGTACTCGTCGGAAGATAGAACCGAGAATCGATTGTCCGTTATTAATAACTCGATTTTTTTTAACTTAAGGCATTCGGTACTCGTGCGTTGGTTTTGGGAGGTTGATTGAATTCCTTGTTATTTCCTTGTACAAGGTGATCAATCGAAGGGCGGCGACCTTCGGACGAGTGACATTCGTGGGAGTATTTAATTCTTGCCATCTTTGAGGCAAGTATCGTATTTTAAACTTTCTAATAATGGATTGTCGATCATGCATACAATTTATTCATGTTGTTGAACATGAGATTAATTTCCTTGAGTGTCATGGTATTTGTTATTGATTCCTTGATTTGTTCACGTTGATGAACATATTGATTTGCATATGTGTATGCATAATTGTACTGTTTATGTTGTAAGTGATCCGAGGGGATCATGAGAATCTATGCTGAGGGCGCTGGATCGGATGTCCACCATGCGTTGGTCCGACGGGATCATCATGGGGATCTATGCTGAGGGCGCTGGATCATTGGACGCGTTTTCCACCATGCATTGGTCCGACGGGATCATCATGGGGATCTATGCTGAGGGCGCTGGATCGTTGGATAACCCTGTATTGTGTTGATGGAATCGTGAGGATTCGCATCGTTGGATTCCGGTGACGGAAGTCCGTTTCGTATGTTTTATGATGCATTGTCGATTTATGTATTATGATACTTGTACTAGCATCGTTTTGCTAACCCCTTCGGGGGTGGACATTTGTTTTGATGTTCAGGTAGCCGAGGAGCGGGGAAGCAATCACAGTACCGACATGACGATGAAGTGGCTCAGTGATGTGGATTATGTTATTTTGTTTTCTGGTTATTTTTCAGTACTCGAGTACGCATATGTTGTTGATGTTTTTGGGGATGTTTTGTAATATTGGACTCGGCTGAATTGTCGAACGGGTTTTGAATTTCTTTTACATTAATGACACTTTAGTATTATTTTTGCATCTCTCAATTTAGCCTTGTAAATTCTTATACAAATGATTTACGGCGCTGTAATTATTCCGAATATATCGGGGTGTTACAGAATATGGTATCGGAGCTAAGATTCATGGATATCTTGGCAGTCGGGTTAATTGGGTCTGTTTACGTTAATTGATTTATGGGTCGTTCGTAACGCCACTGCTGAGCCAGCATCGCCATGTGGACCGTGGTTGTAAGTCTCCTAATCTCAAATACTACCGTTTTATTTAATTTCTGTTTTGTGAATATTGACGGCTTTCTTTTAGAAAATTTTGTCCTGGATATTGAGTATTTGTGTTTACAGTATGTTGAGGGGAGGTCGTGGACGCAGACGCGGTCGTGGACGCGGACGTGGTAATGCGAGACATGAGGATTCAGCGTCTACCCCAGAATTATCGGCTAGTCGAACCGATTCCCATTCTGGAGGACAACAGGGATCAGCGAATGATAACGCAAATCCTAATATGCCGGGAGTGCTTCAACAGGTGGTTGCTCAAATAAACCAGTTTGCTCAGGTAGTTGACCGCATGCAGACGGCGATGAGACAGCAGCATAACGAGGATAATCGGGGAGACAAATGGCTTACTGAGGTGGTCAAATTGCACCCTCCAAAATTTGATGGTTCTGCTGAGACACTTACTTGGGATCACTGGCTGAAGGAGTTAGAGAAGATCTTTGCAAGGATTAACTGTCCCGACGACAGAAAGGTTCCGATCGCCCAGTATCTCCTGACTGGGGAGGCTTTCGACTGGTGGGAGGCCATTCGACCTGAGAATCATAATGCTGACTGGACGGAATTTAAATTAATGATGGAAGCGCAATATTGCCCTCGCCCAGTTAGAGAGGCCCGAGTCCGGGAGTTTTTCTCACCACAGGCATCTGTGACAGACGTGATTAAGACTTTTAATCACCAGCTGACTTATGTGCGCCACTTGGTCAGGACCGAGGCGGAAAGGATTTTCCATTTTGACAGGCGAATGAAGCCGGATATTCAGTAATATATGTCCGGATTTGAATGTACCACCTTGCGACAGTATCAGGACAAAGCACTGGCCTACGATATGAAAGAGGCGGCAGTAGAGAAATCAACGGAAGCAAAGAAGCAGAAAGTGTCTGGTAACTTCACGGAGAACAAGAGTAGTGGGCCCCGTAAGGGCCAGTCCTCATTTCATTCCTCTAGGAAACCTCCGCATCCTTCTCGAGGTGGAAAGAAGTTCCGGGCAGCACCAACATCTTCAGGCGCAGCGAGGAAATGTTATAACTATGGCAAAACAGGGCATGTTCGACGTGATTGTTACGCACCTGCTGTGACCTGCTTCGAGTGTGGACAGGAAGGACATCGCGCAACGTTTTGTGGAAATGCGACTCGATCTGTTGGTACTCGCACTCCTGCACCGGTTCCGAAGGATACAAGTGTGAACCAGACACAGCAGAGTGGTTTCCAGCAGCAGAATGTTGGGAAAAGAGAGGCGTCCAGTGCTGGGTCCGTTCCTCCACGCATTTACGAGATGAGGAAGTCAGACAATCAGAACACTACTGTTGCATCAGGTACGATTCAGATCCTTTTGCAACCAGTTAGTGTCTTATTCGATTCAGGAGCTACGCATTCTTTCATATCTTTGAACTGTGTTAATCGTTTGAAAATCTCATGCTTGTATGATTGTGAACCTTATGTTGTGGGATTACCGAGTGGAGAGAAAATTGTGGGAACCCTAGAAACTAGAGATTTTACAGTGTCTATAGGAGGGAGAGATAGGCCATCAAATATAATTGTAGTCGACATCCATGGTGACGATTTAATTCTCGGAGATGATTGGCTCAACCGTTATGGAGCTATTTTAAATTACCGAAAGAGAGTCATTTATATCATTACTGATGATGGATCTGAACATTTATTCAAAGGATGGAGACCGGGAAGCTCAGGAAAATTGATCAAAGCCATGAAAGCAGTGAAATTGCTAAAGGAGGGTTGTCATGGATTTTGGTGATATGCCATGAAGAAAGAAGAAGGAGTAGAGCTCTAATCTATTCCTGTTGTGAACGAATTCTCAGATGTATTCCCTGACGAACTACCTGGGTTACCTCCGCGGAGAGAAGTAGAGTTCAATATCGAATTAGAGCCTGGAGCCACTCCTATTTCCAGAGCACCATACCGTATGGCGCCAACCGAGATGTATGAATTAAAGAAGCAGCTTGAAGAATTATTGCAGAAGGGTTACATTCAACCTAGCATCTCTCCTTGGGGAGCACCCGTTCTCTTTGTCCGAAAGAAAGATGGATCCCTCCGATTATGTATTGATTACAGGGAGCTAAACAAGGTGACGATCAAGAACAAGTAACTTATACCTCGAATCGACGACTTGTTTGATCAACTGCAAGGGGCAAAGGTGTTCTCGAAGATTGACTTGCGATCAGGATACCACCAGTTGAGAATTAAGGAATCGGATATACCGAAATCTGCTTTCAGATCCCGGTACGGGAACTATGAATTCGTGGTGATGCCATTCGGACTCACCAATGTCCTTGCGGTATTTATGCAATTGATGAATTGGGTATTCTTAGAATACTTGGATAAATTTTTGGTAGTCTTCATCGATGACATCTTGATCTATTCGAAAGACACAGAGGAGCATGCTGAGCATTTGCGTATTGTTTTGAGCACCTTGAGGAACGAACAGCTTTATGCGAAACTTTCTAAATGCGAATTCTGGCTTAAGGAGGTGACCTTCCTTGGGCATGTAATATCAGCTGTGGGAGTTCAGGTGGACCCGAAGAAAGTCGAGGCAATCTTGGAATGGGAATCTCCTAATAATGTGAAAGAAGTCCGGAGTTTCTTGGGACTTGCTGGATATTATCGCCGTTTTGTAGAAGGATTTTCCAAAATCGCTCGTCCACTTACTCAGCTGTTACAGAAGACTCCAAAATTCGTGTGGACTGAGAAATGCCAGGCGGGTTTTGATGAACTTAAGAGAAGACTGACGGCAGTGCCTATACTAGCGTTACCAGATGGAACTGATGGATTCATGGTATACAGCGATGCTTCAAATCAGGGTCTGGGATGTGTATTGATGCAAAAGGATAGGGTAATTGCCTATGCCTCTCTACAGTTGAAATCATACGAAGTTAATTACCCGACTCATGATCTAGAGTTAGCAGCTGTAGTCTTTGCTCTAGAAATTTGGCGACATTACTTGTACGGCACTCATTGTCAGATCTTCACAGATCATAAGAGCCTCAAGTATATTTTCAGTCAGAAGGAATTAAATATGAGGCAAAGAAGGTGGCTGGAATTAATCAAGGATTACGATCTGGAGATTTTCTATCATCCAGGCAAAGCGAACGTGGTAGCTGATGCACTGAGCCGCAAACCTGTTTCTCTTCGAGTGTTGGAAACGCTCACATCCCAAACCAGCATTCAACGAGAACTGATCCGCGAAGGGATTGAGGTATGTTCACCAGGAGTCCAAGGGAAACTATACGTGATGGAACTAACTTCGTCATTAGTCGAGGAAATCAAATCTAAACAGTTGAATGATTCTTTGATTCTTCGGTTATGTGACGAAGTAAAGAAAGGGAAGGCCCCAGGATTCATGAAACAAGACGATGGAGTTCTAAGATTTCATAATCGACTTTGCGTTCCCGATGATGATACTTTGAGACAGACAATCTTAAAGGAAGCTCACAACGCACCCTATTCTATTCACCCGGGTACCAGTACGATGTATAAGGATCTAAAACAAAATTTCTGGCCGGGAAATATGAAGAAAGACGTAGCAGAATACGCTTCGAAGTGTTTAACCTGTCAGCAGGTTAAGATTGAACATCAGCGACCTGCCGGAATGTTGAAGCCACTTCCGATACCTGAGTGGAAGTGGGAGGATATATCGATGGACTTCATCACCAATATACCACGGACCAAGACGGGAATGAATATGATTTGGGTGATAGTTGATCGACAAACCAAGTCTACTCATTTCCTGGGTATTAAAGACACGTGGGGACCCGAGAAATTGGCACGAGTGTTTATTACAGAGATAGTCCGATTGCATGGAACGCTGTAGACCATTATTTCGGATCGAGATGGTCGCTTCGTATCGCACTTTTGGAAGGCAGTTCACAGGGCTTTGGGAACTGAGCTGAACTTTAGCACGGCTTATCATCCTCAGACGGACGGCCAGTCCGAAAGAACTATATAGACAGTAGAGGATATGCTTAGAGCTTGTGCCTTAGATTGGTCAACCGATTGGGAGATTCATCTGACGTTGATTGAATTCACCTATAACAATAGTTGTCATGCTTCCATTAAGATGGCACCATTTGAAGCATTGTACGGAAGGAGATGCATATGACTCTTCTGACTTGATCGCGACGGAACCGGAATTGATAGTTCAGACTCGAGAGAAGATAGCTTTGATTCGTGAAAGGCTGTTGACTGCCCGGAGTCGACAAAAGTATTATGCTGATGTGCGCCGTCGCCCGCTGGAATTTGAGACTGGGGACCATGTACTATTGAAGGTTTCTCCTACCCGGGGAATCTTCCATTTCGGAAGGAAGGGAAAGATGAGTTCGAGATACATCGGACCATTCGAGATCCTGGAAAGAGTTGGGGAGTTGGCGTACAGGTTGGCCTTACCGTCATCGCTGAGTCACGTTCATAGCGTGTTCCACGTATCCCAATTGCGGAAATATGTACCGGATCCCAGTCATATCATTGATTTTGGAGAGATTGAAATAGCTAATGATGGCTCGTTCGAAGAAAAGCCAATCAAGATACTCGAGAGTCGAGTCAAATAATTGAGGAATAAACCGATCTCCTTGGTAAAAGTTCAGTGGTCTCGACATGGAGTCGAAGAAGCAACTTGGGAGATGGAGGACAGTATGAAGTCGAGATACCCGGAATTGTTTTCATTTTGAGTTTCGGGCTGAAACTTCTTTTTAGAGGGGTAGTATGTAATGCCCGGATAATAATGGTGTATTTATCTTGTATTCGACCTTGTATCATTCAACTTCGTGATGATATCAATCGTAGATTGGTTTCTCGTATTCGTACCCTTACGTTTTTATATCTTCAACATTTTGCATGCATAATTCTGCACGTGCTTACGTACGCTACGGATTTGCACTTAACGTACGCTAAGTCTGCTGTATAACGTACATTATATGTTGAGCTTAACGTACGTAAGCTCATTCAATTCAAGATCCGACAAGGGTCGGCGTGTGGGGACCGGATGAAGATTCGTGGAGATCGCCAGCATGAACCTGGATAGTTTTCTAGCCATGCAAGTCAACGGCTTAACATACGCTAGGAGAGATTTTTAACGTACGCTAAGGTCCTATATGTTACGTACGTAACACCTATAGCCTAACGTACGTAAGCATATGCTAGAAACAGTCCAGTGAGATCTGTCCGAGCATTAACGCACGCTAATGTTCGAGTATAGCGTACGCTAAAAATGTTACGTACGTAATGGACTTTGATTAACGTACGTAATGCTTTAAAATCTATTTATAGGACTCGACCCCCATTTCATTTCCAGCTCTTACCTTGGCCGATTTTTGTGTTCTTGAGATTATTCCTCACCTCATATCCCTCATATCATCATCTACATCTGATTTTGGGGAGCTTAGACCGTGTGGATTGATGATCAAGCTTCCGGTGAAGAGTTTATTCAAGATTTTCATTGTTCTTACATCTCTTTAAGGTATGTTAACTCTACACCAAGATGAGGATTTTGTTCTTAGATATATTTTGAGCTTTTCCCAGAGATTTTTGAGCTTGTTTCATCGTAGTGAATCCAACACAATGTTTAGAAGGATTGTATTGGTTGAATTAAGGTTTCCATGGTTATAGTTGAGCCATAATATTTACCAACCTTAAGGATGGAATTTCTGAGATTGAACACACCTTGTTGATCCTTTCGTAACACTCTTTTTATGATTAAAGTGTAGAAGGTTACCCCTGTGTAAGATGAATTTGTGAAGTTGAACGTAGAGTGTGTTCGATTATAATTCTCGCCTTTGATCAACTCGTTGTAAATCTTCTTGGATGATTAGAACCATAGAAGGATTATTGGAACAATCATTTTAAATGAAGAACTTGATAAGAAGAGTTAACCGCGGAAGAACAATAATCGTAGAGACAAATTAACCTAGAACTAGATTGAACGTGATTGTCTCGTTATGTATCGTTGTAGCAACCGAACCTAGCCATCGAGTTAATAATTGGAATTAAGTATGGAACATGGGATATAATGATATGATGAAGGTCTTTGGAAATGTAGACACCGATTTTGTGTTCCATTACAATCTCTTGAATTCGCATGCCTTTTTCCAAACTTAGTACTCGTCGGAAGATAGAACCGAGAACTGATTGTCCGTTATTAATAACTCGATTTTTTTAACTTAAGGCGTTCGGTACTCATGCGTTGGTTTCGGGAGGTTGATTGAATTCCTTGTTATTCCTTGTACAAGGTGATCAATCAAAGGGCGGCGACCTTTGGACGAGTGACATTCGTGGGAATATTTAATTCTTGCCATCTTTGAGGCAAGTATCGTATTTTAAATTTTCTAATAATGGATTGTTGATCATGCATACGATTTATTCATGTTGTTGAACATGAGATTAATTTCTTTGAGTGTCATGGTATTTGTTATTGATTCCTTGATTTGTTCACGTCGATGAACATATTGATTTGCATATGTGTATGCATAATTGTACTGTTTATGTTGTAAATGATCTGAGGGGATCATGAGGATCTATGCTGAGGGCGCTGGATCGGATGTCCACCATGCATTGGTCCGACGGGATCATCATAGGGATCTATGCTGAGGGCGCTGGATCGTTGGACGGGTTTTCCACCATGCGTTGGTCCGACGGATCATCATGGGGATCTATGCTGAGGGCGCTGGATCGTTGGATTACCCTGTATTGTGTTGATGGAATCGTGAGGATTCGCATCGTTGGATTCCGGTGACGGAAGTCCGTTTCGTATGTTTTATGATGCATTGTCGATTTATGTATTATGATACTTGTACTAGCATCGTTTTGCTAACCCCTTCGGGGGTAGACATTTGTTTTGATGTTCAGGTAGCCGAGGAGCGGGGAAGCAATCCCAGTACCGACATTACGATGAAGTGGCTCAGTGATGTGGATTATGTTATTTTGTTTTCTGGTTATTTTTCAGTACTCGAGTACGCATATATTGTTGATGTTTTTGGGGATGTTTTGTAATATTCGACTCGGCTGAATTGTCGAACGGGTTTTGAATTTCTTTTACATTAATGACACTTTAGTATTATTTTCGCATCTCTCAATTTAGCCTTGTAAATTCTTATACAAATGATTTACGGCGCTGTAATTATTCCGAATATATCGGGGTGTTACAGAATATGGTATCGGAGCTAAGATTCATGGATATCTTGGCAGTCGGGTTAATTGGGTCTGTTTACGTTAATTGATTTATGGGTTGTTTGTAACGTCACTGCTGAGCCAGCATCGTCGTGTGGACCGTGGTTGTAAGTCTCCTAATCTCAAATACTACCGTTTTATTTAATTCCTGTATTGTGAATATTGACGGACTTTCTTTTCGAAAATTTTGCCCTGGATATTGAGTATTTGTGTTTACAGTATGTTGAGGGGAGGTCGTGGACGCGGTCGTGGACGCGGACGCGGTCGTGGACGTGGACGCGGACGTGGTAATGCGAGACATGAGGATTCAGCGTCTACCCCAGAATTATCGGCTAGTCGAACCGATTCCCATTCTGGATGACAACAGGGATCAGCGAATGATAACGCAAATCCTAATATGCCGGGAGTGCTTCAACAGGTGGTTGCTCAAATAAACCAGTTTGCTCAGGTTGTTGACCGCATGCAGACGGCGATGGGACAGCAGCATAACGAGGATAATCGGGGAGACAAATGGCTTACTGAGGTGGTCAAATTGCACCCTCCAAAATTTGACGGTTCTGCTGAGACACTTACTTGGGATCACTGGCTGAAGGAGTTAGAGAAGATCTTTGCAGGATTAACTGTCCCGACGACAGAAAGGTTCCGATCGCCCAGTATCTCCTGACGGGGGAGGCTTTCGACTGGTGGGAGGCATTCGACCTGAGGATCATAATGCTGACTGGATGGAATTCAAATTAATGATGGAAGTGCAATATTGCCCTCGCCCAGTTAGAGAGGCCCGAGTCCGGGAGTTTTTCTCACCACAAAATTTAGAGGCATCTGTGACAGACGTGATTAAGACTTTTAATCACCAGCTGACTTATGTGCGCCACTTGGTCAGGACCGAGGAGGAAAGGATTTTCCATTTTGACATGCGGATGAAGCCGGAGATTCAGTAATATATGTCCGGATTTGAATGTACCACCTTGCGACAGTATGAGGACAAAGCACTGGCCTACGATATGAAAGAGGCGGCAGTAGAGAAATCAATGGAAGCAAAGAAGCAGAAAGTGTCTGGTAACTTCACGGAGAACAAGAGTAGTGGGCCCCGCAAGGGCCAGTCCTCATTTCATTCCTCTAGGAGACCTCCGCATCCTTCTCTAGGTGGAAAGAAGTTCCGGGCAGCACCAACATCTTCAGACACAGCGAGGAAATGTTATAACTGTGGCAAAACAGGGCATGTTCGACGTGATTGTTACGCACCTACTGTGACCTACTACAAGTGTGGACAGGAAGGACATCGCGCAATGTTTTTTGGAAATGCGACTCGATCTGTTGGTACTCGCACTCCTACATCGGTTCCGAAGGATACAAGTGTGAACCAGACACAGCAGAGTGGTTTCCAGCAGCAGAATGTTGGGAAAAGAGAGGCGTCCAGCGCTGGGTCTGTTCCTCCACGCATTTACGAGATGAGGAAGTCAGACAATCAGAACACTACTGTTGCATCAGGTACGATTCAGATCCTTTTGCAACCAGTTAGTGTCTTATTCGATTCAGGAGCTACGCATTCTTTCATATCTTTGAACTGTGTTAATCGTTTGAAAATCTCGTGCTTGTATGATTGTGAACCTTATGTTGTGGGATTACCGAGTGGAGAGAAAATTGTGGGAACCTTAGAAACTAGAGATTTTCCAGTATCTATAGGAGGGAGAGATTGGCTATCAAATCTTATCGTAGTCGACATCCATGGTGACGATTTAATTCTCGGAGATGATTGGCTCAACCGTTATGGAGCTATTTTAAATTACCGAAAGAGAGTCATTTCTATCATTGCTGATGACGGATCTGAACATTTATTCAAAGGATGGAGACCGGGAAGCTCAGGAAAATTGATCAAAGCCATGAAAGCAGTGAAATTGCTAAAGGAGGGTTGTCATGGATTTTGGTGCTATGCCATGAAGAAAGAAGAAGGAGTAGAGCTCTCATCTATTCCTGTTGTGAACGAATTCTCAGATGTATTCCCTGACGAACTACCTGGGTAACCTCCGCGAAGAGAAGTAGAGTTCAATATCGAATTAGAGCCTCGAGCCACTCCTATTTCCAGAACACCTTACCGTATGGCGCCAACCGAGATGTATGAATTAAAGAAGCAGCTTGAAGAATTATTGCAGAAGGGTTACATTCAACCTAGCATCTCTCCTTGGGGAGCACTCGTTCTCTTTGTCCGAAAGAAAGATGGATCCCTCCGATTATGTATTGATTACAGGGAGCTAAACAAGGTGACGATCAAGAACAAGTAACTTATACCTCGAATCGATGACTTGTTTGATCAACTGCAAGGGGCAAAGGTGTTCTCTAAGATTGACTTGCGATCAGGATACCACCAGTTGAGAATTAAGGAATCGGATATACCGAAATCTGCTTTCAGATCTCGGTACGGGAACTATGAATTCGTGGTGATGCCATTCGGACTCACCAATGCCCCTGCGGTATTTATGCAATTGATGAATCGGGTATTCTTAGAATACTTGGATAAATTTGTGGTAGTCGTCATCGATGACATCTTGATCTATTCGAAAGACACAGAGGAGCATGCTGAGCATTTGCGTATTGTTTTGAGCACCTTGAGGAATGAACAGCTTTATGCGAAACTTTCTAAATGCGAATTCTGGCTTAAGGAGGTGACCTTCCTTGGGCATGTAATATCAGCTGTGGGAGTTCAGGTGGACTCGAAGAAAGTCGAGGCAATCTTGGAATGGGAATCTCCTAATAATGTGAAAGAAGTCCGGAGTTTCTTGGGACTTGCTGGATATTATCGCCGTTTTGTAGAAGGATTTTCCAAAATCGCTCGTCCACTTACTTAGCTGTTACAGAAGACTCAAAAATTCGTGTGGAATGAGAAATGCCAGGCGGGTTTTGATGAACTTAAGAGAAGACTGACGACAGCGCCTATACTAGCATTACCAGATGGAACTGATGGATTCATGGTATACAGCAACGCTTCAAAACAGGGTCTGGAATGTGTATTGATGCAAAAGGATAGGGTAATTGCCTATGCCTCTCGACAGTTGAAATCATACGAAGTTAATTACCCGACTCATGATCTGGGAGTTAGCAGCTGTAGTCTTTGCTCTAAAAAT
Organism: Orobanche coerulescens; assembly: GCA_033398695.1. Classification (NCBI taxonomy): domain Eukaryota; kingdom Viridiplantae; phylum Streptophyta; class Magnoliopsida; order Lamiales; family Orobanchaceae; genus Orobanche; species Orobanche coerulescens. Next base: position 144,932,492 of record CM065802.1, read on the forward strand.
TTGGCGACATTACTTGTACGACACTCATTGTCAGATCTTCACAGATCATAAGAGCCTCAAGTATATTTTCAGTCAGAAGGAATTAAATATGAGGCAAAGAAGGTGGCTGGAATTAATCAAGGATTACGATCTGGAGATTTTCTATCATCCAGGCAAAGCGAACGTGGTAGCTGATGCACTGAGCCGAAAACCTGTTTCTCTTCGAGTGTTGGAAACGCTCACATCCCAAACCAGCATTCAACGAGAACTGATCCGCGAAGGGATTGAAGTATGGTCACCAGGAGTCCAAGGGAAACTATACGTGATAGAACTAACGTCGTCATTAGTCGAGGAAATCAAATCTAAACAGTTGAATGATTCTTTGATTCTTCGATTATGTGATGAAGTAAAGAAAGGGAAGGCCCCAGGATTCATGAAACAAGACGATGGAGTTCTAAGATTTCATAATCGACTTTGCGTTCCCGATGATGATGCTTTGAGACAGACAATCTTAAAGGAAGCTCACAACGCACCCTATTCTATTCACCCGGGTACTAGTAAGATGTATAAGGATCTAAAACAAAATTTCTGGTGGGGAAATATGAAGAAAGACGTAGCAGAATACGTTTCGAAGTGTTTAACCTGTCAGCAGGTTAAGATTGAACATCAGCGACCTGCCGGAATGTTGAAGCCACTTCCGATCCCTGAGTGGAAGTGGGAGGATATATCGATGGACTTCATCACCAATATACCACGGACCAAGACGGGAATGAATATGATTTGGAAGATAGTTGATCGACTAACCATGTCGGCTCATTTACTGGGTATTAAAGACACGTGGGGACCCGAGAAATTGGCACGAGTGTTTATTACAGAGATAGTCCGATTGCATGGAACGCCGTAGACCATTATTTCGGATCGAGATGGTCGCTTCGTATCGCACTTTTGGAAGGCAGTTCACAGGGCTTTGGGAACTGAGCTGAACTTTAGCACGGCTTATCATCCTCAGACGGACGGCCAGTCCGAAAGAACTATACAGACAGTAGAGGATATGCTTAGACCTTGTGCCTTAGATTGGTCAACCGATTGGGAGATTCATCTGCCGTTGATTGAATTCACCTATAACAATAGTTGGCATGCTTCCATTAAGATAGCACCGTTTGAAGCATTGTACGGAAGGAGATGCATATCACCCCTATGCTGGGATGACTCTTCTGACTTGATCGCGACGGAACCGTAATTGATAGTTCAGACTCGAGAGAAGATAGCTTTGATTCGTGAAAGGCTGTTGACTGCCCAGAGTCGACAAAAGTCTTATGCTGATGTGCGCCGTTGCCCGCTGGAATTTGAGACTGGGGACCATGTACTATTGAAGGTTTCTCCTACCCGGGGAATTTTCCGTTTCGGAAGGAAGGGAAAGCTGAGTCCGAGATACATCGGACCATTCGAGATCCTGGAAAGAGTTGGGGAGTTGGCGTACAGGTTGGCCTTACCGCCATCGCTGAGTCACGTTCATAGCGTGTTCCACGTATCCCAATTGCGGAAATATGTACCGGATCCCAGTCATATCATTGATTTTGGCGAGATTGAAATGGCTAATGATGGCTCGTTCGAAGAAAAGCCAATCAAGATACTCGAGAGTCGAGTCAAACAGTTGAGGAATAAACCGATTGTTGTTACCCAAAATATTATCCGGAGATAATATTGCTGGAATGATCGAGTAACAAACAAATGCGAGAACACTTCCGTGAGAAAATAAATAACACAAGATTTGCCAGGGTTTTTAGTCCCGGGCTTGAATGCTCTCGCGATATGTTATTAATAAATATACTATGGAGTACAAATATTAATGTTAGAATCTATTACAATAAGTGTAAAGACTTCTAGTTATCTAAGTTGTAGAGCGTGTAGATTGCCGGAAGAACCAGATAGGGAGATCTGTGAGTTCTTGCTATTGATGTTCAGTATATGAGAATGTATCTCTCTTGGTATGTTTTGCACTGTATTCACGATGATGTCCTTCTGCCTTTGCTGCCGTGTTATGAGCCTCCAATTTATAGGAGACAAGGTTGGTGGGACCTCTCCGGTGATCGCGGGCGACCGCCGTTTTCTATATTATAATAAGATGGCCGATCGTCCCGTCACGTGGGGCTGTTCCCTTAAAGTCTGGGGCTGCTGCTGGCGGCCAGCTGTGTGAGCCAATGGGAAACCTGCACGCGTCCTGAGTCGCTATCCAGGGGGGACCCACTTTGCACCTTTCGGCGGCCCTGTCGGTAGGTGAGGTAGGTGACAGGCTGGGGTCAAAGGTCTTATCTGTCGGCGCCTTTTGTGGATCTGCACGTGGGTCACCGTCTAAGATTCGGTCTTCGACGAATTTGACAGGTGTTGGATTTATACGTGGCAGGAGACGATCGTCTCTGGTTGGACATCATAGACGATCGCCGGATACCAAAAGACGATCGCCGACCGCTGGGTGTTTGCCCAGAGAATGTCTTCTATGGTTGGCTCTCAGATCATTATGCCGATCGCCATCGAGGCGTATTAATCGCCGCACAACAATTGCATTGGCGCTAGAGGAAGGGGCATCTTAACCTTCATTTTTTATTCCTACCGTCCCGAGGAACACTCACTGTTCTCCGGATATATACTTGAAGAAACACTCACTGTTCTTCAAAGAAAAGCCTTCAGATATATGACATCTGCCACGACTTCCAAAAGAGCCACCCTACGATCTGCCAGAAATCTCATTCCGGCCCGGACCGAATCTCAGCCCACGGCGGAATGTGACCGCAGCGACGCTAGACTCTCACTCCCGCCCCCGAGGGACGGTCCTAGCCTCTCACTCGATCAGTTACAGACCGCGGAACAGATTAAGGAGGCTATAGCCATCCTCAGGGAGCGACGGAGGGCATGCGACTCGCCCACCATCACTCCGTCAACCATCCGCCGAGCAGGCAAGCGGAAGCTCAAGGGAATATATGTTGAGAAATCGACGGAAAGCCCCGAGCCACAGGAGAAAGCTCTCATAATGCGGGATGATTCCGTATTCAGCCGCTTAGGGAGCGATCCCTCATGGCGACCCGGGCACTCAGGCCCCAGCCGGGAGACATCGGAATCTAAATCCTTTACCAGGAGTTCGGCATATCCGACTCCCAGAAGACAATCCGGTCAGCGGGCCCCCGCTCGCCCAAGATATGTGCCCGCTGGCAGAGAACTCATCGTCCACCATGGGGCCAGGGGATCTGTGCACGATCGCCTTGGCTCGCGCTCCGGGAGCCAATCAGCGAGCAGTCAGGCGACGGCGATGGCCTCCATGCAGCGCCAGCTCGACGAGATGAAGGTGCTCCTGGAAACTGGGGCAGGCGCCAGGAGATCGATCGCCGGACCAAGTGAACCACTTGCGGTCCAGATCGAGCTCGCCCCGGTTCAACCAAAGATCGCTCCCCCACAAACACCTCTATATGAGGGGAGATCGGATCCTGAGACCCATTTGAGCAAATTCCGGATCTATATGACTGGATGCGGAGCATCAGACGCGACGAAGTGCCGAATGTTCCCCTTAACATTGGGCGACCTCGCCCACAGGTGGTACATCTCACTACCACCTCGCTTAATCAACTGCTTTGAGAAGCTGGCGAACGACTTCACGTCGTACTTCGCCGCCAAAGTTGCTCGGCCAGAAGGTCCCCACCGCATGATGAAAATCAGGCAGGGGAAAAGCGAGCCAGACGAAGATTATATCGATCGGGTAGACGAGATAGTCCTCATTGGCGAGCCCATTAGCGACGAGCTCGCTCTCTACTCAGTCATGGGGGGATTCTACGGCCACTCACCCATGTTCAGGCACCTCACAAAGGACATCCCCCCATCCTACTCGGTGTTCCGCGTCAGGGCCGCTGATTTCCTGGCCGGGAAGAGGATGCTCGCCCTCCGCTTAGGCGAGGGATCTGCCGGAGAAGTGATACGAATTACGTATATAAGTGTACGTAAAATGTATAAAATACAACGGAAGATTATCACTGTTTTTACAAGTATCAAAGTAACGACGAAAATAAAGGTGGTGGCCGAAATTATATGGTTTTCGGCCGTGAGGTAGAATAGTGTATGGGTTTGAATGTGTTTTATCGAATTAGACCTATAACTCGATAAAGATAATCTCTCCTCAAGACCTATTGAGAATTTATCAAGTTAAAATTCGAGACGCGTCGAAATAATAACCAAGGTTTTGTTGAACTCGTTCAACGTAAATTTCAAGAGAAATACAATGTTATAACTTTCAAGAAAATTTCAAAGGGTTGAGGGTGAGGCTATTATATAGCCATAATGACTCCTAACAAGGCCAAAGAAAATCACACAAAATCTAGCTAAAATACAAGCACTTATTAAACTATCTACAAAGACTTTGACAAGAAATCACAACATTTTGGCTCTTTCCTTGTACAAATTGGCCGTGGGGCTTCCAAGAAGGAGTGGACAAGATCCTCCTCATGTGATGTATTGTAAGGCTTGACAATGACTTGATCATGAAAGGGACTTCTTGGCATCTTCTTCCTTCAAGCCTTCACCAAATCTTCACAAACCTTTGTCAATTTTCGGCCATAAAAATCACTGCACATTTGAACGGTTCGTGTGTCTTGATATAAGCATAATTGGACCTTGGACCGTTTCACATGATTTATAGATCTTTCATTTAGCTTTCCATGACCACTTGAATCACCTAAATCGGACTTCGTATGAGAGAGTTATGATTAAAATACCAAAACTGCTACGAAGTAGTCATACGCGCGGGAATTGGTAATTTTGTCCGTTTTTTCACCTTTTTCTCTCCGACTAGTAAATTTCGGATCATGACTAGTCAATCTTGAGCAAATCTTCACCAAAGACAAGAAACAAAATAAAATAACTAATCATGTTAGAAGACTTTGGTTTGATTCTTGATGATTATTATTATCATGCTTTGACGACTTTGTTGCCATGTAGGTGACTTATTCAAGGGAGGGGAACTATCGGTTTCAATGCATGAAGAAGGTGGGTGAGTGCATGATTCGTAATTTCTTCATGCATACGTAAAATATGTTCAAGGTTACTTCAAGTCTCGTGTTAGTCGTCTCGTCCAAAGAAGTAATTGCATGTCGTGTAGGTGCATGTGTGTGCATGGCCGTATGCATGGTTGCATGGTCGTATACGTCGTCTTTCTTCGGTTGGCCATGTCGGTCTCGTATCAAGAAGGGAAGGCGCCATCCCCCATCCAGAAGAAGGCGGTCGCCAAGCCCAAAAAGGCGATCGCAAAGCTGCCTGGGGAGTTCAAAGCCTTCGAGGATGTGGAAGTCCACCTCCTCCACAACCTCAATCTATCTCCGGCCCACATCTTTAATGCCATCAAGGGGCATGAGTGGCTCAACAAGCCAAAGCCGATAAGGGACAACGGTCACCTAGACCGCAACAAATTTTGTGCCTACCACAAAAGTCTCGGCCACAACACCAGCCAATGCCGCGACCTCCTCAGACAACTCTGGCGACTGTTTGAGGAAGGTAAATTGGACAACTTGGTCACCAAGCCAGAACCCAGGACAGAGAGGACCGGAGGGCGCGAGCGCCGTCAGAACGACGGGATCCCTCCAAATCCGATCGCTAGGATCGAGCAGAACGAACCGGAGTATTCTGACGAATCAATCCCTCCGGTCAACCCTGGCGGTCGGATCAATATGCTTCAAGCGGGAGGTGGAAACCTCGGTGGCCTTTCCCCGGTTTCCACCTTATCGAACAGAAAACGGAAGGCCGAGCTGAGGGCGTTCGCCAGGGTCCATGTTGTGGTCCCACCAGAGCCGACCATCTCTAAAGACGCGCTCATATCCTTCTCCAACAAGGATAGGGAGGGAGTGCAGTGCCCCAAAGAGGATGCATTGGTGATCTCTGCATGTATCCTTGGGAAAATGGTCGATCGTGTGCTGGTCGAAAATGGGAGCTTTTGTAATATCATATTCAAATCTACTCTTGACCAGCTCGGCAACCTGACCAAGTTCATCAAGCCATTCAACACCGTGCTCCAAGGATTCGGCGACAGCACAGTCCAAGCCTATGGAAGGATCAAGCTCTCTGTCGAGCTATCATGTTGCTACGATCCCAAGGTTAGGATTACTAGGAACCTAAATTTTGTAATCATAGATAGGCCCAGTATCTATAATGGGTTCCTAGGTCGTCCATTTTTAGAAACCTTCGAGGCGGTCGCCTCTTCTTTCTTTTACTATATCAAATTCCCCACTGTCGATGGGACGGTCGGTACTGTAAAAGGAGATCAGCTAATGGCAAAGAAATGCTTGAATTACTCCTATGTCGTAACTTCTTTCAATACTTCCCATGCTATGTGTAACATTGAAACGATCGACAATCAACCCATGGATATCGACGGGCCAAGCACATCGTACCAACCCGACTCGGAGGACGCCATCTCACATCGATTAACGGACGACATCGAGCCAAGGATCGGTTTCGAGCCAAGGATCGGTTTCGAGCCAAGTCTCGACATCGATCAAAGGGTCGAGTCTGGAAATCATTCCAAACGAGAGGCGACCGTCCCCGTTGAAGAGTTGGAGAGTATAACGATAGATCCGGCTCGCCCGGAGCGGGAAGTACAGATCGGCGCAAGCATAGATCGCGAATTAAAAGAGGGTCTGATCAATTTACTATGTCAGAACATCGGAGTCTTTGCCTGGTCGCATCAAGATATGGTTGGCATAAGTCCTGAACACGCTTGCCACTATCTAAAGATCGACCCGTCAAGGAAGCCTGTTCACCAGAAACGTAGGAAATTCGGTCCCGAGACGTACGCAGCGCTCGACATAGAGGTCAAAAAGCTACTCAACAACAAACTAATCGGAGTAGCTACAGACGAACCACAATGGGTTGCCAACACGGTGCTCGTCAAAAAGCCAAATGGCTCCTGGAGGTTATGCATCGACTTCACCGACCTCAACGCGGCATGTCCAAAAGATCACTTTCCGATGCCTCATATTGATCACTTGGTCGATAGTACAGCAGGTTGCGAAATGATGTCGTTCATGGATGCCTTCGCCGGATACCATCAAATCCCAATGGCGGAGAAAGACATAAAGCACACATCTTTCCACACGGAAAAGGACATATACTTTTGGGTCCGAATGTCGTTCGACTTGAAGAATGCGGGGGCAACCTACCAGCGACTAGTCAACGGGATGTTCGCCAATCAGATCGGCAAGACCATGGAGGTCTACATTGACGACATCGTGGTCAAAAGCCTCAAGAAGGAAGACCACCTCAATGACCTCGCCGAGACGTTCGCCATCCTCGAGAAGTTCAACATGAAATTGAACCCCAAGAAATGCAACTTCGGGGTGGGCTCCGGAAAATTCCTGGGGCACATCGTGAGCCAAAGGGGGATCGAGGCGAACACCACCAAGATTCAGGCGATCCTCGACATGCAGGAGCCACGGAATGTCAAGCAAGTGCAACGACTCACAGGTTGTCTAGCCGCACTCAACCGTTTCATATCTCGGCTTGGCGATAAAATTAAGCCTTTCTTCGCGACCATAAAGAACAAGAAGTTCTCATGGACGAAGGAGAGTCAAGTAGCGTTCGCCAAAATCAAGGAATATCTATCTAACCCCCAGATCCTGGCAAAGCCGATCCCCCGTGAGAAATTATTCCTTTACCTAGCGGCCTCGGAGGTCGCACTGAGTGCCGTTTTGGTGCGAGCGGAGGGACAAGTCCACTTGCCGATCTAATACATTATTCAAGCGCTCCATGACGCAGAAACACGTTATACACCTCTGGAGAAGATCGCATACGCTCTTGTCATGAGTGTTCGCAAGCTAAGGGCCTACTTCTTCGAACATCAAGTGGAGGTTCTGACAACTCTCCCTCTAAGGCAAGTTCTACACCGACCGGACACCAACGGGCGACTCCTCAAGTGGTCACTGGAGATCGCCCAATATGGTATCACATACGCTCCTCGCACGGCGATCAAAGGCCAGGCTCTGGCAGACTTCGTGGTGGAATTAACATTCCCTCACAGTCCGACCCAAGTCGGTCGCCCTGCCTGGAAGCTGTACGTGGATGGATCGGCGACCAACTCGCGAGCAGGGGCAGGGATTGTCCTCATTAGCCCCGACGGACAAAGTTTCCCAAATGCCGTGCGTTTCAGATTTCGTGCGACCAACAATGAAGCCCAATACGAAGCCTTGGTAGGCGGGCTCGATCTAGCCCTCGCCCTAGATGTTCTTCGCCTCCATATCTTCATGGACTCCCTCTTGGTCGTGAACCAAGTCAAGGGAGAATATGAGGCGCGCGGCGAACAGATGATCAAATACCAAGAATTGGTCGCCGAAATGTGCACGAAATTTGAAGAAGTGCTAATCGAACAAGTCCCGAGAGAGCATAACTCCCAGGCCGATGCCCTATCCAAGCTAGCATTGTCAGATGGGGCAGCCGATTTCTCTAATATCCAAATTACAAAATCAGTAAGGCCGGCGATCGGCGAAACACGGTCACCACGATTCTGCCGTTCGAGAGAACTGGATGACTCCGTTCATCAAATACTTAAAAGACGGAACGATGCCTAACGACCGTATCAAAGCTCGCCAACTCCAGCTCTGTGCGACCACATACACCCTATTGGACGACCGACTTTACAAGCGGGCTTTCAGCCTTCCCCTCCTCAAGTGAATTACACCGGAGGAAGGTCGGCTCGTTTTAGCCGAGATCCATGATGGGATCTGCGGAAACCATGCTGGCTGGCGAGCTCTCATCCATAAAACAACCAGCAAGTTTTTTCGCGTCACTTCAGAAGGATGCGATCGCCTATGCCAGATCGTGTCATAGGTGTCAAGTAATGGGACCAAACATCAAACTCTCCCCCGAGCAGCTCACTTCAATGTACAGCCCATGGCCTTTCGCCCAATGGGGCATCGACCTTATTGGTCCCTTGCCAACGGCGCCAGGGGGCTGTAAGTTTGCCATCGTAGGGGTCGACTACTTCACCAAATGGGCTGAGGCCGAACTGCTCAACAAGATCGGCCAAGAGCAGGTAATCAAGTTCATCTGGAAAAACATCATATGCCGGTTCGGTCTGCCCCAGACCATCATCTCTGACAACGGAAAGCAGTTCGACGGCTTAGAAGTCATGCAATTCTGCGACAAGTGGGGAATCAAAAAGTTGTTATCGACCCCCTACCACCCTCAGACGAACGGGCAGGTAGAAGCCGTAAACAAAATCCTCAAACACACGATTAAAGCACGACTCGAATCCAGGCAAGGACGGTGGGCGAGCGAGCTCCCAGACGTTTTGTGGTCTTATCGAACGACGACCCGAAATTCAACCGGTGAAACCCCATTCGCCCTCGCCTTCGGAACAGAAGCGGTGATCCCCTCAGAGATCGCCGTCCTCAGCCATCGAACCGAATAAGAAATGACGACAGACAATGATGTGGCCCGGCGGATCGACCTTGACATGCTCGAGAACGAGGACTGACCTCAGAAATGAAGAACACAATCCACAAAAGGAGATCCGATAAGTTCTTCAATTCGAAGGTCAAGGAAAGACGGTTTCAAGTGGGCGATCTCGTCCTCAAAAAGATCCAGACCCACACAGGTGTCTTTGGTCCGAACTGGGAAGGCCCCTTCAGGATATCTAAATGGCTAACTAAGGGAGCCTACGAACTTGAACACCCTGACGGTACTCCGGACCAATATCCCTTGAACGCCGTACATCTGAAGAAATACTACCAGTAAAAACTTTGTATTCAGTTTCAACTACCCAATGTACAAAGAATATTATGAGATTTTTTCTATCCCATCTATTCAAGCGATCGCCCCACCAGGCACGTCATATACCATCGAGGATCGTCGTTCAACATGGCGATCCAAGGTAGAAACAGTGCAGCCATGGTCGTGGAGGTCGATGGAACCGACATCTTCGCCCATGCAAGGTTTCTTTGGACTGCGACCGCTCGCCCTTCGTTTAAATACGAGGCGGGCGTAGACGAAGGACCCTCCAAACTAATCTGTGGACACGTTCGCACGCCCTCAAGGTACATCATCTAACATGATGTACCCGGACAAGGCGGCACGTCCCTACCCCTTCACAACGTATATCGTCGAGGGTCGCCATCTAACATTCCGACCCGAGGTAAAAAAGTACTAACAAAGCCGCGGACGTGGAGTCGAATAAATCGACGACGCCCCGTGCAAGGACTCCTCCAGACCAAGACCGCCCACCTTTCGTTTAAATACAAGGCGGGCGCAGCATAACGGAGGACCCTCACAATAAAGTGAGTCGCGGAAATATCCCTCGCACACAAATACACGGTTGTGGAGCTCGGTCCATCGAACTCCGCGACCGTGCACGGTTCCTCAAAATCGGCAAAACTGAAGATAGCTCACCAGACATGCTATTTTTGTTCCCTTACTTACAATAAGTAAACAAAAACAAGGGGGCAACAGGGGGGAGCTAATCCTAAATGCGATCGGAAAGAAGGAACCGTACCCGATCAGAATTGTTCAACAATATTTACAAGTAAGAATTTCCAAACATGTCAATACATTCAACATTCAAACAATCGGTCGGGCGAACAAGACACCGGAAGCAATCATACACACACTTGTAAAAATTCGCATGCAAACATTCAAAGACGATCGTACATAAAAAGAAATAGGTGCAAAAAAGGAGTATTTTATTCATTATCAAGGAGCTCGTACAATATAAAGCCCGAAGGCAATACAAAGAAAAAGCAAAAAGTTACAAGCAAAGGAAGACAAAGAAATCAGTCAGGGTCCCTCCGGCTGGTCTTCGCCCCCAGGTGGCAGATCGGCACGCGCTCCCCCATCGGCCTTAGGATAAATGAGTTTATCCGAAAAAGGATACCAACTCAAGTCGATCCCCAAGTCGACAAGGTCAAGGATCGGCAGGGGAAACTCCAGATGCAAAGGGTGCCCGAGTGCATAGGCCTTGAAGCTATCCATCATAGGACCGATCTCGATCCCTACCTTTTTGACGGCTCGGACAGCATCGGTGTAGGCCACATAATAGGCGAACTCGCCGACGAGTGCCACATTGAGGTAGGGATCGGTCTTGATCGCCTTTAGCTGCCCTCTCAACTTCGTGGTCGTTTTCTCAGCTTCCGCTAGCTCGACCACCTTGGCGGCCATTTCTCCCTTAGCCTCCTCAAGCTCTCCCTTTGCCTTCTCCAGCTCGCTGTTGAGCCGATCCACCGTCGCCTTCAGCCCGGTCGCCTCCTCCTGCGAGGCCACATGCATCCGGCGAGCTTCCTTCTCCTGGTCACGGAACCGATCGGCCACTTCCTTGGAGCGGCTCAGCTCCTGCTTCATCCGGTCGATATCCTGCTTAGCTCGTTTGGCCATCTCCAAGTGCTCCTTCTCCATAGCCTGGATCCGGTTAGCAAAATCGATGTTTTTATTCCGAGCGGCCTCAAGGTCTCGATGGAGGCGAGCATTAGAGGGTCGCCCCTCGTAATCCTTGGCAGCTTGGACAGCCATCGTCACCGTCTGGAGAGCCAGGGCAACGGTCGCCTGCATGGCATCTCCAGACCGCCGACGAGCGATCGCATCGAGATGGGTCGTCCAAGCCTTAGGCAGAGAGGCGATGGCCTGGGATACATAATAGTGCCCTAGGACATTCGATGTGCCTAGATTTGTAATTGTCACATTTAAATAAAGTTATTTGATATCATTTATTTCTCGATGATTATTATAATGTGTGCATGTTTTAATATTATAATAATCGAATAATAGTTATTCACGAATAATAAGATTATTCAAACGTCCCTGGTAAAATCGCGTTGAGTAGAGACTCAAGTGATTAATATACTAGTATAAGTTTGATTGATAATCATCGGATGATTATGCGTATGGTACGGATCAATCTTATGGGTATTGGTTGGAGAACTAATACTGGACCGACCCGCATTGAGATCACTGCATGGAAATGTCATAAGTGAATCTCAATATAACAGTATGTCAATAAATCCTTGAACCTGAGATTATCATAGAGTCCAACATGATAACTGCTATGCCTTGACGTAATCCAACGTCATCTGAAACATGGTGATCATAAAGGTTAGCGATCGGGATTAGTGGGAGTCATGTAGAGGGCAATGAATAATCAAGATGGGGATTTGTCCCTCTCTTAAGTGAGAGAGATATCGGCCCCTCGATAAGTAGGACTGAAGGAAATGCATGGCCATGCTCAAATGAAGAGTCATTTGATTCAATCAGTCTACTTAAGATCGAGAAAGCATTTGAATATAAATAAGTATGACAGACTCCATGACTTAGTTCAAATATGATATCGCGTGACAAAGGGATTTGACAAGTTAAAAGGTTTAATGGACTATTAACTTATATTATTTGGGTAATCATAATGTCTTGCTAGAGGCCGCTTATGATTTATTATTTAATAAGGTATTAAATAATTGCCAACATAATATAAGCCTTTTGGGTCGATCACGACAATTATAGACAAGTAGGAATAAATATCAACTGGGAATAATAAATATAATATTGGATATTATATTTATAAGGAGATTAAATAATAAGTAATATATATAATATTGGATATTATATATATTGTATTATTTAATAAGTTGAGGGCAACAAAGCAAATACTAGATTATTGAATCTAGGGATTACTTAGTATAAATAAGAGATCCATGACAAGGAGTTGTCATAAGAACTCAATCAAAAAAAAAACGCCTCCCTCTCCAAGAAGAAGAAAAAGTCGACATCTTGATCAATAGTACAATCCTTCTAGTAAGGAACTTGTGTTGTACTATTTATCAATATTATTCGTAAGGATATAGCAATCCGGCTTGTGGAATTGTTCATGTGTGGATCACCAAAAGAGGAAGGAGATTTTCATCTGCTTCTAGTCCGGATCTAGAATTGTTCAATCGGATTAAGGTAATTCGATTAACTCTTTAATTAAACAATTAAATTACAGCATGAGATCCTAAATTGGGTTTTCTTATTTATTATTCCGCTGCGTTTTTACTCCGATTATTTTGTATTCGATGCATAGAAAACCCAACAGTGGTATCGGAGCCAACTTGCATGTAATTTAATTGTTTGTGTAGAACATATTTATGTGTAAATTATGTTCTTGATTATGTTTATAAAATATGGATTTTATAAAATAATTTTTCTGGTTTAATTTGATTAAATCGGATCGTCAAAAATTTATTTTACGGGTGTTTTGCGAATTTCTGCTCCAGAAGCTGTGCAGAGCAGATCTGTTAGAGGCAGGGTCGGGTCCGGTCGGGTCTTTGGACCCGTGGAATTTGAATTAGCAAAAATGATTTTGCATCAACAGGGGTTCGAACCGTGGTGGTCCGGCCAGCCACCTGGCTACTTACACATAAATAAAATTATTTATGTGTAAATTATGTTCTTGATTATGTTTATAAAATATGGATTTTATAAAATAATTTTTCTGGTTTAATTTGATTAAATCGGATCGTCAAAAATTTATTTTCTGGACTGTTTTTGCGAATTTCTGCTCCAGAACTGTTCTGGAACAGATCTGTTCTGAGACGGGTCGGGTCAGGTCCGGGTCGGGTCGGGCTGGACCCGCGGGCTGTTTGAATTAGCAAAAATGATTTTGCATCACCAGGGGTTCGAACCGTGGTGGTCCGGCCAGCCGCCTGGCTACTTACCAAGTGAGCTGCGTTTGAATTAGCAAAAATGATTTTGCATCACCAGGGGTTCGAACCGTGGTGGTCCGGCCAGCCACCTGGCTACTTACCAAGTGAGCTGAGTTTTTGTTCTGGTAAAAATACGCGGAGTTTTTATAAAAGGTATATAAATCTGCCTTAAATATTGCAAAAATAATTCCGCAAAAGCTGGGATTCGATCCCGAGTGTTTAGGCTTTACTTCCGCAACACTTACCATCTCGGCTGGGTCATGTTTTTGGAAACTTTCACAGTAGTTGTTTTTATAAGCCCTTTTAATATAAAAGTAAATTTGGCAATAATAGTTGCAAAATGTTGCAACTGCAACCGCCAGGTTTCGAACCCGGGCGGACCTGTTCCCAGCGAACAAAGACAACCATCTCGGCCAAGTCCAGATTTGTTCATGTGATGACTCAAATTTTATTTATAGTCTGACTGTCAGACAGATTTTAATTTCTATAATTACATGCTTTTATTAATTATTTGATAATTATTTATGTATGTGTGTGGTGTATGGCATGACCATAAATTGACCAATGTGATTGGATAATTTAATTTCTTATGGGTTGCTTTTACGGCCTGCGTGTCGTTTAATTATAATTGGTTTTACGGCCTGCAAGTCGTCTATTTAAATTGTTAATTATTTTACGGCCTGCGTGTCGTTTGCACTTCTTGTAATTTAATTTATTAGTGTAGTATTAAATTTCATTAATGTAATGAAGACAAGAAGGACGAGAAAGACGGACTCGAGGAGCAAATTGATCGCGTATGACGTTCCAAGGAGTTGGGAAGATCAATGAAGACCATATTTAACCCTTTAGATGACCTTTGTGATTTTCATGTTGGCTCATGAAAATCACGTTAGGATTATGGTCATGCTATACACGGTCCTATGCTTTATTGTCATGTGATGCGATGTATGTTTAAATTTATGCATGTATGTGATGCTATGTATGTTTAGATGTATGTTAGCAAACATAGACATTAACATAGGATAAAAATCCCCCGTTAAAATTTTAATGCCGTTCATTTGAAAAACACCTATCAAGACTTTGATCATCATGAGTGGGTCATGCCAAAGCTGGGAACTCGGATTATCTTAGTAAGGTAGGATAGGTAATGGTGATACCTATACGTTTAATGAATTTAGAAATCAAAATAGTTTTGAACCTTAAGGCATAAAATGGGATTATAACATGCTTGGGCATACGATGCCAAATCCCATGATATAATCTAAGAGTTACATATGATGTAATCGATAAAGAGTTATCCACCTAAAGTAGCTCAATTCTAGGCGTCATGCCAAAGCTGAGTTTAGGATTGTGCGAAATGGGATCTTAGCCCACTAAAATTACAAATGTAAATCGAGGGTACTTTGTTTTAGTGGGAGTATTTTTCGAGAAATAAAATAATGTGACTAAATATTTTGCATATTGAATTTTATAGAATGGCATCAAACAACACATCCACCATTTCACTGCGATCCGTCCTTGAGAAGGACAAGCTCAAAGAAAATGGCAGCAACTATCTGGATTGGATCCGGAGCTTGAGAATAGTTCTCAAGCAAGAAAGAAAGCTTGGTTTTACACTTTCTAAGGAGCACTCCACGGATGTGATCCTAAACTCATTGCCCGAAAATTTCGGTCAGTTCATTATGAACTATAATATGAATGAGATGGAGAAGTCCATTGCTGAGCTGCATGGGATGCTTAAAACGGCTGAGCAGAATATTAAGAAGAAACCAAGCCATGTGTAGATGGTCAGCAAAGGGAAATTCTTTAAGAACAAAGGCAAGGGCAAGGGTAAGGCAAAAGTTGCCAAATCTAAAGACCCTACTAGGCCGGGTTTCAAGGCTAAAGCTCCCAAAGATGGAAATTGCCATCATTGCAATAAACCAGGACACTGGAAAAGAAATTGCAAGATTTACTTGGAAGAGCTAAAGCGTACCAAGGGCAGTGAGACTGCCACAGGTATATTTGTTATAGAAGTTAACTTATCTACCTCTAACTCCTGGGTATTAGATACTGGATGTGGATCTCACATTTGTACAAATGTGCAGGGGTTGAGAAGCAGTAGAGAACTGAAGAAAGGGGAAGTAGATCTAAGAGTCGGCAATGGAGCAAGAGTTGCTGCACTAGCCGTAGGAACTTATGATCTAGTTTTGCCCAATGGGCTTTTGTTAGTTTTGAACAATTGCTATTATGATTCCTGCTATGAATAGGAATATTATTTCAGTTTCTACATTACATTGTGAAGGTTACAGTTTTCTTATTAAGAATAAGATCATTCGTATTTTCTTTGATGACTTGCTTTATGGTACTGCAAAGTTATATACTGGCCTTTACAATATTGATCTAGATGAGTCCGACACTTTAGAAGTCTATAACATTGCATCCAAGAAACCTAAACTCAATGATTCTAATCCGACTTACTTATGGCATTGTCGACTTGGTCACATAAACGAGAAACGCATTTCTAAACTCCATAATGATGGACTTTTAGACTCTTTTGACTATGAATCATATGGGACATGCGAATCTTGTTTATTGGGCAAGATGAAGAAGAATCCTTTCACCGGTCATGGAGAAAGGGCTAGTGATCTGTTAGGCCTAATACATACTGATGTATGCGGACCTCTTAGCACTCATGCCAGAGGCGGATACCAATACTTCATTACATTCACCGATGATTTTAGCCGATATGGATATGTTTATCTTATGAAGTATAAACATGAATCTTTTGAAATGTTCAAAATATTCCAGAATGAAGTACTGAATCAACTTGGCAAGAAAATTAAAGCCCTTCGATCAGATCGGGGTGGCGAATACTTGAGCCAAGAGTTCGATGATCATCTTAGGAGTTGTGGAATTGTTTCACAACTTACTCCTCCCGGAACACCTCAGCATAACGGAGTGTCCGAGAGGAGGAATCGAACTTTATTAGATATGGTTCGATCCATGATGAGTCGAACAGAGCTTCCATTATCATTTTGGGGCCACGCCTTAGAAACAGCAGCATTCACCCTTAACCGTGTTCCATCTAAGGCAGTTGAAAAGACACCATTTGAGAAATGGACTGGTAAAAGACCAAACTTGTCTTTTCTAAAGATCTGGGGTTGCGAAGCATTCGTAAGGCGCCAAGTGTTTGACAAACTGGCAGCCAGATCTGAAAGATGTTTATTTGTGGGATATCCTAAGGAAACTAAAGGATATTACTTTTACAAGCCCGCAGAGAACAAAGTGTTTGTTGCTCGAAATGCTGTATTCTTAGAAAGGGAATTTATTTCCAAAAGAGACAGTGGTGTTGTTGCCCGAAATATTATCCGAAGATAGATATTGCTGGAATGGACGGACAACAGCAAATTGCGAGAGCACTTTCCGTGGGGGTGTTGATAACACAAGATTTGCCGGGTTTGTTAGGCCCGGGCTTGAATGCTCTTGCGAGATGTTATTAATACAAATATTCGTGGATACAAGTATTAATGTGAGAATCTAAATACAATGAGTGTAAAAGATCCTATTTATCCAGCTCTTGAGCGAAGCTTTGGTGTTCTTGCTCTCTGCCGATCGTCTTCCGTGCAGGAGATGCTGAGAGAGAAGAAGGAACTGAGAGATAGCTGTTGCCAAGAGTGAGAAAGCCAAGTTGTGTGCTGAAATCGCAAAAGACCGAGAGTTCAGAGAGTAAAAATCAGCCCCTTGTCCAAGTGCAGGCAGCCTTCTATTTATAGGGGCCAAGATGCCTTGTTTCCTGGCGGGCGATCGTCTTTCGTCCAATATAATAATGGGGCAATCTTCTTTAAGTCACAAGGGTTGTCTGCCTAAAGTCCAAGGCTGCTGCTGGCAGCCAGCTGTGCGGTCCAATGAGGAGCCAGCACGCGTCCGGAGTTGCTGTCACGGGCAGTCCTACTGACACCTTTCGGCGGGCCTGTCGGCTGGTGGAAAGATGCTGACAGGCTGTGGTCAATGATCCGTGAAATGCGGATCTTGTCTCGGCACTGCACGTGGGTTCTGTCCTGAGCTTCGGCCTTTGCCGACTGGATGATCATCGGCTTCGAGCGGCATGAGGCGGTCGGCATAAGTCGGTCACCAGAGGTCGGCATCGGTCGGTCACCAGGGGTCGGTCGACAAGTGCCGAGAGATGATCGTCTGCTAGTCGGCCACCATGAGTCGATCGCCAAGTACCGACAGACGATCGTCTTAGATGTCGATCGCTCGGCACCGGGACTTGTCCTGGGACCTTTGGTCGGCAGTTCTGCCTTGGCTACTCGGCTATGGCTAGGTCGCCTGGTCTATGAGGCGATCGCCGGTCGAGGCGTATAATTCTCAACACAACAAGTGGGATAAGAGTAATTCTCGAGGAAACTCGAGAACCACAAGAAGACATCGCTTCACCGATGGAAACCGAACAAGCTCAACAATCAGTTGAAGAGCCCGTTCAAAGTACACAAGTCCCACGCAGATCTGATAGGATGCGACATGAACCTGAGAGATATGGTTATCTCGTAATAGAGGATGATGATGCATCGCTCATAGATGATGAGCCTAGTACCTATCTGAAGCCGTGCTTGGGACCAGAGTCCGAGGAATGGCTAGAAGCCATGAAGTCTGAGATGCAATCCATGTATGACAATCAAGTTTGGAACTTGATAGATCCACCTGAGGGTGTTAAAACCATTAGGTGCAAATGGGTCTATAAAAAGAAGAAAGACATAGATGATAATCTGCAAGCCTATAAAGCTAGACTAGTGGCAAAAGGTTATAGACAGATTCATGGTGTTGACTATGATGAGACCTTTTCGCCAGTAGTCATGCTTAAATCAATTAGAATTTTATTTGCCATTGCCGCATACTATGATTATGAAATATGGCAAATGGATGTCAAAACAGCATTCCTTAATGGAAACTTACTCGAGGATGTGTACATGACACAACCTGGAGGTCTTGTTCATCCAGAAAATTCTAAAAAGGTTTGCAAGCTTCAAAGATCCATTTATGGGTTGAAGCAGGCTTCTCGGAGCTAGAATCTTCGTTTTGATGAAACTGTCAAAGAGTTTGGGTTCATTCAAAATGAAGATGAACCTTGTGTGTACAAGAAGGTTAGTGGGAGAATAGTTGTTTTCTTAGTCTTATATGTAGATGACATATTACTCATTGGAAATGACATTCCCACCTTGCAGACAGTCAAGACTTGGTTGGGAAGTTGTTTCTCAATGAAAGACTTAGGACAAGCTGCTTACATTCTTGGGATAAAGATCTATAGAGATAGATCAAAGAGATTGATTGGTCTGAGTCAAAGTACATACATTAATAAAATATTGAAGAGGTTCAATATGCAAGACTCCAAGAGAGGACTCTTGCCAATGTCACATGGCATTCATCTGAGTGAGACTCAGAGTCCTAAGACTCCTGATGAGCGAGCCCGCATGAGCAAGATAACATATGCTTCGGCTATTGGATCGATCATGTATTCCATGATTTGTACTCGACCAGATGTATCGTTTGCTCTTAGTATGACAAGTCGATACCAATCGAATCCAGGTGAAAGTCACTGGACAGCAGTGAAAACCATCCTAAAGTACTTGAGAAGAACTAAGGATGATTTTCTAGTTTATGGAGGGGTGGGAAACGAGCTGGTTGTAAGAGGTTACGCCGATGCAAGTTTCGAAACTGACAGAGACGATTTCAAATCGCAAACTGGTTATGTGTTTGTATTGAGTGGAGGTGCTGTGAGTTGGAAGAGTTCCAAGCAAAGAACGGTTGTTGATTCTGTTACAGAGGCTGAGTACCTTGCAGCATTGAATGCAGCTAAGGAAGCCGTATGGATCAATAAGTTCGTTACCGAACTAGGAGTGGTGCCGACCATCCAGGGCCCCATAAGCCTTTATTGTGACAATAATGGTGCTATTGCACAAGCTAAAGAGCCTAGGTCCCATCATAATTCCAAACATATACTAAGAAAATATCACCTAGTCAGAGAGATCGTCAGACGAGGAGATATTACAATATGCAAAGTAGCAACGGAAGAGAATGTTGCAGATCCACTTACCAAGCCTCTCTCACAAGGAAAACATGTTGAGCATGCTAGAGCGATAGGACTAAAAGTCATGAATGAATGGTCCTAGTGCAAGTGGGAGATTGTTGGGAATAGTGCCCTAGGACATTCGATATGCCTAGATTTGTAATTGTCACATTTAAATAAAGTTATTTGATATCATTTATTTCTCGTTGATTATTATAATGTGTGCATGTTTTAATATTATAATAATCGAATAATAGTTATTCACGAATAATAAGATTATTCAAACGTCCCTGGTAAAATCGCGTTGAGTAGAGACTCAAGTGATTAATATACTAGTATAAGTTTGATTGATAATCATCGGATGATTATGCGTATGGTACGGATCAATCTTATGGGTATTGGTTGGAGAACTAATACTGGACCGACCCGCATTGAGATCACTGCATGGAAATGTCATAAGTGGATCTCAATATAACAGTATGTCAATAAATCCTTGAACCTGAGATTATCATAGAGTCCAACATGATAACTGCTATGCCTTGACGTAATCCAACGTCATCTGAAACATGGTGATCATAAAGGTTAGCGATCGGGATTTGTGGGAGTCATGTAGAGGGCAATGAATAATCAAGATGGGGATTTGTCCCTCTCTTAAGTGAGAGAGATATCTGCTGGGCCCCTCGATAAGTAGGACTGAAGGAAATGCATGGCCATGCTCAAATGAAGAGTCATTTGATTCAATCAGTCTACTTAAGATCGAGAAACCATTTGAATATAAATAAGTATGACAGACTCCATGACTTAGTTCAAATATGATATCGCGTGACAAAGGAATTTGACACGTTAAAAGGTTTAATGGACTATTAACTTATATTATTTGGGTAATCATAATGTCTTGCTAGAGGCCGCTTATGATTTATTATTTAATAAGGTATTAAATAATTGCCAACATAATATAAGCCTTTTGGGTCGCACGTACGACAGTTATAGACAAGTAGGAATAAATATCAACTGGGAATAATAAATATAATATTGGATATTCTATTTATAAGGAGATTAAATAATAAGTAATATATATAATATTGGATATTATATATATTGTATTATTTAATAAGTTGAGGGACAACTAAGCAAATACTAGATTATTGAATCTAGGGATTACTTAGTATAAATAAGAGATCCATGACAATGAGTTGCCATAAGAACTCAATCAAAAAAAAACGCCTCCCTCTCCAAGAAGAAGAAAAAGTCGACATCTTCCTCATACTGTAGGAAAACGAAGTCGGTCGTCTAACCCTCTTCCCTTAGTTGATCTTGATCAATAGTACAATCCTTCTAGTAAGGAACTTGTGTTGTACTATTTATCAATATTATTCGTAAGGATCTAGCAATCCGGCTTGTGGAATTGTTTGTGTGTGGATCACCAAAAGAGGAAGGAGATTTTCATCTGCTTCTAGTCCGGATCTAGAATTGTTCAATCGGATTAAGGTATTTCGATTAACTCTTTAAAAACAATTAAATTACTGCATGACATCCTAAATTGGGTTTTCTTATTTATTATTCCGCTGCGTTTTTACTCCGGTTATTTTGTATTCGATGCATAGAAAACCCAACAACATAGGTAGGGAGATCAAGGGACTTCTGCGGAGACTTGCTCGCCAGGAAGTCCAGCACCATCGGCGAGACGTCCGGATCAGGAAGACGGACCCTGCAGCACAAACAAAAAGAAAACAAAGGAGTTAGTATACACCTTACCCAAATTGCCTAACTCGGAAAGATCAATCCGGTCTTACCTGTTGACCAACTCGGGGTCGCGGCCAAAATAGGGCTTGCCCCGATAAGTTTCAGCTTCAGCGATCAATGGTTTTTTCAATAAGCCAGCCGAGGACCTGGAGCCAGACGCCGAGGGCCTAGGACCAGACCCCTCCACCATCGGAACGGCAGAAATGGGGGGAGCAGCGACCGGCGGCTTCAAGATAGTTAAGTCCGCCTCAGCTGTCGGCAGGGACCCCTCCGGCCTCTGCCTCTTGCGGTTGCGCTGGAGTAGTTCCTCCTCATGAATTTTCGGCTCGGCGAGCGGCATCACAGCGGGCCTCACCACAGGAACGGGGAGAGACGTCGTCACAGCAACGCGACCCGTCTTCTTTCCCTGATGAAGACGACTGATGAGACCAGGGTTAGACATGGCGATCTCTTGTGGTGGCTCGGCGAAGCGGGGAAAATGAATCTCTGCCAAAGAACAAACTCAAACAAGTTAGACATCTACTTAGACATTGCGACCTCTACGCAGGAAAGAATAAATAAAAAATCATACCAGGGGCCTTCAAGTGGCGAGGATAGCGAAACAGTCGATCTCCCAACCGGTGTAGTTCGTGGCTGACTGAGTGAACGTCTATGTAGGAATCCGGCAATGCGCGAATCCGCTCCCAGACGATCAAGAAATCGAAGGGGAGGTCGCCGATCGCTGGAACAGGGAATCCTGCAAAAAGAGAAACAAATTAGATCAGTTCAAGGAGTGTCCAAATAAAGGG
>CM065802.1:148594738-148791988 GCA_033398695.1 Orobanche coerulescens
CTCATTTCTCAACAGGTCTAACACAATCCGTAAATGTTGTGCATGCTCTTCTGGGCTCTTAGAATACACCAGAATATCATCAATGAACACGACCACAAATTTATCCAAATATTCGATGAACACTCGGTTCATCAATTGCATGAATACAGTTGGTGCGTTAGTGAGACCAAACGGCATCACTACAAACTCATAGTGTCCGTAGCGAGTTCTGAACGTTGATTTCGAAACATCAGATTCCTTAATCCTCAGTTGATGGTATCCTGATCTCAAATCAATTTTAGAAAATACTGTTGCTCCTTGTAACTGGTCAAACAAATCATCAATCCGTGGCAACGGATACTTGTTCTTAATCGTCATTTTATTCAGCTCTCTATAGTCAATACACAGTCGAAGCGATCTATCCTTCTTCCGGACAAAAAGAACTGGCGCTCCCCAGGGGGAAACACTTGGCTGAATATAGCCTTTGTCCAGTAACTCCTCCAGCTGCTTTTTCAGTTTGTACATCTCAGTAGGTGCCATACGATACGGCGCCTTAGAAATTGGTGTGGCTTTGGGTTCCAGCTCAATGGTGAATTATACATCCCGTCGTGGAGGTAGTCCAGGTAACTCGTCAGGAAATACATCCGGAAATTCGTTCACAACAGGAATGGATGCAAGTTCCACAATTTCATATTCTTTCTTCATTGCATAGCACCAGTATCCAATACAGCCCTGTTTCAACAATTTGACAGCTTTCATCGCCTTGATCAACTTTCCTAAGCTTCCTGGTTTCCATCCTTCGAACAGTATTTCGGAACCATCGTCAGCGATCACCGATATATTCCTCCTTCGGTATTTTACAATAGCTCCATATCGATTAAGCCAATCGTCTCCGAGTATCAGGTCATCTCCTTGCATTTCTATCACAATCAGATTTGAGAGCCACTCTCTGCCTCCAAATGATACAGGGAAATCTCTAGTTTCTAAGTTTCCAATAATCCTCTCTCCACTCGGTAAACCAACAACATAAGGTTCACAATTATGAAAACCAGAAATATTCAAACGATTTACACAAGATAAGGATATAAATGAATGCGTAGCTCCTGTATCGAATAAAATGCTAACTGGCTGGGAAAGGATCTGAACAGCACGATGCGGCAATGACATCCTGATTGTCTGTTCTCCTCATCTCGTACAGACGTGGGGGAACAGATCCGGCACTCGATGTACTCTTTCGGTCCCACTGTCCTCTGCCTCGTCCGTGGCCAAAATTCTGAGGCATCTGTACACTTTGCTGCGTCTGTTGGATACTAGCTTCCTTCTGAGCTGGCTGCGGTGTACGAGCCCTAAAAGAATTTTCAGCCTCTTCACAGAATACCGCACGATGTCCCTCCCGTCCACAATAAAAATAAGTCACGACAGGTAGGGTGCAATTCCGTCGATAGTGCCCTGTCTCGGCATAATTAAAGCATTTCCTGGTGACATCTGTCATGGTTGATGCTGCTCCGAAGTTCATTCCGCTCCTAGATGGGTGCGGAGGTTTCTTGAAAGAATGAAAAGATGACTGGGCCTTGCGGGGCCCGCTGCTCTTGTGCTCTGTAAAAGTACCAGAGACTTTCTGCTTCTTGGATTCCGTAAATTTCTCCATTGTTGCTTCCTTGATTACGTATGCCAATAATTTATCCTGGTATTGACGGAGAGTGGTACATTCAAAACCGGACATGTACCTCTGGATTTCTGGTTTCATTCTCAGATCAAAATGGATCATCATTTCTGCATCTGTTCTGACCAGATGTCGAACAAATGCTAGCTGCTAGTTAAACATCTTAATTGTCTGGGATACAGGTTCGTCTGACGGCTGAGCGGAGAAAAACTCTCGAACTTTGGCTTCCCTCACAGGACGAGGGCAGTACTGAGCTTCCATCATCAATTTAAACTATGTCCAGTCAGCATCATGATCTGCAGGCTGGATGGCTTCCCACCACTCGGATGCTTCCCCTATCAGAAAGTACTGAGCAATAGAGGCTCTCCGGTCGTCTGGGCAATTAATTTTGGCAAAAATCTTCTCCAATTCCTTCAACTAATGGTCCCATGTGGGAGTTTCAGAAAAGCCGTCGAATTTGGGTGGTTGCATCTTCGCCACCTCTTGCAGCCATCGGTCACCTCGATTTTTCATGTCTGGAATACCTTGCTGTCTATCTCCCTGCTGTAATCCCACCGCCACCTACATTCGGTCCACGACCTGGGCGAACTGAGTCATCTGGTTCACCACCTGACGAAGGATTTCGGGCACAGCAGGTTCCGGTTCATTACTAATAGATCTCTGTGGCTCGCCTGAGCTGTGGATGGCCTGATTAGAAGGCGAAGCTTCTCTTTCGGCATTCCTTCATCCGCGTCCGCGACCGCGACCACATCCACGTCCACCTCTCAACATACTGAAAGCCTAAATACTCAATATATAAGAAATAATATCGTTCTAATGTTCAAGTATAAAGAGATACAACATGTAAAGGACGAGATAGAGTTTAAGAACTTACAACCACCGTTCGCACGAAGATGTAGGTAGTACAGTGATGTTATTCACGGCCGGTTACCTCAAAAGACGTATACGACCCCTATTTTAAACCAATGGCCAAGATATCTATAATCTTAGCTCCGATTCCATATTCTGTAACACCCCGATATATTCAGGAATATTACAGTGCCGTAAATCCTTTACGTAAGAATTTACAAGGCTGAAGAACTAAAAAGACATTAACAGATACCAACGTATGAAAATAACAGAAATAAGATACAACAGTTCTGACCAATACTGAAAGTACGAATGTTCAACGGAAAAGTATTAATACATCACCAAATCCAAATCATCATAAACAACTACGTACTCGAGTACTTATTAAAACGATACAAACAACAGACAATTAAGCCCGGCCGGAACATCACTCTGCACCCTCGTCGTCATGCAACTCCAGTGGTTGTT
Organism: Orobanche coerulescens; assembly: GCA_033398695.1. Lineage (NCBI taxonomy): Eukaryota > Viridiplantae > Streptophyta > Magnoliopsida > Lamiales > Orobanchaceae > Orobanche > Orobanche coerulescens. The sequence goes on from CM065802.1 coordinate 148,597,698, forward strand.
TCCCGCTCTCCTGGATCCTAAACATAAAAAAAATTTCACCCCCGAAGGGGTTAGCACAACGATGCTAGTACAAGTACCACAACATATCATTCAGCATCTCATGAAGAATAATAATAACATAAATGACAAAAGAACCAACGAGTCTTCTCCTGCGAGAAACTCAATAATAACATACACACATGATAATCACAACATGATATCACAACATACACATAGTAATTCCAATGATCCAGCGTTCACTGCCTAGACCCCCCGATGATTCCGTCAAACCAACCCGAGGTGATAAAACCCGTCCGATGATCCAGCACACGCTAGCATAGATCCCCCAATGATCCCGTCGGACCAACACGAGGTGGACATACAACAACGACATATATGCACGACAATATGTATAACATCAATATATAAAACAATTAAGGTACTTACCTCGATTCGAAGACAAGAATACTACTTCCACGAAAAACGAAACACTCGAAGGTCTCCCCTTCGATAAATCATGTAGCAAGCTCGAACATTAACAAAAGAAATAATATAAAATTCATCTCAAGTCGAACGAACATCTAACAATACAAAAATTACGGTCGGAAGTTCTTAAAATGAAATCTATCTCGCTTTCTTAACACACGCTACGTATCTTATGTAGCGTACGTTAAGGCTACTTTGTTAGCGCACGCAATTATACGCAGCCTAGCGTATGCTAACCATGCACGGTCAGTACCTTACTGATCAGTCGATTGACTCGTCTGATGATATAACGCACGCTAAGTTCCAAGCGTAGCGTACGGTAAACATGCCCGATAGGGTACGTTAATTCACATAGCTTAGCGTACGCTAAGCGTGCATGGCAGTCTCACTGCTGGGCAGCATATCGTTCTAACGGTGATGAAATTTACGAACTCCTCAGGGATTAACGTACGTTATCCGTCTACATGTCATGTTCATAAACTTATGAATGATCTTACGGATTCAAACATCTTTGAATCCAAGGAAATGAATATTATCACAACTCTTATATCCAACTCGATTATCATTCTCATGTGAAGTTCGTGATCTCTGGTTGATGCACTAGCTTACATTGTCATTTACACATTCAGACCTCATCTTAAAAGTGAACTAACGATTCCAGCTACGATGTTCAACGACGATATCATAAGCATAATCATTCCCACTTCTAAACATGATGTTTGTTGAATAATTCACTAATGAAACTCAATATCTTGATAGCATGATTCATCTAACTCTTCAGAACACGAATCTAAGGCTGGAGAAAGAATTAACATACCTTAAGATGAAGGAAACACCGAGTCTAAAAGGTAGAATCCAGCTCCAGTTGTTTGTATGCCAATCGGTGTTTCTCCACTTCAACGATCAATCACAAGTGACATTCAATCTCCAATGATCAAGTAGAGGTGGTCTAAGTGTGTTTGAGGAGGATAATAGGCTCTCTGGACTATCAAGAAATGAGGACGAGTGAAGGGAACAAGAAGAAATGGAGTGCTGTCCCTTAAATAAAGTTTCTGCACCTACGTTAATTAGCGCACACTAACTAGCGTTGACTCCAAATCTATCCAGGTTCGCCCGCGGGAATCTTATCCGGACCCATGTCCGGCTGGCGCATGTGCTAGACGCTAATCTTAATAATTGACTGCATAGCGCACGTAATTCTTCATTCGTAGCGTGCGTTAGTTGTACCCGATAACGCACGTTAAGCTACATTCTTAACGTGCGCTATCAGGAGTTTGCATGAGAAATTTTGCATGTTGTTATAGTTATGTACAAGGATACAAATGTGAGAAATATCATACTCCAATTATCGAGATCACAATTCCGAATAATACAAGGTTCAAATACAGATGAAATACACAATAATAAATCCAGATATTACACGCTACACTTGCCGATTCGCGCGCGCAACGACCGACAGTAGCGTGCGCTACCTGCTGATCCTCCGCAGGTCAAGAACCTCAGAAACCTCTCTGCCCAGCCCGATAGCGTGCGCTGGTCGGGCGAATAGCGTGCGCTACTCATGTTGAGTTAGCGCGCGTAGCCTTCCGACTGTGGCGTGTGCTATGATGGTTCCTGATGCACCTGCCCAGTGTAATACCACCAGTATTACATGCTGTTTCACGTTCAGCGATCATTTCTATTTCTAATATGTAATAAATAAATGTACTCCGTCGCGATAAATGTATTTTGAATGATATGTTCGTACTGTATTATCATGAATTAAGCTTGTCCGCACCTGTTCTTCTTGTAATGTGATTGTGTGATGATTGATGATTTGTCGGTGACATAAAATTATCGGTGCGAATATGACGGTGACCAACGTCTTGTTCCCCGAGAGATTACTCAACGAGATTGAGAGGGAGTCGCATTATAAGGAATCAATGTGATAATAACTTAGTGAACAAAACGTATGTTATAATCTATATATTATGTACGCTAAGTGTGTGAAATTACGTAAGCTAAAGATAATACCTTACGTACATAACGCGGTCTTCGGTCTTCGGATAGGGAATATTCGTCGGATGGTGCATTGTCAGACCAACTTTCGGCGTGATAGCGACAGGCAAGTCAACGGGTGTTACGTATATTAGCCGACTCTCGTTACGTACGTAACGATGTGTGATTTAGTCCAGTTAGTTCTGAGTTTTCCTTACGTACGTTAAGCTATCAGCAATAATGTACGTAACATGGCTTACGTACATAAAGCTTCTGGCCTAACATACGTAAAGCCATTCTAAATTTATAAAAGGACACCCTCCCTTTCATTTCCTCCGACCCAAAACTCACCCCTTGCTCTTGTATACTATCCTCGACCTTCCCTAAGTCGATTTTAGCTTCCCTAATCAAGTGTTATCCTGTTGGAGTGAGTTGATCAAGCTCCGGAGGAGGTTTTGAAGGTGCTACCATATCATTCTTCGTCGTCCTTCATCGTTCTTCATCCTCTTTTGTCAATTAAGGTAAGTTTATCGAATCTTGAACTCATTTCAGTGTTATTATACGAGTCATACTAAATTTTCGGATGCCTTGGGTAGTTTAGAACTTTCGATAATGATCGGAACGGTGAAAACTATCACAATTGTTAATTGATGCCTATCTTGCTAGGAATTGGAATGGGTGATGGTAGTACTCGTAGTTGGATGGGAACTCATAACCGAATTGTTAGTCACCAACACCTTAGAATCATCTTCTTGAAGATTTCAATTATAATCTTATTACCATATCGTAAAAACATTAATAATTCCTTGATGAACTAACTAAAGACTATCGATTCGGATAGGTATTCAAACATGTTAAGATTTTAGAGAATTGGTGCTTAATCGTTCCATTCTAGTAATTTAAACTAAAATTAGTGATAATCACAATGTAGGAATGTTGTATTAGAACATTGATCAACGAGATGATAAATTGTAGGCTAAAATGTTCCTGGGGTCCCTTAACTTAATTTCAGATAACGATTTAGTACTTTATCTTTTTTTATCCCAACTAAGTCCTTTATCTTTATAATTTTAAGCAAATTTAGCCTTTTCCGTTGGTCTCCGTTAACTATTGTCCAGGTGGCTGTTAAGCTGCTGACTATCACCTACGTGGCTATAAACATTCCTACGTGTCAAATCCCTAACTTATATGCCAAATCCCTAACCTAGCTGTCAATACTCATTCATCACATTTCTCTCTCTATCTACACCCCCTCTCTCTCTAAATAAAAAAACCCACAATTAGTTCATGTTCGTCGCATCATCTTCCCATTGCTAATCAAATTCAGTGATGGGAGATTCACCCCCCGCCCCCTCCTCCTCCACTGCCGCCGCACCACCGTCGGTGTATGTAACCCTCGTCCGGCCCTCATCCAAGAAAAAACGCCACAGACCCGTCAAGATCTTCCGTGTCTTCCGCAACGTCTTCCGCTCCTTCCCCATCATCACTTCCGCCTGCAAGCTCCCCTCCCTCCACAGCGACCGAATTCCCGATCCCAGATCATCCACCGCTGCCTCCTGCGGCGGCGCCCGCGTCACCAGGACGCTCTTCGGGTACCGAAAGGGCCCCGTCAGCCTCTCCGTCCAGGAGAACCCACGCACACCACCGCCCTCCAGAATGAGCTCAGCGACGGGATTGCCTTGGAGTGAGATAGGCTGTCGGAGAGGGAGAGGAAGAAGCTTCTTGATGAGCCTGTCTGGACGATGTTCTGCAATGGGAGGAAGAACGGGTATGGGGTCAGGAGGGAGGCGACGGAGGAGGGTCTGCACGTGATGGAGGTCCTGAAGGCGGTGTCGATGGGGGTGGGGGTGCTGCCGCCGTGTGTGGAGGAGGGCGTTGGGGATGGGGAGATGACGTATGTGAGAGGGGTGTTTGAGAGGGTGGTGGGGTCAAAGGATTCAGATGCTGTACATGTTGAGCCCGGATGGGGATAATGGGCCCGATTTGAGTATTTTCTTTGTGAGGGTATGATAATAGGTTAGGAAATTGACACCTAGGTTAGGGATTTGACACCTAGGTTAGGGATTTGACACGTAGGAATGTTTATAGCCACGTAGGTGATAGTCAGCAGCTTAACAGCCACCTCGACAATAGTTAACGGAGACCAACAGAAAAGGCTAAATTTGCTTAAAATTATAAAGATAAAGGACTTAGTTGGGATAAAAAAAAGATAAAGGACTAAATCGTTATCTGAAATTAAGTTAAGGGACCCCAGGAACATTTTAGCCTAAATTGTAAAATGGCGAACCGAGGAAATAAATAATATGCATTATGGTCAAAAATAGAGAATTTCGATTTTGGCGACATGAACAACCAAGTTTAGGATCCTAACGGGACGGGGTGGAAAGTTGTCATTAATCATCATTGTTACCCTAAGATGTTAATCGACGAACATGTAATAGGTTGAGCTTTCGGGTGTGGTCGTTCGAGCCGTTGTGTTATCAAGGGAGTAACTTTCGTCGGATTTGAGGCAACTGAATCTTGCACGGACCTTACATCTTAAAATTTCAGAATATTGCATGTATTACTGTCTATGGAATGGTGCTCATCTTATCTATCTCGTCCGGAGTATTCCTGAGTAGATACTTCCGTGACCCTTGGCTGCGGCCTTGCGAGTTTATATGTTGATATATCTTGTGGAACTGTGTTGAGGGGTAAAACCTGAATGGTACCCACGTCCGGAGTATTCCTCTGTAGATACTTCTGTGACCCTTGGTTGCGACCTTGGGAGTTTATGTGCTGATAAAAGAAATGACGTTGAATATTCGGTGATAACCTTGTTTCCTGAATTTATCTGATTCTATCAATGAAATTGGTTCGATTTGTCTGACCTAGGTTGACTGACACGATACGTCGTGTCAGGCAAATTTGTTGAATATGTGCAGGACATTCCCAAAGGTTCCGGTCAGGCTTGAGCACTGTTGGGGAGAAGACTTGTTAATTTCTTAAACTAAATTTGAATAATCCACGTTGTGTAATAACCGTACGAGCGTACTTCATTGCCTTTTGTATTTCGGTTGTACGAATGCTTTCATTAGAACATTTCAGCAAACCATTTGTTGAATAAATTATTTTAAAACCTCTTTTAAAACTCGCCTTGTGGGTCCCACTTGGGATTCACGGCACTGTGACGTCCGCTTTATTTTGGGGAGTTACAGAAAATGGTATCAGAGCGCCGAAAACTCACATGGAAAGTTGTATCAAAATATTTTGAAAATGTTTTGCCTTCAAAAGTCCAACACTCCTGGCGACCGTAACTCCTAGAGGAATGTCGAGGTAAAAACACGTAAACTCTTGAGAATCAGGTAGAATGTTTGAATTCAGTAAAAAACTCAGAGACTGTTTGTACTAAACTAACCTTCTACATCGAACAATAATTACTAATGGCACGTCATGGAGCTAGAAGGAAAGTAAACACTGCACAGGGTTCCGCTGTGAATCAACAGGAAGACAGGAACACCGGTGAAACTAACCCAACCGGAAATCAGCCACCGCCCGTTAATCAGAACGAACAGGAAGCGGAAAATCAGAACAACCGGGGATTTGATCCAGCCTTCGTCCAGACACTCGCCCAGGCCATTGCTATGGGGATCGCTCAGGCCAATCGGGCAGAACGGGTACCGCTCATTAACATAGAAGAGAACACTGGGAAGGACCGTTAGCTGGGAGAGATGCTGAAGGCTATACCGCCATTATTCGATGGATCAAGGGATAAGCACGTGGACGATTGGATCTCCGAGATGGAGACTGCCTTCGAGGCGATCGGTTGCCTAGGGAACCGAAAGGTACCGTTCGGAATCAACCAGCTCCGTGACACCGCAGCCCGATGGTGGAGGACCTATAAGACAAGTACTGCCCCTGGTCAGCTCAGACTGCTCGATCTCGGAGTTTCTTCAGTGCAGGACTTCAGAACTTACCAGTACCCAAAATCATTCGAGCTTATAGGACCGAACTAAGCTATGTCGCACAGATGGTTCCATCGGAAGATCAATGAATTTGCCACCTTGCTCAATGGTTGCCAGAAGATGTTCAACGTTACGCGGTCGGGTTTCACTGCACCACTCTGAGGGCATATGAAGACGTGGTCACAGCATATGCTGGTACGGTTGTCAGTTCGGATTCCGGGCATAACCAGAAGAAGCAGAAGACATCTAATCAGTTCGAGAGCACCAGTAGAATGAACTAGGGAATTGGGTTCTCCTCTAAATCAGTAGCTTCATCTCAACAGAAAGGAACATCTGACGGACCCTCTCGCCGGAGCTGTTTCAATTGTGGCATAGTAGGGCATACCATGAGTCAGTGTCGTAAGGCATCAACAAAGTGTTTTTCATGTGGAAAGGGTGGGCACATGTCTCGCTACTGTTCACGGATCAAACCTACACCAATTTCAGCTCCTCAGAGTCAGCAAGTCTCGGTTTAGTCATCCAGAGCATCCTCCATGTGCGACTATCGATCCCCATCTTACCAAACTCCTCCATACGATGCTGGAAGAGGCCGTGGGCGCTGCGGAGGCACTTCACCCTCCTAGGGGACACTGCCATCCCGCGTGTCCGAACTAAGGGCTACTGATAACCAGACTGCACCTACTGTCTTAGGTACACTTCTTATTAATTCCTAGCCTGTTCATGTACTATTTGATACTGGAGCTACCCATTCGTCCATATCCGTAGAATGTGTTAACCGTTTGAATCTTCCTTGTGTACCTTGTGAATCTTTTACTGTAACGCTACCCGAGGGTAGCAGGGTGGGGGGTAATTTGGAAGTTCGAAACTACCCGATCCGTATCGATAATCAGGGCTGGACAGCAAATCTCATGGTTTTCCCACTCCAGAACAAAGACGTTATTTTGAGTATGGACTGGATGACAATGCACAGGACGGTATTAGACACATATCACCTGATAGTTTCCGTTACAACTACTGACGGTGCCACTGACATAATCAAAGGCCGAGAACACTTTAGTACTAAGGGGTCCCTCAGTCTCCTTACAGCAGGAGTATCATGTGACGATTGGGGAACGTATTATTTGTGTTATATTCTTCAGGAGGACACATCATAATTATCGGTTGTTAATATTCCCACGGTGAACGAATTTCCGAATGTTTTCCCCGATGAATTACCAGGATTGCCATCACGACGGGAGGTCGATCTCTCGATTGAACTTGAGCCAGGAACGACGCCTATCTCCAAGGCACCATACAGGATGGCACCAGCCGAGATGAAGGAATTAAAGTTACAACTCGAAGAATTGCTAAGGAAGGGGCTCGTTCGTCCGAGCACTTCGCTATGGGGTGCACCGGTTCCTTTTTGTCAAGAAAAAGGAGAACTCTCGGCGCTTGTGTATCGATTACAGAGAACTAAATAAGGTCACTATTAAGAACCGTTACCCGCTTCCGAGGATTGATGATTTACTGGATCAACTACAGGGAGGGACCGTGTTTTCAAAGATCGATTTACGTTCTAGATATCTCCAATTGAGAATTCGAGAGGAGGATATTCCAAAGACCGCATTTCGATCAAGATACGGACAATACGAGTACATGGTGGTGTCGTTTGGCTTGACTAGCCATTTTCATGGAATTGATGAACAAGGTTCTGATAGAATTTCTCGATAAGTGTGTGGTAGTTTTTATTAACGACATTTTGATCTATTCCCGGAGCCGACAGGAGCATGAGGAACACATGAGGCAGGTGTTGAGTGTTTTGAGGAAACACCAACTTTATGCCAAACTTTCTAAATGCGAGTTCTGGATGCCGGAGGTGACCTTTTTGGGACATGTAATTTCAGAAGAAGGCGTTAAGGTGGACCCTCAGAAGATCGAGACAGTTATGAGTTGGGAACCACCAAGAAATGTCAAGGAAGTGAGGAGTTTTCTGGGATTGGCAGGATATTATCGATGGTTTGTCGAAGATTTTTCTAGTATTGCCCGGCTGTTGACGAATATACTAAGGAAAAGTACCAAGTTTGTCTGGACAACAGATTGTCAGGAGAGCTTCGAAGAACTAAAGAGGAAGCTGACTACCGCGCCAGTACTGGTACTACCGCAAGGCACAGAAAGATTCGTAATATACACCGATGCGTCTAAGGATGGACTTGGATGTGTGTTCATGCAAAATGATAGAGTTATTGCATACGCCTCTCGAAAACTTAAACCATATGAGGTGAACTATCCGACGCACGATTTGGAACTGGATGCAGTGGTCCATGCCCTTAAGATTTGGATACACTACCTTTATGGGGTTACTTGTAAGATTTTTACGGACCACAAGAGTTTAAAATATATTTTCACCCAGAGGGAGTTAAACATGAGACAGAGGCGTTGGCTGGAGCTGATCAAGGATTACGATGTGGAGATTTTATATCAACCTGGAAAGGCCAACGTCGTAGCAGATGTACTGAGTCGGAAAACTGCATAGGAGATGACACTATCCGGTTTAACGATACAGTCGGAATTGCAACAAGATCTAAGGAGAAATGGTATTGAAGTATGGATACAACACCGTCAGGGACAGTTGTGCTCAATCAACATTCATTCATCCTTGCTGGACGAGATACGCCTGGCACAAATAGAAGACCCGGAACTTCGTACGATCGTCGCAAGGGTCGACGGGGGATTATTTCAGACTACAGGATCCAAGGGAACTTGGTGAGTTTTAAGAACAGAATTTGTATTCCACTGAATGACGAGCTTAAACAATCTATACTCAAGGAAGCTCATTCTACTCCCTATTCGGTACATCCCGGGGCGAGCAAAATGTATAAGGATCTGCGGAAGAGCTTCTGGTGGAAGAACATGAAACAGGAGGTAGAGAGGTTTGTTGCTCGATGTATGACATGTCAACAGGTGAGGATTGAACACCGCAGGCCGGCCAAAATCATGCAGCCCTTACCCATTCCGGAATGGAAATGGGAGAGCATATCAATTAATTTTGTCACCAAGTTACGAGTGACGGCGTGAGGAAAAGACACGATATGGGTCGTTGTATACCGACTGATGAAGTCGGCACATTTCATTCTAATTCAGGAGACCACCGGGACAGAGCAGCTGGCCGCCATCTTTATCCGGGAAGTAGTGAGACTACATGGCGTTCCCTCGGGAATCATATCAGATAGAGACACTAGAATAGTGTCCCGTTTCTGGAAGGTTGTCCACAAGGGTATGGGTACTCAGTTATATTTTAGCACGGCCTATCACCCTCAAACATATGGACAGACCAAACGTACTATACAGACCATGGGGGATATATTAAGAGCGTGTGTACTCGATTGGGGTAAGGATTGGGCCAGACACCTCTGCTTGGCGGAGTTTTCATACAACAACAGCTGGCATGCAAGCATAGGCATGGCACCCTTCGAGGCCTTGTACGATAGGAGGTGCAAGTCTACTCTGTGTTGGGATGATGCGTCTGACGTCGTCGCTACCGAGTTGGATCTGATCCAGGAATCTATTAAGAAGATTTCCATCGTTCTAATACACATGTTGGCAGCTCAGAGCCGCCAAAAGTCATATGCTACGGACCGCTAACGACCGTTGGAATTTATGGTCGGGGACCACGTTTGGGTCAAAGTATCGCCGATGCGGGGTGTTCGGCGCTTCGGCCAGAAAGGCAAATTGAGCCCGAGATTTATTGGCCCGTTCGAAATACTGGACCGAGTTGGTAAACTCGCTTATCGACTGGCGTTGCCACCTTCATTAGACGGAGTGCATAACGTCTTCCACGTTTCCCAGCTAAGGAAATACGTGTACGACCCAAGTCACAAGATTAATTTCGAGGAGGTAGAGATTTCTAATGATGCTACCTTTAGAGAAGTCCCAACCGAGATTTTGGATCGACGCGTAAAGACACTAAGGAATAAGGCCATATCTCTTGTAAAAGTTCAATGGTCGCACCATGGCATAGAAGAAGCGACTTGGGAAACCGATTCGAGCATAAGGGAGAATCATCCCGAGTTATTTTATTAGTTTCGGGACGAAAATTCTTTTAAGGGGGGTGGTATGTAATACCACCAGTATTACATGCTGTTTCACGTTGAGCGATCATTTCTATTTCTACTATGTAATAAATAAATGTACTCTGTCGCGATAAACGTATTTTGAATGATATGTTCGTACTGTGTTATCGTGAATAAAGCTTGTCCACACTTGTTATTCTTGTAATGTGATTGTGTGATGATTGATGATTTGTCGGTGACATACCTTGATGTCGTTGGACAATTATCGGTGCTAATATGACGGTGGCCAACGTCTTGTTCCCCGAGAGATTACTCGACGAGATTGAAAGGGAGTCGCGTTATAAGGAATCAATGTGATAATAACTTAGTGAACAAACTGAACCTTACGTACATTATAAGCTATGTATTACGTACGCTAAGTGTGCGACATTACGTACGCTAAAGATAATACCTTACGTATGTTACGTGGTCTTCGGTCTTCGGATAGGGAATCTTCGTCGGATGGTGCATTGTCAGACCAACTTTCGGTACGATAGCGATAGGAAAGTCAATGGGTGTTACGTACGTTAGACGACTTTCATTACGTACGTAACGATGTGTGTGATTTAGTCCAGTTAGTTCTGAGTTTTCCTTATGTATGTTAAGCTTTCAGCAATAACACATGTAACATGGCTTATATATTCTGGCCTAACGTACGTAAAGTCATTCCGAATTTATAAAAGGACACCCTCCCTTTCATTTCCTCCGACCCAAAACTCACCCCTTTCTCTTGTATACTATCCTCCACCTTCCCTAAGTCGATTTTCGCTTTCCTAATCAAGTGTTATCCTATTGGAGTGAGATGATCAAGCTCCGGAGGAGGTTTTGAAGGTGCTACCATATCATTCTTCGTCGTCCTTCATCGTTCTTCATCCTCTTTTGTCAATTAAGGTAAGTTTATCGAATCTTGAACTCATTTCAGTGTTATTATACGAGTCATACTAAATTTTCGGATGCCTTGGGTAGTTTAGAACTTTCGATAATGATCGGAACGGTGAAAACAATCACAATTGTTAATTGATGCCTATCTTGCTAGTAATTGGAATGGGTGATGGTAGTACTCGTAGTTGGATGGGAACTCATAACTGAATTGTTAGTCACCAACACCTTAGAATCACCTTGTTGAAGATTTCAATTATAATCCTATTACCATATCGTAAAAATGTTAATAATTCCTTGATGAACTAAATAACGACTATCGATTCGGATAGGTATATAAACATGTTAAGATTTCAGAGAATTAGTGCTTAATCGTTCCATTCTAGTAATTTAAACTAAAATTAGTGATATAATTACGGTGGCCTTGAGCCATAATCACGACGTAGGAATGTTGTATTAGATCATTGATCAACGAGATGATAAAGTGTAAAATGGCGAACCGAGGAAATTAATAATATGCATTATGGTCAAAAATAGAGAATTTCGATTTTGGCGACATGAACAACCAAGTTTAGGATCCTAACGGGATGGGGGGGAAGTTGTCATTAATCATCATTGTTACCCTAAGATGTTAATCGACGAACATGTAATAGGTTGAGCTTTCGGGTGTGGTCGTTCGAGCCGTTGTGTTATCAAGGGAGTAACTTTCGTCGGATTTGAGGCAAGTGAATCTTGCTCGGACCTTACATCTTAAAATTTCAGAATATTGCATGTATTTCTGTCTATGGAATGGTGCTCGTCTTATCTATCTCGTCCGGAGTATTCCTGTGTAGATACTTCCGTGACCCTTGGCTGCGGCCTTGGGAGTTTATATGTTGATATATCTTGCGGAACTGTGTTGAGGGGTAAAACCCGAATGGTACCCACGTCCGCAGTATTCGTGTATAGATACTTCTGTGACCCTTGGTTGCGACCTTGGGAGTTTATGTGCTGATAAAAGAAATGACGTTGAATATTCGGTGATAACCTTGTTTTCTGAATTTATCTGATTCTATCAATGAAATTGGTTCGATTTGTCTCACCTGGGTTGACTGACACGATACGTCGTGTCACGCAAATTTGTTGAATATGTGCAGGACATTCTCGAAGGTTCCGGTCAGGCTTGAGCAGTGTTGGAGAGAAGACATGTTAATTTCTTAAACTAAATTTGAATAATCCACGTTGTGTAATAACCGTATGAGCGGACTTCATTGCCTTTTGTATTTCGGTTGTACAAACGCTTTCATTAGAGCATTTCCGCAAACTATTTGTTGAATAAATTGTTATAAAACCTCTTTTAAAACTCACCTTATGGGTCCCACATGGGATTCACGGAACTATGACGTCCGGTTTATTTTGGGGCGTTACACCCAGCCAGTGCCCGCACCCGTCCGTCCAGTGCCCGCACTCGTCCGGCCAGTGCCCAGCCGCCATGACTCGACGACTCGATTTTTCGAAAACGCATGGAACAAACCCGAAAAGACGCTCGAGGACAACAACATCCATCCGCAATGAAAACAACGGATAACAAATCACCCCATACGGCCATAAATCTAAAATTAGTAGTCGAGAAAAATAATACCAGCGCTCGACAACTGGGAAATATCTGAAGAAAAATCTAAAATAACCGGAACGAAAATCATGGGTATTACATTCTACCCCCCTAAAAATAAGTTTCGTCCCGAAACTTAAAACAAAAGCAAGGCGACTCTCGACAATACACCAGAGCTCCATGCAGTATAAAGCTACTACGATCCGATTCAATACGCAAAAATGCTTACAAAAAGCCACGAGCATGAATCACTGCGGTTGATAAAACTGAGCAGCACAAAAATCAAATCACGAATCTAACGCTGAAATGTATGAAATTCCAGTAACTCAAAGATTTGGAAGATCAAATATGAAGACAATTTCCCAACACTTATGGAAATTACGAAGTGGCCTAGACGCTCAGTAATCACGATTAAGAGATCGAATAATGATGAAAGAATAACAATGATCGAGCGACGACAATCAAACAACAACTCTGAAGTTCACACCTCAAATCAAGACATTAATAAGCCTGTAGGAACCACGAGGTGTTAATTTAGTACACGGTTCACAGGGAATCGATCCGAACTTGGGAATATCACAATGATATACAGATCAATTTGGAACAATATGCGAATTTGCTCGAATGACAAAGGCGAGAAACAACACAAGGTCAGAAGCATCAACGAACACAATCGAGTCGATACGGCCGAACAAAAAGGAAGCAAAAAAAAATATGGGTATTACACCATATCACCTTTAAAAGAGGTTTCGTCCCCGAAACCTAAACAACGAAAACGAAGTGCTGGAATAGCAACCTTCCCGGCCATATCCTCTTGGTCCGCATCCGATCTTCATCACCATTAGTGTCGTGGTCACGACTGCGTCCTTTGTCCATCGGCATACTTAGCGGATACTCGCTCAATACAATGGCACAACTTCGCAAAATAACATACTAAAGTGCCAACTCGGCACGGCATATCACATAAGGTAACTAATAACAACTCGATAAGAAAATCCACGAGGTATCCTTTTAAATGATATCATTTGCAATTTCTTGGATTTGTATGCTATTCAAAATAAAAATTTAAAAGTACTTTTGGTACCTCCGGTTGTTTTATCAAAACTTGTAAACAACAGGCTTTAACCGTCTCATTTTGAAATCATTTGCAAAACAATATTTTCTGTGCAACCGACATTGTCAAAACCACCATGCCACAACAGCATCACCGTTAATAACAAACAAGGTAATCACGTAAGGTCATCAAACCATTCGTACATACTTTAATCAGTACAGGAATATTTTCCAAAACCGAGTTTGTAGTTTAAATCGAGTGAGATTTTTCATCTTTCACTATATATTTTTGAAAATAAAAATCGTATTGGTTTTTGAAATAAAAAATTTTTATGGTGTGAAAGATTTTTTTTGAAAATCATGTACTCGAATTGTTTGAAAATACAATAGTACGTTAAAAATCATTTCCGAAAATTCTCCCAACACTACACAAAAAAATCATCGACGATAACAGTTTACAAAATGTTCAAGGTACTTTAAAACAACTCTTCAATACCGTCGAGGTTTTATTTGAGAATCTTAGGCCGGCTCGCAAATTTCAAACAATTTTTAAAGTTCACATGAAGCCGCTGATTTGATCGCAACGTCAAATTAGTTTCAAAAATTGATTTTCCACAACTTGCACAAACTTATGAAGGTTTCAGAAAAGCATTTTCGAACACATACACAGCAGACATAATTTATCAATTTACTGAACAAAATCAATTATAACTTAGTGCAATGAAAAGTCATAATACACATTCATACAAAACAGTTGTCATTACTAGACAACACACATAGAATACAGTCACGGGTGATTGACTGCAAAGGTTAGGCCTAACGGCTAAAAGAAATGCGGTTCTCTAGCCTCTGTCCCGGCTAACTAATGCGTGCTACAACAATTATTTAGCGTGCGCTACCCATGCTGCATTAGCACGCGCTAGCCTCGCAATTAGCGTGCGCTAGCTGCTCCAACTCAGTAACATGATCGCGAATATATATACGACGTTACTAGAATCGATGGTCACAAATAAACAACAACACGTTCGAATCTCAAAGCCAATAATTTAACACTTCATGAGCAACCATCAAAAGATAATTGTTATTCAAAAACCAAAATCTCACCTCTTATTAAATAGGGCTATCTCATGTACACATACCGATTGACCCAGCATTCACATCACTATTTTAATCATAAAACTGGCACCATTGCCTAAACAATGAGAACATCATTATGTACTTCTTGACTAACAACCATGAAACTAAAAAGTTGAAAGCGAGAGTCACGTCTTGAGTACATTTTGTAGACCCCATTCGAGTTTAATAATCGTGTTTTGAAAACTTACAATACAAAATGCAAATGAAATATCGGTAGTTTGAATTCTCCAAAAAAAAATCCGACCTTGAGGTGATCATACGAAAATCAAACTTTTTCCTCCCTTTGGAGGATGCTTTAAAACAAAATTTACGTGACTCCCCAAATACATGTAAAGCTTTAAAATATCACATTGATGAATTTTTCTTTGCGTAACCACACCAAGGCCATTACTCTTGTAAAAACGACTTATACCAGGATGTGTGTATATATACATATACGCTGGCACCACTTTTCATTCTAGCATAATTCGAGAATCAAACAAGCATAGGCCACATACACTTAAACTTTACCCCGAAATACTAATTCACACAACTAGCTCATATGGCACAACATGTAGTAGGGAGACTTACATCCACAGATCGCACGAAGATGATAGCTGCATCTTGATACTAATCACGGCCGACATCACAGACGACGCGTCGCGACATGACTTAGGCAGGCATAATATGACAGGACAAGACACGATAATACCCGACTGGACCCGACATCCTAGGTTTCCACAACCTAAGCTCTGATACCATAAATGTAACACCCCAGAATCAAATTGGAAATATTACACGCCGTAGACCCTCTCCGTGAGGATCCACCAGGTTAGACATCAAAACCACACAATAAATTACATACCGACATGATAAAATACCAAATCAGTAGACCAACTTGGTCTTTCATCACTAACATACAAGTCAAAAATACATATTTCTATCTCGACTCATACCCATGCAAGGGTAAAATACACTCACAAACAAAAAGTACGACAGCGGAAGAGACCATACACGAACTCTGATTGACTGCATCCAAAGCTGGCCTTCGTGTGATTAGTATCATTCGCCTTCCATCATCCTTCGCGCCGATCCTGTGTTTTGCTCCCAAACCTGCATATACCTGGATGCAAAACAGACATCCACCCCCCGAATACTCGGGGGTTAGCAAAACTCCATTGTTTTGCTAGTACAAGTATAAAGTGCAAATACGAGCCATACACAACACATTCCGAGAGTACAACGAAAGACTTCCTGAGATATTTTGTTTAATTAAAAATAGTTCAAGTCTTGAAAGTAGAAATGAAACAAGTAAGCACTTTGAAAACACGTCCAAATCTCGGGAGTTTTGAAAACATTTGTGATTGAAAAGTTCTTAATTCCTCGAAAGCCACTTAGGGTCACAACCCCAAAGTTCATTTTCCAAAATGCAAATCCGTTAACAAAACACGGGGTCCATGACCCAAATATTCCCGGACACAAAACATAGGGTCCACGACCCGATCATCCACTTCAATTCACTTCCAAATACACATTACACACAATAAATTATTTTTATGCCATTTTAGCCAAACACCAAGACTCGATATATAATGTCTCTCGACCCCAAGCACCAAGAATTGTGATACTCCGGACATATCACAATTAATCATCAGTACAAACACTCTGGCAATTCTCGCGACCCGGTCCGGCCCTCAAGCCACCAAGTCCCTATGCTCCCCATCGAGCGACCCCAAGTGAGAATGCCCACTCGAAAGTAACTCTCGCAACCCGGTCCATCCGCTAAGCCACCAGGTCCCCGTGTGACCCCGTCGAGTCAATACCCAAGTGAGAGTACCCAAGAAAAACCTTACAACTCTCATCAGTTCTCATTTCCAAAACTACAATCCTCAAGAGTCAATCACAATATATATAGTCGAGGTATTTTGCTATAATAGCCAAACTACCCAACAAATACTCACGACCCAGAATTAATACTATCCACAAGGAAGCACAGTTATCTCTACAACTCCGAACGTCACAATCAATATCACATAACTCGCATATTCACCGATAACCACATGACTCCACGCACAATTCTTAACAAAAGGATTGAACCTTAAATTACCGACGAATAATGTTGATAAACAGTACAATAAATAATTTCTTGCTAGAAAGATTTGTACTGTTGATCAAAATCAACTAAGGAAAGAAGACGGAGATGGCCGAAATGGACTTCCCAGACAGAAAAATGGTTCGGCTGATTTGAAAAGGGAGGGCCGATTTTTATCTCATAAAATTAGGGTTGTGTAATTTTCTCTTATGACAACTACTTGTCCAAGACCCTTTATTTATACTAAGTAAACCCTAGAGTCCAACTCTAATATTTGCTTAGTTGCCCCTCAACTTATTAAATAATACAATACATATAATATATTATATTATATATTACTTATTATTTAATCCTCTAATAATATAATATCTAATATTATATTTATCTTTTTCAATTGATATAATTAAATAATATAATATATATAATATTTTATATTATATATTACTCATTATTTAATTTCTTTAATAAATATAATATCACGGGATGGGAGTTCCGAAGCCCGTGCGGCGTCCCGGGGGCCCTCACACCCCGGGACCATCCTATCCCACATAGCATGCCAACTGGTTTCGCCCTGCCATGGGCTCATCAGGGAGACGGCATTAGTCCCCGACCAGTTGTGCCCTACCAGCAACGATCCCCTTCATAGTCAAGTCCTCGACTAGCGACAGGATCTCCGGACTAAACCGGGTCGGCATGCCTGACTCGGCCAGACCGATGCATCCGGGAAAACAACGCCTTAACGCTAATGTCGCCCCCTTTACCCCTCTTGTAGCAAGCTAACCAGAAGGCACGCCTCATTTGGACGGTCAACACGGACACGACATATCGGGTCGTGACATCCTCCCCCACCCAAATTACAGCACGTCCCCGTGCTGGGGGAGAATGTTTCTTTCCGCACACTGTATTGTCGCACGCACACAACCGATGAGGGCGGGGAGTGAACGCCGGTGCAAAGTGTAACACCCTCAAGATGTTCGAGGTATATTACAGCGCCGTGAATTCCCTATATGGGACCCACCAGGCTGAACAAACATCATACTCATCGACTCACAGAACAACAGGATAACACCTCGTCATAAAGACGCCCAACAAAATAATCCACCCGGTTCAACCGGTCAAACATAACACCATAATTCGACACAAACATAATAATCAACAATACAATCCAGACGAGTAAAAATTCTTAAGTACTCGAGTACTTCTATTAGTTCAAACAAAACCACAAAAGATAAAAAGATAGAAGACACTAAGACACCACTCGTGCACAATCATCACGCACGGCCATCATCCGCATACTGGTCCAGCGCCAGTTCATCTCGATGAACCTGACCTGAAATTCATAAAACGAATTTCCCCAAAACGGGTCCCCAGAGGGGTTAGCAATTACGCTAGTACAAGTAACCAAATGAACAACTTACATCTTACACATATAGTAATGCATGCAATCAAGAAAACATAGTTCCAAAACACTCATTTCCGGAAATGCCATAGTCAAATCACATTTGTAAAATTCACCACAATTAACCGTCGATCCACACCTCCGTGGACCCCTACCGAGACCCCGTCGGATCTAACCCGTAGTGGTTAAAAGCAAAGCTCGTCGATCCACACCTCCGTGGACCCCTACCGAGACCCCGTCGGATCTAACCCGTAGTGAGCATACACACACACACAATTTCTCATACACTACTACTATGTCAAGATCGTAAGTTCATAAGGATACTTGCCTCGATCAAAAAGACGGTGACACGAACGGGAATGGAGGATCAAAACACGACCGCGAGAAACCGGCGGAAATGAACCTAACGATTTTAATAACACAATCACAACCACTTCTAAATGATTACGGAAATGGAATACACCCGGAAACCTGCCTACGATTCATGTATATTTGTATAAAAATAACAATGAGGGCGGACCAAGAAAATCGCCCGGAATCGCCTTAGCCGCGAAGAGGAGGAAGAAAAGAGAAATTGTGTTTATCTCGGTCAACTCCCTGGTTTATATAACCAGGGAGTGTTAGCGCGTGCTAAAACCTCAAGGTTAGCGTGCGCTAACGGGATAAAATTCCAATCCATACAGTTAGCGTCCCAGTCCAGTAGCCAGATTTCTGACCGTTAGCGTGCGCTACTCGAAATGTAGCATGCGCTAATAACCTCTCGGTAGCGCGCGCTATCGACCAATAGAGTGCGCTACCTGGACATCAGCCGAGTCTAGAAGCTAACTGCCCAAAACTCACCTGACCCGTTAGCGTGCGCTAGCGTACAAACGTAGCGTGCGCTACCTGGCTCCTGACCGAGTTCAGTAGTAAACTGTCCAGTACTGGAAAGTCACGCTAGCGCGCGCTACCGAGCAACTTAACGTGCGCTAGTCTCCCGACATTAGCGTGCGCTAGACAAGGTAGCGTGCGCTAATCCGATAGTCCAGAGGGCTGGGAAAAAAACTGCCACTCCCAGGGCTAACTCGCTAGCGCGCGCTACGAAGTAAACATAGCGTGCGCTACAAAGGGACTTCTAGCGTGCGCTATGCAGAAAAATTAGCGTGCGCTAGGTACGGAATATAAACGGTCCACAACACCGGAACACGAACGAAACATCAAACGGAACACCTCAAAACGCATCATAGCATAGAATGGATCCACGGCAACCCCGAAACGGTGGTTCCGCACAACAATTACGAGAATCAGATCAATAGATGAAGGAAAAGTTACACTGAAAGATACACGAGGGTCGCTACAATCGAGAAATACACCGAAATGAAAATACAAGGGAAAGAAAAAAATACGGATATTACATTCTACCCCTCTAAAAATAAGTTTCGTCCCGAAACTTAAGAAACAAACAACTCAGGGTACCTAGCACGCATGCTATCCTCGGTTTCCCAAGTTGCCTCCTCGACACCGTGTCTCGACCACTGCACCTTGACCAAAGGTATGGTCTTATGTCTCAGTCGTTTCTCACGATGATCCAAAATCTTCAATGGACGCTCTTCAAAAGTAATATCCTCGGCGACATCAATCTCACCATAATCGATGACGTGACTAGGATCCGGGACGTATTTCCTCAGCTGGGAAACATGAAAAACGCTATGAACATGACTCAAGGCCGGAGGTAACGCCAAACGGTATGCCAACTCACCGACTCGCTCGAGAATCTCAAAGGGTCCAATAAATCTCAGACTCAACTTCCCTTTCTTCCCGAAACGAAAAACTCCCTTCGTCGGCGACACCTTTAGCAAAACGTGGTCTCCCACCTCGAATTCCAAAGGTCGACGACGGACGTCGGCATAAGACTTCTGTCGACTCTGGGCAGTCAACATCCATTCCCGAATTAATTCTATCTTCCGCCTCGTCTCTAAAACGACATTCGGCTCGGTCCCGACCAAATCGGACGCCTCATTCCAACAAATCGGTGATCGACATCGCCGCCCATAAAGTGCCTCATACGGTGCCATCCGAATGGACGCGTGCCAACTATTGTTGTACTTGAATTCGATCAATGGCAAATGCTCCTCCCAGTCACTGCTCCAATCGAGAGCACAAGCACGCAACAAATCCTCGAACGTCTGGATAGTGCGTTCCGACTGTCCATTTGACTGGGGATGAAAAGAGGTACTCAACTGCAAACGGGTGCCCAACGCCTTATGCACCGCCTGCCAGAAGTGCGATACAAAACGGCCATCACGATCCGAAATGATAGACTTCGGAGTACCGTGAAGCCTCATAATCTGCGCGATAAACACACGAGCTAACTTCTCCGGGCCCCAAGTCTCCTTAATGCCCAGAAAGTGTGCTGACTTGGTCAGACGATCAACTATCACCCATACCATGTTCATGCCCGACCTCGATCTCGGCAAACTCGTAATGAAATCCATCGATATATCTTCCATTTTCCATTCCGGGATGGGAAGTGACTGCAACAACCCAGCCGGTTGCTGATACTCGATTTTGACCTGCTGACAAGTCAAACATCTCGCTACAAACTGTGCGACCTCCTCCTTCATATCATTCCACCAGAAGTTCCTTCTCAAGTCCTTGTACATCTTACTCGAACCAGGATGAACGGAGTAAGGTGTAGCATGGGCCTCCCGCAAAATACTCTGTCTCAACTCTGAGTCGTTCGGCACACAAAGCCGACTCTGGAATCTCAAAATACCATCCTCGTGAATCACAAACCCAGGAGACTTTCCCTTAAGAACGTTCTCTCGGATTTGAGTAATCATCGGATCCTCTAACTGCTTCAGTTTAATTTCATCGATCAAAGACGACGAAATCTCTAAGGCACAAAGTTGCCCGACAGTTCCCGGCAACAAAACCTCAACATCTAACTCGATCAAAGCCCGCTGAATCTCAGACTGAGACGTAAGGATCTCAAGCGTTCGCAACGCAATCGGTTTCCGACTCAAGGCGTCGGCCACGACGTTCGCCTTGCCCGGATGATAAAGGATTTCGAGGTCATAATCCTTAATCAGCTCTAACCACCTCGTCTATCTCATATTCAGCTCCCGCTGAGTAAATATGTATTTCAGACTTTTATGATCGGTAAAAATCTGACATGCAGAGCCGAAAAGATAATGACGCCAAATCTTGAGCGCGAAAACGACTGCCGCTAACTCTAAATCATGAGTAGGGTAGTTCAGCTCATACGGCCTCAACTGTCTCGACGCATAGGAAATGGTCTTGTCGTGCTGCATCAATACGCACCCAAGACCCTGACCCGAAGCATCGCTATAAACGGCAAAACCCTCGTTGCCACATGGCAACGCCAAAACCAGGGCTGAAGTCAAATGCTTCTTCAGTTCCTCAAAACTCGACTGCCTCTCGTCATTTCAGACGAACTTCTCGGTTACGGAGCAAGCTGCGTGGCGGTGAGCTAGTTTCGAGAAACCCTCGACGAACCTACGATAGTAGCCAGCCAAACCCAAGAAACTACGGAGTTCCTTCACATTCTTGGGCGGTGCCCAATCCAACACTGCCTCGATCTTCTGCGGATCTACACGAACCCCCTCGGCTGAAATCACGTGACCTAGAAACATCACTTCCTTCAGCCAGAACTCACATTTCGAGAACTTCGCATAGAGTTGCTCGGTCCTCAAAATATCTAACACTACCCGCAAATGATGGGCATGCTCTTCCTCGTCCCTCGAATAAATAAGAATATCGTCAATGAAGACGACAACACAATTATCCAAATACTCGATAAAGATTTTGTTCATCAACTGCATGAACACCGCCGGTGCATTAGTTAACCCGAAGGGCATAACTACAAACTCATAATGTCCGTATCTCGTCTGAAAAGCTGTTTTCGGCACATCGGACTCCCTCACCCGGAGCTGATAGTACCCTGATTTCAAATCAATCTTCGAGAACACCGCAGCTCCCTGCAACTGATTGAACAAGTCATCAATTCTCGGCAAAGGATACTTGTTCTTGATGGTCACCTTGTTTAGTTCGCGATAGTCGATACACAAACGTAGTGAATCGTCCTTCTTCCGCACAAACAGGACCGGTGCGCCCCAAGGCGAGGCGCTCGGCCGAACATACCCCGACTCAAGAAGCTCACTCAACTGCTTCTTCAGCTCGGCCATCTCTGAAGGTGCCATGCGATATGGTGCCTTCGAAATCGGAGCCGCGCCCGCCTCTAACTCTATAGCAAACTCAACCTCACGATCTGGTGGCAATCCCGGTAACTCATCAGGAAATACATCAGGAAACTCACTAACAACTGGAATTGATGAAAGCTCGACCCCACCATTCCCCGCCTTCAAGGCGTAACACCAATAATCCATACACCCCTTCCGTAGGAGTCTAATTGCCTTCAAAGAGTTAATAACAAGTTTCTGGTTTCCCCTCTTTCGCCCCGCGAAAGAGTGCTCGGTGCCATCCTCGGCTAACATAGTGATGATTCTCGTACGGTAATTCACGATCGCACCATGCCGTTCGAGCCAATCATCCCCAAGAATTAAATCCTCACCCTCAATTCCCACAACAATAAGATTAGAGAGCCAAGCCCTCCCACAAATAGTCACAGCACAATCTCGAATCTCACGGTCACCAACGATCCTATCGCCGCTAGGAAGTTTAACGATGAAAGGCTCGCATGGCGATAAACAATCAAGACCCAAACGGTGCACACATTCCAAAGACACGAACGAATGCATAGCACCAGAATCAAAAAGCACACTGACAGGATGCAAATATGTGAACAGTACCTGTGGCAACGGTAGCGGCTGGGTCATCGGCCCTCCTCATCTCATAAACGCGCGGGTGGGCGGAGCCGACACTGGAAGCTCCCCCTCGGCTGGGCTGACCCCGGCCTCTCCCTCGGCTAGCACTCGGTGGAGACTGCGGAGCAAACGAACCTTGATTCACGCTTGGTTACCTAGGCGCTGGGATGGAAGCCTGGGCATCAAGGATTTTCTCTCTCTCTCAGCACAGAAAGCAGCTTTGTGGCCTGGCTGGACACACCGATTACACGTCAGCAAAGGACTCAGACATGTACGACTAATGTGACCCGGTCAACCACAGTTAAAACACTTCGTATCCCGAGAAGGAGTATTGGTAGTTCCACGAAAACCTGCAGTAGAACGGGCGGGACCACCGCCAGCTGAAAAGTTAGCAGACTGGAACTTCTGCTGACCCCCACCTTTGTGACCCGAAAAATTTCCGGCAGACTTTTGCTTCTTGCTCTCGCGAGCCGCCTCACTCGCCATCACAGACATATCGTAGGCAAGGGCCCTACTCTGATAATCCTTTAAGGTAGTGCAAACTAGTCCGGACATGTAATCACGAATCGACTGTTTCATCCGCCTGGAGAAATGGAAAATCTTATCGCTCTCTTCCCTAACTTGGGCCTTCACGAAGCCCAACTCCCGATTGAAATCGGCAATGGCACAGGAAAGCAGGGGATATCCGGTGAGCATCAAAGAAGGCATGGACTCGGGCTTGTTTGACCGGCCACGGGCAATACTCGCTCTCCATCAGGTCCTTAAACTCGTCCCATGAAGCAGCACGGTCTCTTGGCTCAACGGCTTCCCACCAGTCGGTAGCATCCCGGTGAGAAAATCTTGGGCAATAGGGACCTTGCGGTCCTGGGACGATTGGTGGCGACAAAAACTTTGGATATCTCCTTGATCCACCTCCCGATCAATCGGGTCGAGGCTCTGGAAACCGGGAGGTGCATCTTGATGACATCCTGTAGCCAACGATCTCCGCCCTAGCGGCTTGGGTGGATCCGGGTTACGAACACTTTGAGCTATTGCCGCCATTTGGTTCACCATTTCTTTGCATAACGGCCGCAATACCAAGGTCGGCGCGCTCTGAGAAGAAGCATGGCTGTGACGGTCGCCGTCTTGCCGGCTCGAAGACTGCGGCGTGGCCGCCCCATTGCCCACGTCCCCGTGTCCACGACCACGACCGCGACCACGACCTCTTCCAGCATCTATACTGGAGTTAAATAAGTAGCAAAAGCCATACGATGGTAAGTACAAGAAAAGAACAATCACAAATCGAGAATCAAAGGTACGATACAAGGGAATAAGGAATAGAGGAAGGAAAACTTACGGGCACTGGTAGTACCGGAATCATGGCAGCGTGACAATGATGTGCAAAACAAAACACAACAAGACCCAATAAACCGACAAGCTTAGGTATCCATAACCTAGTGCTCTGATACCATTTTTTGTAACACCCTCAAGATGTTCGAGGTATATTACAGCGCCGTGAATTCCCTATATGGGACCCACCAGGCTGAACAAACATCATACTCATCGACTCACAGAACAACAGGATAACACCTCGTCATAAAGACGCCCAACAAAATAATCCACCCGGTTCAACCGGTCAAACATAACACCATAATTCGACACAAACATAATAATCAACAATACAATCCAGACGAGTAAAAATTCTTAAGTACTCGAGTACTTCTATTAGTTCAAACAAAACCACAAAAGATAAAAAGACAGAAGACACTAAGACATCACTCGTGCACAATCATCACGCACGGCCATCATCCGCATACTGGTCCAGCGCCAGTTCATCTCGATGAACCTGACCTGAAATTCATAAAACGAATTTCCCCAAAACGGGTCCCCAGAGGGGTTAGCAATTACGCTAGTACAAGTAACCAAATGAACAACTTACATCTTACACATATAGTAATGCATGCAATCAAGAAAACATAGTTCCAAAACACTCATTTCCGGAAATGCCATAGTCAAATCACATTTGTAAAATTCACCACAATTAACCGTCGATCCACACCTCCGTGGACCCCTACCGAGACCCCGTCGGATCTAACCCGTAGTGGTTAAAAGCAAAGCTCGTCGATCCACACCTCCGTGGACCCCTACCGAGACCCCGTCGGATCTAACCCGTAGTGAGCATACACACACACACAATTTCTCATACACTACTACTATGTCAAGATCGTAAGTTCATAAGGATACTTGCCTCGATCAAAAAGACGGTGACACGAACGGGAATGGAGGATCAAAACACGACCGCGAGAAACCGGCGGAAATGAACCTAACGATTTTAATAACACAATCACAACCACTTCTAAACGATTACGGAAATGGAATACACCTGGAAACCCGCCTACGATTCATGTATATTTGTATAAAAATAACAACGAGGGAGGACCACAACCAAACCCTCCCGATTTCGCAAAACTATGAAAATATACTATGAATCCGTAGGAAAACTAATGATATTAACAAGATAATTCATATTCATCATGAATCCACCAACAAAACGAAATGAATCGGACGAAAATCCCAAAACCCCCAATTTATCCAAAAGTAGGGTTCTAAGAGATTTTACCTTGGATTAAGATGAAAGATTCGTGTTGATGTTGTTATAATACACCAAGAACTCAAGGAAGATGTTGGATGAAATGATTGGAGGAAGAAATCGCCAAGAAAATCTCCCGGAATCGCCTTAGCCACGGAGAGGAGGAAGAAAAGAGAAATTGTGTTTATCTCGGTCAACTCCCTGGTTTATATAACCAGGGAGTGTTAGCGCGCGCTAAAACCTCAAGGTTAGCGTGCGCTAATGGGATAAAATTCCAATCCATACAGTTAGCGTCCCAGTCCAGTAGCCAGATTTCTGGCCGTTAGCGTGCGCTACTCGAAATGTAGCGTGCGCTAATAACCTCTCGATAGCGCGCGCTATCGACCAATAGCGTGCGCTACCTGGACATCATCCGAGTCCAGAAGCTAACTGCCCAAAACTCACCTGACCCGTTAGCGTGCGCTATCCTACAAACGTAGCGTGCGCTAGCGTACAAACGTAGCATACGCTACCTGGCGCCTGACCGAGTTCAGTAGTAAACTGTCCAGTACTGGACAGTCATGCTAGCGCGCGCTACCGAACAACTTAACGTGCGCTAGTCTCCCGACATTAGCGTGCGCTAGACAAGGTAGCGTGCGCTAATCCGATAGTCCAGAGGGCTGGGAACAGAATTGCCACTCCCAGGGCTAACTCGCTAGCGCGCGCTACGAAGTAAACATAGCGTGCGCTACAATGGGACTTCTAGCGTGCGCTATGCAGAAAAATTAGCGTGCGCTAGGTACGGAATATAAACGGTCCACAACACTGGAACACGAACGAAACATCAAACGGAACACCTCAAAATGCATCATGGCATAGAATGGATCCACGGCAACCCCGAAATGGTGGTTCCGCACAACAATTATGAGAATCAGATCAATAGATGACGGAAAAGTTACACTGAAAGATACACGAGGGTCGCTACAATCGAGAAATACACCGAAATGAAAATACAAGGGAAAGAAAAAAATGCGGATATTACACAAAGAGGGCACGGTCAAAGTGCGGCTCCTGACAAGGCTTCTAGGCAGAGAACATGAACCGATTCTATGCCACAATAAGAGGTGGTCCTAGGCTTCTGAGATCAGACGGTCTGGAATGTGGACACACTTGTATTGCGCACTTTTGGTAGCTCCACCTTTCGGTGACCTGGGTGTAAGAGCGTGGATCATCGTGGGCCTCTGCGGGAACCTCGACATGCGGGAAAAATGCAGCGGCTGAGGGAATGCTGTTCAACCGAGGTACTAACGCCAGGAAGCGCATATGGTGAAGGTTGATGTCGATTGGTGATGCGGTATGTGCGTGGTGCACTGCGGGCTAGCGCGAGGCGCGCGTGTGAAGAGCCTGTCCATCAAGGGATGGTGCCGCATGTGTATGGCCACGATCGTTTTGTGTGCGTGCGACAATACAGTGTGCAGAAAGAAACATTCTCCCCCAGCACGGGGACGTGCTGTGATTTGGGTGGGGGAGGATGTCACGACCCGATATGTCGTGTCCGTGTTGACCGTCCAAATAAGGCATGCCTTCTGGTTAGCTTGCTACAAGAGGGGTAAAGGGGGCGAAATTAGCGTTAAGGCGTTGTTTGCCCGGATGCATGGTCTGGCCGAGTCAGGCATGCCGACCCGGTTTAGTCCGGAGAGCCTGTCGCTAGTTGAGGACTTGACTATGAAGGGGATCGTTGCTGGTAGGGCATAACTGGTCGGGGACTAATGCCGTCTCCATGATGAGCCCATGGTAGGGCGAAACCAGTTGGCATGCTATGTGGGATAGGCTGGTCTCGGGGTGTGAGGGCCCCCGGGACGCCGCACGGGCTTCGGAACTCCCATTGTAAGTTGATGCAACAGTGAGAATTCTTGCGACAACAACCAAGTTGACGAGGTGATGCCCGATAGGGGAAGCTACTCTGTTAGGCCTTCATTTGGGGTTCTTATGTTTTTAATGCTTATGTGTTATTTTAGAGGTGATTCTATATATATATATAGTTTGTATATATATTTTACTAAATTTATGAAATGAGCCCATGGAAAACTTTATCATACATAGTTTGTACAATATGCTAAAAGGTGTAGATGTATTTACTGTTAGAAAATTTATATGATTGTAAAAAAAAAAATCAAGCGACGAACAAACAAATCCAAACTGTGTGCAACGCAATAAACCAAAAAAATGGTATATCTACCTAAAAATTAATAAAATCCTACCGAGGCAGCCCAAGTTATACATTGTTGTATATTTTAGCCTCACCATCACGGTAACAACTCAACAATTTACTCAAACATTACACAATCGACAATTAGATACAATATAAAAAAGTTATGATAACATCAGAATCAAATCAACTAAAATAAATACAATACATTACATATAACTAATTACATAGACTAAAATAAAAAGACAATAACAATAAAAAAACCTATAAACTTCTCTAAAAGGCATCTAAATTCCGCCATATGCTCATTCAACCGCACCAACATTACGTAAAAAATAAGTAGATATTCAACCAAAGACCGTGCAACGCACGGGTTGGATAAAATCTCGTAGGGCTTAAGTCTCTTCTTACTTGCAGTAATTTGACTTTTACATCACTCAGCTGCTAATTTTGGCCATATTTTTTTATTAATATAAAAAATAGTGGTATATGAATATATTTTGGTTTATTATAATATATATTTTTTGGGATTGACTATGGTGGAAACACCCTTAATGGTGAAATCTAGAAACCAATTGCATTATTAAGTAATTTCATTGCTTATTTGTTATTATTTGTTGCATCAAGCTGGTCGCTAGTATATGCAACAAATAATGCAATAAAAAAAATACATAAATGCATATAATTCTACTCATCTACAGCCGTTAGATCGCTAATATCAATGGCCAACAAAAGTTTCTAAATTTCACAAGGTAATTAGTTTTCATATGATCTATTTCCTATATTTTTTAAATATTATTTTGTTGTATTTTTGTATAATAAAATATTTTAGTAGTTAAACAACTATACATTAACCGACGTAAATGTCGAACTGTTATAAAATATACTCCAGTTAGACCAAAAATAGTGGCGGCTACTTCTTCTTGGCCGACCACCACATATGAGAAGAAAAAAAGGAAAATTAACCATTTGTCTTGCTCTAATGGCCGGGTTCGAATCCTGCTAAGGACACGAATTATTTAGAGCCTATGACCCCCAGTTTAGGCTGAGGGGGAGTGTAATATCCTAGAATTTCGCATTATTTTATCTGAGTTGTACTGTACAGAGTGGGAGCGACACAGTATGGGTGAATAATTTTGGGAACTGTGACAGACGTGCCAGTATATCTATCGAGGCTATATTTAATTCTAGGATATTAGATGCTTGATATGTTTTTTGATGTCGGATATACTGTATGAGTATTGTACAATTGTCATACTTGGTCGACAGTTGTGTTTGAGGATATCGTGCATCAGATGTATCGTATGAGAATGTTATCGGGACGAGCACGTGTATTTAGCATGTCGCGTGTACGTATTCGGTATATTGAGACGGCAGACAGGAGCAGAAATGGCTAAGTATGAAAGCCATTACGTACGCTACATAATGGAGCATACGTACGTAACTGAGCACGATTAACGTACATTAAGTTATGTACACTACGTACGTTAAGAAGATAATCGGACAGGATCGAGCTGTGGTCGGCAGGTGGGCCCGGTGTCGGCAGCTTTCGGCGCGGATGTGGACAGGCGAGTCAACTTTCAGTCTTACGTACATTAGGGATGCATCATTATGTACGTTAAGAAAGTGTGTTCTGTAGCAAGTCAACTGTGTATTACGTACGCTACGGCGAGGTCATTACGTACGTAACACTAGGCGCGAAATAAGACAGTGAGCCCTGGATGTCGATTATGTATGCTATACAGGACATGTAGCGTACGTTAAAGAGGCTTACGTACGTTAAGGTTGGGTCTTAACGTACGTAACAAACTGTGCAGGTTATATATATTAAGAATTGGTCTTTCATTTCCTCACGAGAGGAAACACATTTCTTCCTCCCAAACTTCATTCCTCCTCACTCCTGGCCCTAATCCTGACCCTTGTACCTTGGTTAAGACCTTGGGGAGTTGATTAGAAGCTTGAAGCTTGGAGTTCTTGATGTTTTTGGAAGTGTTTGATCTTTGGGATTCTTCTTCAAGAGGTATGTTGGATAACTCTTCTTGTTGATTCAGATTTTGATATTGTGTTGACGTTCTCCTTCGTATAATGATGGTTACGGTGTTGTTGTTGTGATTCTTGAGGTTGTATGAATTTTATATTGAAGAACAAAATGATGTATACCTTGGGTTATGAATTAGATAATGGTTTAGATGATAGAACTCATCGAATTAGGTCGTTTTGTTGGCTACAAACATGATTATGGATTAATTCATGTTCTTAAAGAACTCTTGAATTATATATGTCGTGATTTATGGGATTTGGAAAGATTATGGTTAATTTCGGTATATGGTTATTCGTGATGAAAACCAGTAATTGAATTTCTATGAATTTACACAGATGAGCAATGTTAATCCGAAATTAAGATTGAAGTCGGAACCAAGAATGTTTAAGACATTGTTAGAATTATTGATTATCGAATTTCGGCTTATATTCGTATTGTTAAGAGTTGATATGGTCGGTTTCGTATGATCGAGATGTCGTTGAACCGTTGAGTTTGATTGGTTGGTTATATCGGTTGTTGACTGTTATTGAACGCATTGTTAATTGGTCATTGCGTTAGGTTGCGTTAAGTGATCGTTGATGATTAACCGTTGTGCTGCGATTGGAACTGGAGAATGCACGGATCGCCTTGGTCGGGGTTGCGGAGCTTGTAGATGAAGATGACGGGATTGGTAACAAATTCATCGTATTGGTATCGAGGCAAGTTATGCTTGCTCAGTTCATAATGTTTAATAAATGTTTCGTTTTCATTTCATTTATGATTCATATAGCAATGGTATCATGGAATATGAATTGTCGGGATGATGATATGTATATTATGCATGGACTGAGATAAATGGTAATGTATATAATTTTAAAGATGTCTAGTGGGAACGGAGACGCGAATTATATTTGGTCTATTGTACGAGAAGTTAAATACCGAGACTGGTTATCATGCCGATATTGAACTCGAGAGGGTGGTTTGGTATTAGTAATGGACTGCACTTCATTTTGGATTATTCAGATAACCGTGTATTCGTTCAAGGATGTTGGTCGTGGAAAGGTTAGCGTCTCCAGATTGAGGTAAATTAATATTACTAGATTATGATAATCATCCTGTTGCATTATTGCATCTGTGTGTTGATACTTCATGTGGTTAGTGTGCATCATTATTTGTTACGTTTTGTGATGTGCTCAAACTGTGTTAGGGGATAAGACCTAAATGGCACCTACATTCCGGAGTATTCCTGTGAGATGCTTCCGTGACCCTTGGCTACGGCCTTGGGGTTTATGTGTTAATATCATGTGCATTGTTGAGCATGCTGTGAACTGTTGTCTGACGAAATACGACATTGTGGTCATGTCGGTCTTTCATGATCGAGTTATCATTGCTCACTTGGAAAGTCTTATGATCCTTGTTGGATACGCGTTTCTTCGAGATTTGTTGTCATGTTGCATCGTGGCATATCTGGAGTTAGATACGTTCTGATCGTTCATGTGTAGGATTTTCGGGGCGGGCACGTGTAGCATATGTTGGTTTCGACCTCATATTGAACCGTGCACACGAGACGTACTTCGTGAGACTGATTAGGTACGAGACCAGACGTGTATCTGATTAATACCCGTGGTTGGCTTGTACACGGACACATGTCCGGATCGGGCGCATCGTGACGTCAATCTTGAGTCTTATTGATTAGTCGTTCATAGTCCATGTACAATCGGATCTGTTCGATAGTCGGGTTTGTCTTTGAGATCCCATATGTGTTATTTGTATACGGTTGACGATTTTATTCTATCGTGTATCTGTCCCTGTCGATCCTTTATCGATCTCGTTTGGAGCTATCATATCGTTGGTCAATTCGTTAGTTATTGAACCTCTATAAATCTCGTTTGGAGTACCCTATCATTGGTAATATCATTCATTATTGATCCTTATTGATTCCGTTTGGGAGTTTGCCTTATCGTTGGTATTCTCGGTCGCTGGTACTTGATTGATCTTGTTGGAGTTACCATATCGTTGGTATTCTCGGTTGTTGATATTCCCGGCTGTTAGTCCTTCATTGATTGTGTTGGAGTCACCACATCATGGCATTCTCGTTCGTGGGTGATCCTTTGTCAATATTGTGTGGAGTTATCATGTCATTGATATTCTCGCTCTGATGCATTGGTTTTTTTATCATTATTGATTGTGTGAGCATTCATGCTTTGTATTGATACCCGGGACTTGCCATTGTCTCGGGACAGTTGATCTACAGATGTACTGTGTGATATCGGTTTTTATCAGAATTAGGATTCGATTGTGCGACCCAGCGGACAGGATTGGTCATGGACAGATTATTCCATATTTGAGATGTATTTATGTTTTCGAGAATCTTGGTATCGTTTTGAATACAATACAGATGGTTATTTAAATCCATTCGTCACTTGGGAACGCGCAATGTGGATTATGGTAAGGAATGATTTGATATGGATTGTGATGGATCGTTAGGGTTAAACTGTGAACATTCTTACCTTGTAATTACATTGATATGTAATTGTATTTGATGATGTGATCGTTATCATTGTTGAGTATTATGGTTGACCCCGTCGTGGGCTTTATCTTTTAGGTACTCGGAGTTCGAGCTAGTAGCGGTCGTGAAGGGATGAGCTTTCTGGTGATACTGGCTATGGCATGGTTATTGGGATTTGTGTATTCTTTCTGGTTTTTATAATTTCACTGCAAATGTATTTAATCATGTCTCTATCCGCTGCGTGTGTAATTTTATTATGGCTTTCAGTATTTTTTCCAACTCGTGTATGCTTTCTAAATGCCCTTTTTGGCGTCTTTGCCTTGTGCTTTCGAATGGTATTTTCTGATGGTAATTGGGATCAACGTTTTGAAAAATATTTGAGTATTTAAAACATTACTGTCATCGGCCTTTTGGTATTTTTAAATGTTTGCGAAAATGATTTTAGCCTGGTGGGTTCCAATGTGGGGCCTACGGCGCTGTAATATTCGTGGATGGTTTTGGGGGTGTTAAGGTAGGCCCTAGCCCTCCGAGGTACACTGATGGAATAATTAAATATTGAGGACTTCAAGCGGCAGTGTGGGAGGTCTGATCTCAGTGGGAATCCGCGGTTGGATGGATGGAATTCAGCATTAAGCAATCATCTAGAAATTACTGAACAATGTGGGAACCTGCGGCTAGATATGCTGGATCCAGCATTGTTGGGAAAACGGCCTCAAAGATCCCCAACAATCCTCCCAAAGAACGAAAATAGAGAAAAATAAATAACACAAGAATATACGTGGAAACTCCAAAACCGGAGAAAAACCACGGGCCTCCAGAGAGAAAACTCCATTATATGACAAATTGTTACAATCACATAGACTAATCTCTCAAGCCAACCCCCCAATTACACCCACACTCTCAAAGATTTAACTCACATCTTTCTACTCTGTAAAACAAAAGACCAAGAAAGAAAGAATAAAATACTTAATGTGTATTTTATGGGGTGCATTAAAATCAAAGCCTTTGGACTCCCTTTTATAGGCTTGAAGTCCCCTTCACCTTCCATTCTTCAACCGATGTGGGACAAACACTTCAAGTCTTTTCTTTCATTCTAGCCAAAATTCCCAACAAACTCCATCATGGCTAAATAAAAGAAAATCTTCTCTGCGACATCGGCAATCATTGTCTGAACCAACAATCATAATTCTCAAAAACAGAGAACTATCATACTCCACCATAAAAGAGTATCACCACTTAGAAAGATCCCTTCTAAGAATTTCACCTCGGCACATGTCGAAAAACTTGCTGAAAATTTATGGTGCTACTCCCATCTCTTGGCTCCCATGGAAGTCCTCCAGCCATCGACATAACATCCACCACACACCCCGCAACTATGCCAAGCCAATGCCCTGTGTGCAATTTGTGGACCAGCTAACACCATCACATCCTTTTTCATGACAACTCCAACATGCCATAAGAATGCATATTCCCTCCCAAAAGGAAACCTTCTTCAATCATGATGATAGCAACCGAGCTATTTGCCTGACCAGCTCCACCTTGATCTTCATAGACCAAGCAGTATGCCCATATTCTCCGCACTTCAGCACTACTCGAACCTGGCATACTTTTCATTTACTTGTGTAACCCGGATTGTATCAACATATCCTTGACTTGAACTTGCCAAAAGCCAAAATTGATCCTTCCGTCAAACTTCTCTACATCGAACCTCATGGGACTAAACCTTGACATCGTATCCGTATATCAAACCCAACAGAACCCTCGTTTATGATGTGGAAGATCAGATAGAACTGCAACCACAGAGCATACTCCGAACCTCTGAAATACCGAGACACCCTCCAATACGACCAATAGAAATTTGTTTCTGATTTGGAAATTCAGACAAAGCTGCAACCACAGAGCATACTCCAAACCTCTAAGACCGAGACCTCCCCCGAACCTGGATCCGATACCACTTGTTGGAAAAACGGCCTCAAAGATCCCCAACAACCCTCCCAAAGAATGAAAATAGAGAAAAATAAATAATACAAGAATATACATGGAAACTCCAAAACCGGAGAAAAACCACGGGCCTCCAGAAAGAAAACTCCACTATATGACAAATTGTTACAATCACATAGACTAATCTCTCAAGCCAACCCCCCAATTACACCCACACTCTCAAAGATTTAACTCACATCTTTCTACTCTTTAAAACAAGAGACCAAGAAAGAAAGAATAAAATACTTAATGTGTATTTTATTGAGTGTATTAAAATCAAAGCCTTTGGACTCCCTTTTATAGGCTTGAAGTCCCCTTCACCTTCCATTCTTCAACTGATGTGAGACAAACATTTCAAGTCTTTTCTTTCATTCTAGCCAAAATTCCCAACAAGCATATCTAATAATAGGGTTCCACTCCTTTTATTTTTCTAATAATAAATAGGGTGTTGCTGGTTTAGGGTTTAGGATTGGAATTAATAACTAGTAGTATGAGGTTTCGTATAGAAAGTATATAATCTCTGCACATATCATTTGGGCGATTTGTTTGGTGAAAAAATATCCTCAATATGCACAATATTAGCAATTTTTATAATAAAAAATAAAAAATAATACAAGTGATTATTTAGGGTGAAAGCCCATAAGTAAAGAAAAAAGTTGAGGATTTTTTTGATTTTGGAAAAAAGTTGTCGGAATCAAAGAATGTCGAAGGAACAAAGTTGTCGGAATCAAAGAATGTCGGAGAAGACGCTATTTGAGACTGACTGCCAAAGAATATAGTTGAGGATTTTTTTGATTTTGGAAAAAAAACAAAATTATCGGAGCATTGTTTAATTTTTGTAAAAAAAAAATATAGGAGGAATCTTTAGGGTGAAAGCCCATAAGTAAAAAAAAAAAAAAAAAAAAGATGATTAGTTGTAAAATAAAGAAAAACAATGTAAGCTTGCTGATGGAAATGAGACATCATAGCAAGCATTTCATGCCATTTTGTACTTGTTGACCAAAAAGGATAATGAGAAATCGGTCCTTATTTCATCAAAAAAAAAAAAAAAAATCAACTATGATTGTAATTTATCCTTTAAACTTCCAAACTCTCACCAATCTTTTATTCCATACTAGGCAGCATGGCCCGTGCGATGCACGGGCTTTGTTTACAGTAAAGAATCATCAGTTTTGCAAAGGTTATCCTTATTTAGTTATATGGTTAGTTTCGATCAGGCTATTCTACTGGATAAACGCAGTTTGTTTAAGTAAGTTTTTATAAATATAATTGTCTCAAAGAAAAGATATCAAATACGTGAGTGACTTTCATCGTCGTAATGCAAAACATGTTATTTCAAACACATAGTTTATACTTCACACAACTTAGGCCTTTTTCTTTTGTCTCTTACAGCAAAACTGATGTACCAACTTCGAGTCTTGTCTTTCATATGTAACGATTGTGACGTTATATCTTCAAGTAGTATCGATTGATATATAGACATTCTAGAAATAAAATATGTAACCAAGTATTAAAAAGCTGATATAATTTCTCGGTTATCATTATGTTCTTTTTAGAACACCAGAACACGAAGCAAGAGAAAACATCACACCGCTTTTTTCCTATTTATCTCTCTCTAGAACTTAATTTATTGTTATTATAACTTTAGCAATAAATGTTTCGGATATATTTAGTGAGGAAGAATTTATTATTTTATATTATTTATAAGTTGTCAGGAAGAAAATTTAAAAAGAAAACACGTGGGTTTTCCTCCGACTATCCACATTCACAATCCTCAACAATCTAATTTCAATTAAAATATTATTTTCTCTTTCGACAATTCAATCTCTAATCCAATCTCAAATTTTTATACTCCAACCACAATCCTTACAATCCAATCTAATCTAAAATATTATTTTATAAAAGTTATATATTTTATTTTTTATTACATATAATTATTTTTTTTAAAATTGTAAGTATAAAAAGTTGGGAAGTTTGGATCCATAGCAAAAAAATCGAAAAAAAACTGAAAGTTTTTTTAGAATTTGCAAGATAACGATAGGATAGAAATGAAAATATATCAATATTGGACTCTATTTGTAGGGAATTGAAAACCATGAATTTTGGTATATTTATTATTTTTTTTATTTTTTATTAAAGATATCTTTTTTATTACATAAGTTTTATCCTAAAAAATTTAATACAAACCAATAATAATTTGACACTTGGCATGATTGTTATTTTTAAATGTTTCCAATCTTCTTCAAGGTTGGTTCGGCCGAGGAGGTCAGGATTGTTATTATTAAATGTTTTTTCCTTTTTTTATTATTTATTTGTTTTGCCTTATTCATGACCCGATCGGCAAAGGCTAATAGATCTAGGCGGAGAGAAAAAATTGAAAAGCAAATCACCGTGTAGTTCCTCCGTCCATTGAAAGCAAACCAAAGCTGCGATTGGGAAATCTAAAAGGACACAACATGAAGATTTGAAGAAGGCTGTTCTCTTTCTTTAGTTAACTCTCCCCTTTTGTTTCCATACCACTTATCTTAGGGTTTCTTCTCGGGCTTATTATTTGGGGTCTTTGCTCATTTTGTTGGATTTGTTTATGGTGAGAATAAAGTCACTAACAGGACATATTATTCTGATAGTCTCATGTTTTATGGTTTTCAAGATATTTTACGCTATTGAAGTGAATTATTCTGATAGTCTCATGTTTTATGGTTTTACTTCCGGATATCCATATGATGAAGTCGCGATCAGTGGCCATACACGCAATCAAGGAATCTGCAGGGACTTGAAAGAGGTAATTTCTTTTGGACCACCGAATTACGATTCATTATATTTATTTTGTTTGTGTAAAGAAACCTTGCATTATCGTCATTAAAATTGAAGGAAATCTTTAGTTGTCTTTTGGGTGTTTTGCGAGAGGTCGTTTGGAGGAACAATTTCCGAATGGGATAATAATTAGTTTGTATTTTAGGCAGTGCACTCCGACATGGTTATGGCACTTGAACACTTCATTTTAAGCCATAATTTGATTTTTGGTTTTCATGAATTAGCCGAGGCCGACACTTAAATATGCACCCATATCCTACATCCGTATCCGAGTCCGTAGCATAACTATTCACATGATTTATTGCCGTTTTTGCTTCTTCTTTTTTTGTAAGTATGAGAATTCATATTTGATTTTTCATCATTTTTAGATGTGGACTCAATAAATAGAGAGATGCCCGGACTCTCAAGGAATGGGCCCATGTAGGATCATCTTTAGACATATGACGATCAGCTGACATTCATCACCATCACATTATAATGCGTTTCAGGTGCGATGCACGGGCTTTGTTCACCGTAAAGAATCATCAGTTTTGCAAGGGTTATGCTTATTTAGTTATTATGGTTAGTTTCGATCAGGCTACTCAACTGAATAAATGAAGTTTGTTTAAGTAAGTTTTTGTAAATATAATTGTCTCAAAGAAAAGATATCAAGTATGTGAGTGACTTTCATCATCGTAACGCAAAACATGTTATTTCAAACACATAGTTTATACTTCACACAACTTGGGCCTTTTTCTTTTGTCTCGTACACCAAAACTAATGTACCAACTTCGAGTCTTGTCTTTCATCTGTAACGATTGTGATGTTAAATCTCCAAGTGGTATCGATTGATATAGACATCCTAGAAATAAAATATGTATCCAAGTATTAAAAAGCTGATGTAATTTTCCGGATATCATTATGTTTTTTTAGAACACCAGAATAGGAAGCAAGAGAAAACATTACACCGCCTTTTTCCTATTTATTTCTCTCCAGAACTTTGCTAAAGTATAATTTATTGTTATTATTTCGGATATATTTAGTGAGGAACAATTTATTATTTTATATTATTTATAAGTTGTCAGGAAGTAAATTTTAAAAGAAAACACATGGGTTTTCCTCCGTTAATGAAAGCAAAGGCTAAGCATTGGTAGATCTACGAGGTGAGAAAAAATACAGAAGAAAACTTTTGTACCTTGATATTGTCATCTTATTAAGATACAAAAAGGTGCATAACGTGTGTAGTGTTACGAAAATCTCATGACTTATTTTCTATGTTTCAGAGC
Organism: Orobanche coerulescens; assembly: GCA_033398695.1. Lineage (NCBI taxonomy): Eukaryota > Viridiplantae > Streptophyta > Magnoliopsida > Lamiales > Orobanchaceae > Orobanche > Orobanche coerulescens. The sequence continues at coordinate 148,636,473 of CM065802.1, forward strand.
ATACCTGAAAGCAAAGAGATAAATATTAACCTCAACTAAAATTTGAAATCAAAAAATTTGTGTGATTTTTAGTCTACCTATTATTCTTTATCAAAGTAAATTAATATGTTGTATTTATAGAATCGTTAGTCGTACCTTGGGTTGCTAGTGTAGGTTTTTAAAAGCTTCCTTATACATAATATTTCTTGTGTGGTGCTTTAATTCCTTGGCATTGTCTTCGATCATGAGGATTTTCAGCCCCCCTGGGCTTGTGACTCTAGATAGTGCAACATAGAGTTGTCCGTGACTAAACACAGGGGATGGCAAATATAGACCAACAAAATTAAGTGATTGACCTTGACTTTTGTTGATGGTCATTGCATAACATGGCTTTATGGGGAACTGTCTCCTTTTCATAATGAACGGCCATTGAGATTTGGTTGAGGTGAGCGTAATTCTTGGTATTAAGACGACATCTCCAATATTTGATCCGGTGATGATTTTAGCTTGAATCACAAATTCCCCTAGATGCGTGATAATGAGGCGAGTTCTATTGCACAAACCTTGGCTTGGATTCACATTTCATAAGAGCATGACTGGTAGCCCCTTTTTGAGCTTTAGGGCATGAGGCGACATCCCTTGGAACTTTAAGGAATTTAAAAACTCGGGTGGGTATAAGTGCTCTTGATCAAGTGTATCAGTTGACGCCTTACATATTTCATCCGAACTTTTGTAGGTGACAAACTCACCTTCTAGCTTTTTAAACATATATTCATTGATCTCATCTGCATCATCATTTTTTGGAGTTAATATGGCCCTTTCTCTTAGATAGTCTTCCTTATTTTGCGTGACAGTAACGTCTGGGAATGTTTCTGTAACAATCTGCTCAATGGGACATTTCCATGTTTTAATGATGAAATTTTCTGGAATTTGAATCCAAGTAGGTTCATCCTCTCCTTCTTTCATTTTTGTTGGCACTTTTCCGTCCCCAACATCTAAAACCCATCTATTAAACTTTTGTTTTTCAGCATCAATGTCCCCATTCGCGTCATACTCATTAACCCTCATACTGCGTGAAAGTTTGAAAATGTGGCATTTTTTCCATAATTCAGATCTGTTGATGCAAGCATGAACAACTTATTGTGTTCTCACTTTTGGGATTACAGTAAAATTTGTCAAGTCTCCTCCAAGTAATACGTCATTCCTCCAAACATGCGATCTCTATTTGTGGTATTTTTGTACCCCAATATGTCTCTCGAGTCTTATCTAGTGCTTGAAAGCATACCTTTGAGTCATCGGTGCTTCGTCCCATATTATTAAGTGACTTCTTTCATTAGTTACGCAAATGTGTGTTTTGTTTTATACCACATGTGTTATTTTCCATTAATTCCAAAGGTATAACAAACTGCTATGAGTCATTCTCCCTCCCGGAAGAAGCAATGAAGCAATTCCTGTTTTAACGTTGTAATTAGAAATATAACGAAAGTAATTATGTGGTTGTTAGATTAGTCGGATTAATTAAGAGTTATATTTAGAATGCCATGTACCTGATGATGCAACTGCAAGGACAATCATTTTGTCTGATCTTAGTCGGGAAATTATGGCCTTGTATAAGAATGTTTTTCCGGTGCCCCCGGGACCATATACAAAAATAAAGTCACCTCTTTTTTCTTGTACAGATGCAATGACCTTCTCATAGATTAAATGTTGATCTGGGTTGAGTGATGCATACAGCTTTTCATGTTCAATCCTTATTTCTCTCATGTTGTAATTTAACTCTTCTCGAATCAAACAATTGTCCATGTTTGTTAGCAACGTGGGGTCTGTCCGTGGAAGATCATCGAAATTTGATAATGACTTTCCATTTCTTTGCAAAAGCTCCTGTATTTCTACCAAGCAGTAGTTCTTTATTTGTTCTTCTGTGAGTTGCAAGTCGGGGTACTTAAACTATTTTCGCTTCTTATGTAAAATATCTTCGGACAAAGCTTACCAATTTTGTTCCCATAACCGTAGTGGACTGTTAAGCTCACAAAATAGCAAAATTGTAACAAACAAATCTCGTAGCTGCGCGCCTGATGCCCATACGCTTGCTTCTAATATAGCTTGTGTCCACTCTTTGTCATCACTGATTAATCCATATGCAGAGCAAGCCTCCTTAAATGTTTCGCATATTCTTCCATTGTGTGTCTTTATTTCTTGAAATGATCTAACCCCTTTAACAACGTTTAACAACATCCTTAGATAATACCGCTCACCTGATGCGGGGTTACAATAAATGATGCGCCCAATGCATTCTCTTTGTTTCCGAGGCTGCCAAACTTTCTCTTTCTCATGCCACACATATTTTGTTGGAATTTTAGCATAAGTGAGTTCCCTCGCATTTGCATCGCTTTTGTTTAGCTCAAACCACTCCGTAAACATCGTTTGTTTGATACTTTCCCTTTGTAGCAGTGCTGGTAAACTTTGTGAATCATGTAGTGTGATCGTGTTCTGATCTGGCAAGTGAAATGTGAGTTTCATGACTGATGGGTAGCAGTAGTGGATGTCAAAACGCAAGATACGCCATACTGCTTCACACGGAGCTAAAAACCGACAATTCAAGTAATTTTTTATTTCATCAACCTGAACAATCTTTTCTTTTTCTGATTCTATCCCTGAAGTGACATTTTCTTGTATTATGATAGTTGCTCGGTTTGGGCCTTTGTTTAAGTATTTAAATAAGTACTTAATTGCCCTTGATCTATTGCACCACTCAACATTAATGTGTGCCTGGTATCTGAGCAAAAGATAGCGATTGTATGGTACGACAAATGAGTTGTCAAATGTGAACTTTCCTTTTCTGGTAGAAACTTTATTGTTCCTTCGGCGGTAAACAGGGTACCCATCTTCATCAATCGTTGTTTCTGCATAAAATAACTTTGGGAAATGCTTGGCCCATTTTCCATCAACGGTGCAAGCAGCATTTTTTGCCTTTTCACCGCACGGTCCATGGAGCATGTATTCTGTAACAGCTTTATATCCTTCTGGATCGTTGATTGGAGAGGGAATTTCAGCCGAGATTATATCATCTATATCCCTTGGGGTTTTGCATTTGTATATATCTTCAAGCCATACCAATATATGAGCGTGTGGGAGGCCACGTTTTGGAACTCGATCACGTAAACAACTGGAAAAAAATACGCAAACCAAGCTTGTATTAATATAAATCAGGAAAAAATAGATAATATTGATGGATAAGGTTTTTGTATCACCTGCTTGACATACTCCAAAAATCTGTTTTTTCATAATATCATCAAGCAGCTCATTTAACTTCATCTTGAAAACTCGGGTGCTAACTTCAGGTCGATCATGCGGTTTCTGCCAGGGAATATAAGATAACATTTCCGCAATTTCTGGACATTTTGGATTAGAAGTGAAAGTGATGAAGAGATCCGGATTGCCAAATTGCCGACATAGAGCCATCGCATCCTAGTAGTTTTGTTGCATATATCTTGGGCTTCCTGTGAAGCTCGAGGGCAAAACTATTCTTTGGCCAATCGCTTCAGCTTTTGTATCTCCTCTTGTAACAGCGTCATATAGATTATGATAGAGGTCGACACACAAGTCATCTTGATTGTTCCTCGTCCATCTAAGTCTTTGCTCTTCAATAGCTGTGTAAGCATCCACCAGGAATTGCTGAAATAGGCGTCCACCTCGCAGTAAAGTAGTTCCTTCATTATCTCTATATTGAATTACATAACAATAGTACTCTCTCATTGTTAAGAAACCATGTTTCCTTTTTCTTTTGCCTGAATTGTTATGGTAAGGTATCTCTTCATGGAAGCCATCCTCTCCGTATGGAAATAACAAAGGATACTGTAGTGCCATGTACGATGGATGCAATTCTGATATTCTTTCCGGGCCAAAGTTCTTGTTGTTTACAATAATATCTCTTGTTGCATTAGCATCACCAAAATCATTTGTTACTAAAACTGCCACTTCAGAAACACTTGGTGTGTTATATTGCCTTGGGTTTGTTCTTTGTCCAAGGAGGCGAAGTTGAAAGTCATATGAGTTATTTTGGTCACACCAATCTCTAGCCATTCGGAATGATTTGGCATGTAATCGAATTGATCTAACATATGAATGAGGCTTCTGATTATTGTTTCATCGGTCCCTTCTTTGGTCTGATTATCAATGAAAGCTGACATACGATTGCTGACTTCATTTTGTGTGTCAAAGAAGTAAAGTTGAGCGAACTTGGGATGAGCCCCTTCTGCAGGAAGGAGAGACCCCATTTTGTGATATTTTTGACTATTTATTCTAAATGTATATGGCCCTTTTAGTTGATTTATTGAGTGACTATTTTTCCTCCAAAAGATGTGAAGCAGAACATGCCATTATATACCCTGATTTGTTCTCTAAACTTTGCTGTGCCAGGATCATTAGAGTTTAACATCGTGCTTAATGGTGCAGGGGCTTCTTTGAATTTCGGTAAACGCACTTTACCATCTTGGCAGCACATAGAGAACGTAGGATTTGCGGTCTTGTTTGCTTTTTTACTTCTCTCTTCACGCCACATGTACGCATGACAGTTAGGACACTTGCTTGCTGGCGGGCCAAGGTTATGGTAAGAAACTTGCAAACCTTATAAATTAAATGTATTACTGTTAGTGTGTGCCAGAGTTAAGCTTGGTTCTTAAAGTTCCAGTGAATTAAAATTAATAATTCATGCTAAATTGATAAATGAATTTTAGTAAGACATATACTTGCCTGTCGAGGTAACTGCTGCTCTTTTTGGGACCTTTCTAAACGACCGAGTACCACTTGTTCCTGATAATCCAAATGAATAATACTTTATTTTAGGAATTGCGTCTGCTGTTTAGAAAATATAAGCTAGGTGCAGGATGGGTTTTAACTGAACCAACACCTTTTCTGTTATATTACCCCTTTTCGTCAAACAACTAATGTTCGTTGTTAATAAAATATAAGTTGGCTGCAGTAATGGGTTTAACTCCGTTGCCATTATCTGTTCTTCAGCAGGCTTTACAAATTAGTCTTATTATGATAGTCATGGATCTTTAAAACTAACTATGTTAACATGGTGCCTGTTATCCGCTCATGCTTCAATAACGAATGTATACGAAGCAGGATTTAACAAAATCCGAGGCCATTTTTTATAATGATAAGGCACTAATTTAGTGACCGCTTTAAATTGGCAATATTGGAGCATAGGGGGGAATGTAACATAAAAAGTAAATTAAGCTGTAAAATTACATCTTCACCTCTATGGATTTAAATTTTAAGTTGTTAACATCCTAAATTCTCATTAACGAAAACTTAATGTGTACATTAGGAGAAGAAATCACCTGCTTGTGTCTCTTGTTGATTTGTTTTCTGGTCAGGGAATGTATTTCCTCTTGATTTATGTGTTGGGCCTCTCCTTGACTCTCTCACGTCTAATGATTCGCCTGGAATATTTCGCTAATTTATAAGCATAACTATAATGTTTTCGGCTTCAAATATTTCTTAGAAATTTGGAAGATTAAATGAAAGGTTGAATGTCTTTTTGTACCTGCTTGTTGTGTATTCGCCTGAGTTAATTTGAGACCACAATAAGCCTGCACTTTCCCGACTGGCCTTATATTTGTATGTGAATGTATGATTATCGTATTGTGTAGCATGTTGGAGAGGGATGGGATTTTGCTGACACCGTTCCATGGATCTGCAGCATAAAAAACCCGTTTATAGTAGTTATATACTGAAACTGTCTGTGCAAGTTTGGTTTTTATTATATTTAGTACATGTAACACCCCAAACTAGGCGGATATTACAGTGCCGTGGACCCCCGACTGGGACCCACCAGGTGAATGAAAATTGATGAATTAAATAATATAATTGTAGTACCGAACCACATTATATTACAAAATACTCCGATGAGGAGCTTAAGTACAATACACCAGGACAATACAGAATACTAGTATATTTTATATGAAGATAAAATACACCACCCTGAATAAATAAACGTCTCAAACGGAATTTGCAGCGGAAAATACAAATGACGGAAACGACTGAAATGACTGAAATAACCGGAAAGACTGGGGCCCCCTACTAGTATCAGTGGGACTCCTCGCCGTCAGCATGCTCTTCCCGTGCCTTTGCCTTGCCGTGACCTGAAAACAAAATCCCCCAACGGGGTCAGTTACATAGAACAACAATCCTCAAGGGTTGAAAATACACAATCATGATTTAACTGAAGTTATGAAATATCCTTAATTATGAATTACGCTGAAGAGGAGCATCATAGTATGCCCGTAGTGTTCTGTGCAAGTGTACAAGACGAATGACCGGACACACCCGTCCTTGTACCTAATTAGTCTCACGGAGTTAATCTTTACCGTGTGCACGGTCCAATGTATCGGTGAACCCAGTACATGACCATTGCGTGCTCGACTAAAAATTCTACACATCCGCACCCGGCCACGCAATATGAACCCAGAAGGTCATATGAACGAGAATGACCACAATGAATATCAATGAATAATAATTCGACAAGTTCAAGAATGACTCACCGAAATGGAAATAACAGTGAAGTGATTGATAACTCAATGAAATGATTGGAACCGCTGCTCGTGAATGAAGTGATCATTCGGCAATTACAAATCTCAATATGGTTAATACAATGATGAATGAATTATGATTATGAATGAACAACAACAAAAGGAATGAATATCCTTTTAACCGAGTAAGAATTAACTTATTCAACAACGATGAAGAATATCCGTCCACGAACAACGTCCTAAATGAAATGTCGGTCGCTCGAACAACCTTGAATAACACAATTACCAATAATTCGATCATTACATGAATCAAATACGATCATAAGCGACTCAAACGTCGATACAACAATACCCAAACTCAAATATATCGAAACCAACTCCAAGATGAGTATTTCAAACCATCAAAACACTTTCAATGATATCAATAATCCCATAGGAATCCACAATTCAATATTACAACAACGTCAATCGGAAATCCCCAAATTAACCGAAGTCAACCCCAAGGGTTCTTGATATAAATCCCCGAAATAGCCATTAAAATACATTTATCCAAGGTAGATAATCCATATCTAATATATTCGAACAACAATCCAAGCTTACACGAAGAAATCGGAAGGAAAAACCCAAAAATCCGAAATTCTAGATCCAAGAGATTAATACCTTTGATTTGATGCGATGAAGATGATGAAATGATGATTAATCCAAATGATGAGCTTGAAGATGATGATAGATGAATACACCTCGAAGAAAACTCTCCAAATCGCCCGAAATCGCCCAAAACCGAAGAGAAAATGAGAAGGAATGATAAATGACGAAATCTGGGCTACACTGTCCAATTTATAGTCACTCCAGGTTAGCGTGCGCTAGCCCTTGTTCGTAGCATACGTTAACGGGTATTTTGGGTAGTCCAGTACCCACTGACCGAAAACGGTAGCGCGCGCTACGTACCTTCTGTAGCGTGTGCTACGGCTGTACACTTAGCGTGCGCTAACCCCAAAATGTTAGCGTGCGCTAACGAATTATCTGATGCCCAGTACTGGAGTCCAGAACCTTCTGTCGTGCACTACAGCCAACAATTAGCGTGCGCTACTACACCAATTGCGTACGCTAAAAACCACTCATAGCGTGCGCTATGAATTAATCCAATGCAGTCCAGTAGCCACTGGACTCAACCTGATCCGTCCTTAGCGCGCGCTACACCAAATATTAGCGTGCGCTACAACAACCCACTAGCGTGCGCTACTTACCATTCGTAGCGTGCGCTACTTATAACTCACCTGCAGTCCAGTACCTTCTGGACTGCAGCCAGGGTAACATTAGCGTGCGCTAATGCTGAGTGGTAGCGTGCGCTACCTGTACTCAATTAGCGCGCGCTAAAAAGAGTATGTAGCGTGCGCTACTCCTCACGCACAGCCCACAATGAAAATGACAATGATGATAAACACGACACGAAACTCCAATTAGATTAGTGATGAATGACGATTGATACACAATACAATTACTCTGAACGATGAATACCATGATTGAATATGAGTGACAAATGATCATTAATGAGTGAAATTACTGAATGATAAATACTGAATGATAATTACTGAATTACAACCGGGTATTACATACACCCCCCTTAAGAGAGTTTCGTCCCCGAAACTAAGGGTCAAACAACTCGGGATAACTCTCCCGCATACCATCCTCGGTTTCCCAAGTAGCCTCTTCTACTCCGTGTCTAGACCACTGAATTTTAACCAAAGGAATCGTCTTATTCCTCAACTGTTTGATTCGCCGCTCTAAAGCTCGTATAGGACGCTCCTCATATGATTGATCATCGGCGATCTCGATTTCGTCGAACTGAAGTATGTGACTCGGGTCAGCAACATACTTCCGCAACTGAGAGACGTGAAACACATTATGAATTTGGCTCAACTCCGGAGGTAAAGCCAATCGATAAGCTAACTCGCCTACTCGATCCAAAAACGGTCCAATGAATCTCGGACTCAACTTTCCCCTCTTCCCAAAACGGAAGATACCACGACTCGGGGATACCTTGACCAACACGTGGTCACCTGCCTCAAACTCTAATGGTCGACGACAGTTATCTGCATATGATTTCTGTCAACTCTGAGCGGTCAACAAACGACTCTTGATCAAATCTACCTTCTCACGGGTGGCTATAAGCATATCGGGCTCGGTGCCGATTGATTCTGATAGGTCATCCCAACACAAAGGAGATCGACAACGATGACCGTATAAGGCCTCGTAAGGTGCCATCTTAATCGAAGCATGCCAACTATTATTATGCGTGAACTCGATCAATGGTAGTTGGGCTTCCCAATCGTCTTTCCAATCGAGGACGCATGCCCTCAACATGTCTTCTAATGTCTGAATAGTCCTCTCTGATTGTCCGGCGGACTGAGGATGAAAAGTGGTACTGAGATTAAGTTGGGTTCCCATAACACGATGAACTGATTTCCAAAAATGCGACACAAACCGTCCGTCACGATCGGAAACGATACTTTTAGGAGTACCATGCAATCTCACTATCTCTTTGATGAACAGCTGGGCAAGTCTCTCGGGACCCCACGTATCCTTAATGTCAAGGAAATGAGCTGATTTAGTTAAGCGGTCCACAATCACCCAGATCGTATTCATGCCACGACGACTCGTCGGCAAACTCGTGATGAAATCCATAGAAATGTCTTCCCACTTCCACTCTGGAATAGGGATAGGTTTCAACATACCCGCTGGTCGCTGATGTTCGATCTTGACTTGTTGACAGGTTAAGCATCTCGAAACAAATTCTGCGACTTCTCGCTTCATATTACTCCACCAGTAATTTTGTTTCAAGTCCTTGTACATATTGTTAGACCCTGGATGAACAGAATAAGGGTTAGCATGAGCTTCTTTCAAAATTGAGTTTTTCAACTCGTCATTCGCCGGTACGCACAACCGATTCTTAAATCTCAAAAGTCCATCCTCGTGGAACACGAATCCAGGGGATTTCCCCTGAGCCACATCCTCGCGGATGCGCAACAATGATGGGTCCGAACCCTGATTCTCTCTGATTGCCTCCTCAAGTGACGATGAGATCTCCAACATACAAAGTTGTCCCTGAACTCGCTGAAGCCAGACCTCGATCTCGGGTCTAAGGAATTCCTGCTGAAGCTCCTTCTGAACTATTAAATGGGCAAGCATCTGCTCCTGAATGGACTTACGACTCAAGGCATCGGCGACAACGTTCACCTTGCCCGGGTGGTAAAGGATCTCGATATCATAATCTTTGATTAGTTCCAACCACCGCCTCTATCGCATATTTAACTCCTTCTGAGTAAATATATACTTCAAACTCTTGTGATCGGTGAAAATCTGACAGGTGACGCCATAAAGGTAATGACGCCAGATTTTCAAAGCGAACACCACAGCTGCTAGCTCCAGGTCGTGGGTTGGATAATTAACCTCGTAAGGTCTCAATTGCCGTGAAGCATAGGCAATAACCTTTCCATTCTGCACGAGCACACATCCGAGACCCTGTCCGGACGCATCACTATAAACCACGAATCCTTCCGTCCCCTGCGGCAAGGAAAGTACAGGTGCTGACATTAACCGGCTCTTGAGTTCCTCAAATCTCCGTTGACACGCGTCGGACCACGTGTATTTCTTATCCTTTCGCAAAAGGTTCGTCAAGGGTTGAGCGATTCTAGAAAATGCCTCCACAAATCGCCGATAATAACCCGCTAATCCGAGGAAACTTTGGATTTCCTTAACATTCTTCGGAGGTAGCCAATCTCTAATAGCCTCCGTCTTCTGAGGATCGACCCGAACTCCGTCTGAAGAAATTACGTGTCCGAGAAACGTCACTTCGGACATCCAGAACTCACATTTGGAAAACTTCCCATAAAGTTGTTCTCGTCTCAACACGTCGAGCACTTGATGAAGGTGAAACTCGTGTTCCTCCCGATCACGAGAATAAATCAAAATGTCATCGATGAAGACAACAACAAACTGATCCAAAAAGTCGATGAAAACCCAATTCATTAACTGCATGAATACCGCAGGTGCATTAGTCAATCCAAACGGCATTACCACAAACTCATAATGACCATAGCGTGTTCGAAACGCCGTCCTCGCGATATCCGACTCTCGAATCCACAACTGATGATATCCAGATCTTAAGTCGATCTTGGAAAATACTGAAGCTCCCTGAAGTTGATCTAAGAGATCATCAATACGGGGTAAGGGATACTTATTCTTGATTGTCACCCTATTCAACTCCCGATAATCAATACACAAGCGAAAAGAACCATCCTTCTTCTTGACAAATAACACTGGTGCTCCCCACGGGGACGCACTCGGTCGAATATAACCCTTCTCGAACAACTCCTCAAGTTGGTTCTTTAATTCCTGCATTTCGGTCGGGGCCATTCGGTACGGTGCCTTCGATATCGGGGACGTACCAGGCTCCAACTCAATCGTGAATTCCACATCCCTCTGTGGAGGCAAACCAGGTAACTCGTCTGGAAAAACATCGGCATATTCCATCACTACCGGAATGTCTGTCAACATTACTGATGATTTCTCGGTTTTGGTCATATAACACCAATAACCAACACACCCCTGATTGAGTAATCTCACTGCTTTCATCAAATTAATGACCTTACCAGAACAGCCGGGATTACCTCCCTGAAACACACATTCAACCCCATCGTCTGAAATGATAGTGATCATACGCTTACGGACACTAATGATGGCATCATGACGATCTATCCAATCAATACCCAAGATGACGTCGTCTCTGGCCAAATCTACTACGATCAAGTCCGCTGGCCATGCACGACCATGAAGCTGAATCGGACAATTCTGAATCTCACGATTACCGATAATTCTTCTACCATCGGGAAGGCCAATGACATAAGGCTCACAATTAGTAGCACTACCCAGACGTAGTCTACTCAAACATGACTCGGAAATGAATGAATTGTTGACTCAAAATGTATTTTGATGATTATTCCATTCAAAACATTTAATTAGATCAATCTCAGTTCGATATTATATTGAAGGAGCTAAATAATGTTAGCGCACGCTACTCACCTCATAGTAGCGCACGCTATCGAGAAATGCATGTACAACCCAATTAGTCAGCTGTAGCCAAGTGAAGTCACCTGATGGATAGCGCACGCAAGTCATTCAACATTAGCGCACGCTAAGTAACTACATTTAGCGTATGCTATACAATCAATATTAACGCACGATATCGTATCATTCCAGAGGACAGTGAGGTTTGGAAGGAAATCGGAAATGGATTTTGCGCACGCTACATACATCAACTTACGTACGCTAAATCAAGGATGTAGCGCACGTTATTACTCACTACTTGCGCACGCTACCGATATCAAGGTCAGTAGTCCAGTAGCTACTGGACTCAATACGTCAAGGACTCTACGTACGCTACACAGGGTAACGTACGTTATTGAATGAAATATTTAGCGCACGCTAAGGTATAGGCATTAGCGCACGCTAAAAGGAGTCAGCATATTACCGTTTGATTTTCTACCGTTGGAAGGCAAGAGTCAATGAAGATCCGTGAAATCTGGAAAAGTTGGAATTAATTAATGCTAGCGCACGCTATGCATACTTGCTAGCGCACGCTAAGCTCAAATCTAGCCATTGGATAAAGAGACGTTGGGGAGACAAACCAACATTTTCAAAGTCAAGATTGAAGTCCTATTGACCAGTCGATAACGCACGCTACGGATTCATAACTAGCGCACGCTAGCCATACAATTTTACCGTTGCAACATTCTTTGTGACCGTTCAGAAAAGCCAAGTCAAGGTCGATAGCGCACGTTAGTCGAAATTATTAGCGCACGCTAATAATATGTTTTTTAGTATTTGAAGGATGGCTCTCACCTATAAATACCCAAAGGGCTTGGGTATCAAACACACAACTTCAAGCATACAAGCATACAAGCATACAAGCATTCTTGAGCTCAAATCGCTACTGATTACTATATTATAAGTTGTGAGAAAGAAAGATACAAGAGTGATTTTTTTGTAATATCTATTATTCTTTGTATTCTTTCATTTGATTGTAAGTGTTGAATCATTTACACTTGAGCGTAAAAGAAACGAATCAAGAGTCACTAATCCGGTGTTATTAGGATCTTTGATCTGGCATTGTTAGGATTATATTCCCATATTCGTATAGTGAGGATTATCTAGTTCCTATAGAACACTAGATAAACAAACATTTATATTGAGAGAGAGGTTGAGCTTGGACCGATAGAAGACAAGCGATTGTAACGGTTGTTAACTCGGACCGATAGAAGACGAGTCAAGACTGTGGTTGTTCTTGAGCCAATAGAAAAAGAAAGTCGGAGAGAGGACGTAGGCAAGTTGCCGAACCTCTATAAATCTTTGAGTCTTTAAATTCCGCACTATCTTTTATTTATTCGCAAGAAATTTGGTTATTCCGCATTACCACTATTCAACCCCCCTTCTAGTGGTAAATTTATCTCTTCAGTTGGTATCGGAGCGGGTCTCTTTTTAAAGGTTTAACCACCTAAGAGAAAAAGATCCGCAAATGGCACTTCTTGGCCAAATTGAAGGAAATGCTCTCAACCGTCCTCCTTTCTTCGATGGTTCCAATTTTATGACGTGGAAAAAGAAGATGGCGATCTTCGTTCAAGCCTATGATATTGAAATCTGGAAAGTTATTGCTCTTGGTCCTAAACTTGCTAAGAAAGAGGATGGATCGTTGAAAAAGATCGAAGAATTCAACGACGAGGATTGGAGAAACACACACGTCAACTCACGAGCTACTAAACTTCTCTATTGCGCTCTTAATCCCGAAGAACTCAATAGGATATCGTCCTATGAAAGCGCAAAAGAAATTTGGGAAATTCTCGAAGTCACTCATGAGGGAACCACCCAAGTCAAGGAGACCAAAATTAATATGCTACTCCATGACTACGAACTTTTCTCCATGAAAGATGAGAAAACGATCACAAATATGTTGGATCGATTTTCGGCTATAACCAATGGTCTTGCATCTTTCGGAAAGCCTATATCGAGCAGCGACAAAGCTAAGAAAATTCTTCGAACGTTGCCACGAGAATGGGATGCCACGGTCACCGCGATCATGGAGTCCAAAGATCTCAACAAGCTCGAATTTAGTGCCCTCATCGGGTCACTCATCAATTATGAGATCGTTCTCAAGTCTAGAGGCACAAAACCAAAGCCTCGAGAAAGAGTAGTCGCATTCAATGTTGATAGCGACGTTGAGGAAGATGTTCCCGAAGATGAAGACGACGAGGAACTCGCTCTCTATGCCAAAAACTTTAGAAGGTATAAAATCCTAATTCAAAAGAGGCGAAGTTTTCTTGGTCGGGATGGAAAACCGGAGCAAAAGAAGAGTGGCTATACTCCCATAAAGAAGTTCGACAATAATTGTCGGAAATGTGGTCCAGCCGGTCACTATGCCAAAGAATGCCGAGGATCCTCTTCAAAACCTCAAATGGAAAGATTCAAAAAGAAGGAGGTCCTAATCGCTTCTTGGAGTGATGACGAGGAGGAGATTGAAAGATCTCTAGACGCAAATCTTGCATTCATGGCACTCGACTCCGAAAGTAATATCGAGGTACCGGCACCAAGGAAAAGCAAGTGGTACATTGATAGCGGATGCTCAAGGCACATGTGCGGCTCCGAGGACTTATTTGAAGACCTCGAATACCAAGAACAAGGACATGTGACCTTTGGGGATAATCAAAATGGAAAAATCAGAGGCATCGGCAAAGTCGGTAAGGAACCTTCTCCTTCTATCAACAAAGTATTGTTTGTTGAAGGTTTGCATCATAATCTTCTTAGCGTTTCGCAACTTTGTGATGAAGGTTTTAAAATTCTCTTCGAGCAAACGCATTGCACGGCATTTAGAAATAATAAAATTGCATTCATTGGTTTGAGATGTGGAAACATCTATATTGTTGATCTTAACGATAAAAGTTCATTCAATGAAAAATGTCTTATTACCTTGGACGACAATGCATATTTATGGCATCGAAAATTGGGGCACACTTCTCTACCTATCATTTCTATTTTATCTAGACACGACCTTGTTCGTGGATTGCCCAAACTCAAGTTTGATAGAAAGCATTTGTGTGAATCATGCATAAAAGGGAAACACACTCGAGAATCCTTTAAACCAAAATTCGAGGTTTCCACTAGTCGAGTTCTTGAACTTGTGCATATGGATTTGATTGGACCATCTAGACATGTTAGTTTAAATGGCAAACTTTACACTTTGGTTATTGTTGATGATTTCTCTCGATTTACTTGGGTTAGATTTTTAGCACATAAGGATGATGCATTTTCCGAATTTTCTAAATGATGTCGTTTGGTATCAAATGAGAAAAATCTCTCCATAATTTCTATTCGCACCGATCACGGAGGTGAATTTGATTGCACTCTGTTTGAACTTTTATGTGATAAATATGGTATTAATCATAACTTTTCGGCCCCTAGAACACCTCAACAAAATGGAGTTGTTGAAAGGAAAACCCGATATTTGGAAGAAATGTCGAGGACAATGCTTAAGGAATACTCTCTTCCACGATACTTTTGGGCCGAAGCAATTTTTACGGCATGCTATGTGATTAACCGGGTTCATGTTCGTAGAACTCATCTTAAAACCCCGTATGAATTATGGAAGGGCAAAAAGCCCAATATTGCTTATTTTCATCCTTTTGGTTGCAATGTATTTATTTTGAACAATGGCAAGGATAACTTAGGCAAGTTTGATGCTAAATCCGATTCCGGAATATTTCTTGGTTATTGTACTAATAGTAAAGCATATCGTGTTTATAATATTAGAACGAATGAAGTTGAAGAGTCCATACATGTTAAATTCAATGATATGATCTCACCCCCGAGAAAGGTAGAATACTTTGATGATGCAGGTACTTTTCCGGATCCCTCACCCGAAGTGAAGAAAATTTCGGAAATCGAAACGAACACAATCGTTGATTTACCGAAAGATTGGAGGCACATCAAAGATCATCCAAAGGACCTCGTGATTGGAAACATTGAAGACGGTGTTCAAACCCGAAGGAGAACCACCGAATTTATGGCTCATTGTGCTTTTGTATCCGAAATAGTTCCCAAGAATATATTCGAAGCTCTCGATGATGAAAGTTGGGTGATGGCAATGCAAGAGGAGCTTGTGCAATTTATGCACAATAATGTATGGAATTTAGTTCCCGCTCCTAAAGATAAAACAATTATCGGAACTAAATGGGTGCATAAAATTAAGAGTGACGAAGACGGTTATCCAATTCGAAATAAATCTCGTTTGGTCACTCAAGGATATAATCAAGAGGAAGGTCTTGATTACGAAGAAAGCTTTGCTCCCGTGGCTCGACTCGAAGCCATCCGCTTGCTATGTGCATTTGCCACCCATAAAAAGATCAAACTATTTCAAATGGATGTGAAAAGTGCATTCTTGAATGGGTACATTCAAGAAGAAGTCTACGTCAAGCAACCTCCCGTTTTTGAAGATCATCAATTTCCGGATCATGTCTACAAGCTCAACAAGGCACTCTATGGGTTGAAACAAGCACCCCGAGCATGGTATGATCGTTTAAGTCAATTTTTAATTGCAAATGATTATAAAAGAGGCAAAGTCGATAATACCTTGTTTCTTAAAATATTAAATGATGATATACTTATTTGCCAAATCTACGTTGATGACATTGTATTCGGAGCTACTAATGAATCCTTGTGCCAAGATTTTTCTAATCTTATGAAAGGAGAGTTCGAAATGAGTATGATGGGAGAATTAACGTTCTTCCTTGGGCTTCAAATCAAGCAATGCGAAGATGGAATTTTTATCCATCAAACGAAGTACTCAAACGACCTCCTCAAGAAATTCAATATGGAAAGTAGCAAGGTGATATCTACGCCAATGTCTTCATCATTAAAGCTTGAGAAAGATGAAAATGGCAAATCCGTAGATCAAAAATTATATCGAGGTATGATCGGATCTTTGTTATACTTGACTGCATCTAGGCCAGATATAATATTTGCTACATGTTTATGTGCTTGATTCCAAGCTAATCCCAAGGAATCACATTTAACTGCTTGCAAACACATTTTTCGTTACTTGAAAGGAACTATTGGACTAGGTCTATGGTATCCTTCTTGCTTAGATTTTAATTTAATTGCATATAGTGACGTCGACTTCGGCGGATGTAAAATTGACAAAAAGAGTACTAGTGGTACATGTCATTTTGTTGGATCATGTTTAATATCTTGGGGAAGTAAAAATCAAACCAGTGTAGCATTGTCTACAGCTGAGGCCGAATATGTCGCTGCAGGGAGCGCCTGTGCTCAAGTGTTATGGATTAAAAATCAACTCCGCGACTACGGCATATATTTTGAAAATACCCCTATCCTATGTGATAACACTAGTGCAATTAATCTGAGTAAAAATCCTGTGTTGCATAGTAGAACTAAACATATAGATATTAGACATCATTTTCTACGCGATCATGTTCAGAAAAAGGATATCTGTTTAATTTTTGTCGGGACGAAGGATCAACTTGCTGACATTTTTACAAAACCTCTTCCCGAAGAATCATTTAATTCCATTCGTTTACAACTTGGTATGGGACATATAGACAACTTTTGAAATAAGTTTTCTGTAACACCCCCAATCCACTCAGGGATATTACACGCCGTAGACCCTCTCCTCGAGGATCTACCAGGCTGATAACTAAAATCAAACATCTAAACATCGCCTTTAAGGCTAAAATGACTCAGTAGACCGACTTGGTCTTTCAATAATAACATACAACTCATTCCCAAACACATACCCACGCAGGGGTCAAAATAAAATAAACTCCCGTACAACGGGGAAAAGATACCGCAGCGGAAAAGAAAATACAATCGACCAATACGAGATCAACGGAACCTCGTTTGATTAGTATTGTTCTTCTTTCATCATCCTTCGTGCCGACCTCGTGCTATGCTCCAAAACCCGAATGCAAAAATAGACATCCACCCCGAATACTGGGGTTAGCAAACTCCTTTGTTTTGCTAGTGCTAGTACAATTGCTAAAATACGAGCCATACACTACAAGTTCCAAGAACTATAATTATCAGTAATACTCAAAGATCCGAACGTAAAGATAAGTTCTTCCCGAGGCTAGAGTTTTTGGTTTACATTTCCAAAACCGAAAGATCGCAAATAAGGGAAACAATTTACAAAACAGTTAAAATGCCATCGAGAGTTTTAATAGAAAACAATTTAGGATTATCAAATCCTAACCTTTCCAAAATCAACAGGTCACATTTCAAAGGTTTTGTTTTCACAATTAGAAAACCAACAAAGAATACACAAGGTTAAAACCCATGTCACGTGTCTTCGGCGGACATAACATCAATACAATATAATCACCCAAGATACGTAAACCTTGGTCACCAAAATACAACATCAACTCGTGAATCCGTGGCTATACCATCGATTCCCTTCGTGGCCCCGTCGGACCCTCCCAAGGTGAGTAGAATGCGTTTTGAAATCATATACACCAATTCGTGAAGTTTTACTCGTGAATCCGTGGCTATACCATTGGAATTCCCTCCGTGGCCCCGTCGAACCCTCCCGAGGTGAGCAAATACATTCACCAAACAAACAACCACACTCGTGAATCCGTGGCTATACCATTGGAATTCCTCCGTGATCCCGTCGGACCCTCCCGAGGTGAGCGAAATACATTCACACAATTAACATGTCACAACAAGGATATTCATACAATCCACCAAAGGCAACAAACACAAAGCACGACATAATCGTCAAATCACAATGCACCAAAATGAGATAATATATGCTCACACGCGTTATCAAGCGCAACATCAACACCAAACATATCCATAGGATTCACATAGTCACTTACAACCCACACAATTTACAAAACACACGCGTTTTGAAAGTGAGCCTTTAACGAGGCTAGTCGAATCTTTTGAAAAACCCGTTTCAAACAAACACACACACATACCAAGACGATCACCAATCATCATATCCACAAAACAAGAAATGTATGGACAAGGTACTTGCCTCGAATAATTAGACGATGACACGAACGGAACGGAAGAGTTGAACACGATCGCAAGGAACCGGCGGAAATGAACCTAACGATTCGAATAGCACAATCACAACCACTTCTAAACGATTACGGAAATGGAATACACCCGGAAACCCGCCTACGATTCATGTATATTCGCACAAAAATAACAACGAGGGCGGACCACAACCAAACCCTCTCGATTCCGTAAAAATCACGAAATATACCATGAATCCGTAGGGAAACTAAGAATACCAACAAGAATAATCATATTCATCAAGAATCCATCAACAAAACGGAAAGAATCGGACAAAACCCCAAAATCCCCAATTATCCAAAAAGGTAGGGTTTCAAGAGATATTACCTTGAGTGATTCAAGTATTAAGATCCGTAGAACACGCGTTAGATTGTTTATCCGAGCCTCACAACCGAAAAGAAATGATGAAAATCGACCCCCGGATGAAGAACTCTCTCCCTCTATATCTCCTCTCTCGCGGCGCGATGGAAAAAATGGGAAAGAAATGAGCTTCACGCTCAAAACAACGCATTTATAGTGTAACACGCAGAGCCTATCGGCCGGCCTATCGGCCGATTGGCCCAACCGATTGCCATACGGGATGTAGGCGAGAGTCTATCGACCCCCTATCGGCCGAAAGGCTCCCGAAGTGCTCGCCAAAATCAAACGACCATAACTCTCTCGTCCGGACTCGATTGACTCACCGCTTGAACCATTGGAAAGCTAATTCGATGTTCTATAATATTGCAAAGATTTATAATTTTGGAGTTACCAAAAATTAATGGTGATCTAACAAAGACGAACTCATACTTAGAAAAGTCGTTTAGTAATCCCGAATTCAACAAACGACACCGAAACCCGAACACGAATACGAACCAAGATACGGTTACGAAGTACTCACAAAGACGAATCTAAGAGCTAGTAGGACACACAATTCCGACCACCAAGGCTCGAAATTCGACAACGGAAGGTAATTACCCCAAACTTTGGGAAATTACGAAAATGGCCCAAATGCCCGAAAATCACCATACGTGATCGAATAACCAAACCGAGTTCACAACACGTCTAACAAAGTTAAACGGACTTGGGAAACTCAAACAGTTAGCCGGTCGAGATTCGCAAGAATCGAACTCAAGTGCGAAAAGTCGCTAAAAAGCACGTAACTCAACGAAACGACACCGAAACGAACTCGATGTCAAAAGTGTAGAATTAATCATTCTCGGAATGACGAAACGGACATGAGCGAAGTCGTCAAAACAGGACTTCCGCCAAAAAAAAGAAATTACCGGAAATCAAAAATTGCGGATATTACATTCTACCCTCCTTAAAAGAAGTTTCGTCCAAACTTAAAACAAGTAGGAGAAGAAATATTCCGCCAGAAAACTCAACGAGATACACAAGAATGCGTAACTAACGCCCAACGGCGAAATGTTACAAACAACGCAAAGGAGTATACGGCGTGAAAACACGCTCCACGGCGACCAACACAACGTCGCCGTTAGGGATATAATAAAAACAACAAGTGACAACGTCATCAAGCGGATAATATAGCCAAGTCAATTATCCGACAATCACAAATCACAACGAGCGAAAATCAATATGATTGACCAACCCAACGACACCAATCAAAACGCGAGTCAACCGAACAAACACGAAATCCCACCGCCTAAGGGTGGAAGATCGAAGCGAAACTAATTTCCCGAACTGAAGGGAATTACGAAGGAGCCTGATTGTTCGCCAATCACGGAACGAGGTCAATATAAACCGAACAATCAAACGATCAAACCACAACGATCGAGACAACAGAGATCGAAGAATCATGTTCGAATCACAAAGAACAATAAAGTTCAAACAACAACTCCAAGGTTCACATCTCGACTCGAGACAATACATGATCCGGTGAAAACAACAACGTATGCATTCACATAAGATCCACATGAAAGGGAATAGCAATAGAAAAGTCACAACGACAAACGAGTTATTAGAAATAATACCACACTCGCTCGATCAACAAAAGCAAGGAGCAGGACAAGCTCGAAATGTCAACGAACATAAGCGAGTCGATGAGTCGAAAATGTAAAAGTTCAAGATCCACCCACTTCGAATAAAAGAACTCGTAGAACCAAAAGATGTTACTTCCGAACAAGGTTCACAAGAATCGAACCAATTCGGAAAGTGACACGATAACGATTGACCCAAAACAAGATCACACTGCTCGAATGATGAACCCGAAATACAAAACAAGTTCAAAGCAGTACCATCGAACACGAGCGAATCGATAGATCGGAGAAAGAGAAAATACAAGTCTAAAAACAACACGGGTACTACATTCGACCTCTTATAAAAGAAGGTCGCCCGCAACTCACAACAAAGAAATCAAGGTGACGACACAACCAAAGAACCGGCGAAATATCCTTCAAAGGCCTCTCAAAGCCGATTCTCGATATCTGTCTTTGAAGTTCGCGCCCGAAAGACTCGGAACTCCACTCGCAAAACTAGATCCCGTGACGAAAGATAATTGGTACGTGCATGCCCCGGCACACCACGGTTGAAACACCTCGGCTCGGCATACCGAAAATACAACGCTCGATACAATGGATTTAAAACACCGCAAAACAACATACCGAGATGCCAACTCAGCATCACCTATCAACGCATACAAAAATCACAACAACGGCATCATTCGAAGATTACAACATCCCGAACGATACCCATCACACAATCACAAACATCATGAAACAATCACCCATGTGTATAACGCATAAAAATCCAGGCTTTAACAACCCACACTAGTGCGACAATACGCAAATCGCCACGAGGCGATAAACAAGAAACACCGTTCACACCTCTCACAGAGGGCCAACAAAACATATGCGTGGCGAACGACTCGACACTCACGCCACCAATTCAATCACAATTGGGGTTGACACCGTAACGAAAGTTCAAAACCATACACGCATTTCCGGTCCGCAAACAGAATGATAGGTTTTAAAACGAGAACCACCTTTTGAAAACAGTTTGGAAACAACAGTTGATCTTGAGTATCATTTTACAAAAAGTAGTACAAACACCATTATCGAGACTTTGAAAATCATCTTGCGTTTGAACAAAAATGAGGACACCTTTCCTTTAGTGAAAAACTTTCAAAAATATTCGACCCTTGGGTCTAAGCAACTGCATTTGAAAATATCTCAAAAACATTTTTGGTCCTCAACCGGAATTTTTTTTTTTTTTTTTTTTTTTTTTTGAAATGTATTGCGGCATTAGAAAACACCTTGAAAACACCGCAAGAAAATAATTCGTTTTAAAAGTACGTCTCGCATTTCAATTTTCTAAGATACTCAAGGTTTTCAAAAATAATTCAATGGGTTAGAATGCCCAAAAGGTCAATGACGGTAGTACTTATCAAAACTCACAAAATCATTTGAAAACACCCAACTACCGTCAAAACGGTCAAGGCCAACAACTCGGTTAAAGGAATCGATTTTCGAAATAAAATTCAGTCGGTAAGATACCGAAAGCTATTACAAAGGAACTCACGCAGCGGAAAAAAAAGAAATAGAGTCCAACATGCACAATCCAGCAACTACTCCTCACATGAAAGAAATATGAGAGTCAAATAGTCACGTATCAAGAAATCAAAATCCATAAGAGGATTCCGTCACTTAGCAAATAAATCATAAAAATAGCTCGTGTCACACGAGGCACAACACAAAGAAGGGAGACTTACAGCCACAGGTCGCACGAAGATGATGATCGCCCCACGATACTAATCACGACCAACAAACTCAGACGACGCGTCGCGACACGACTCAGTCAGATAAAATCCGACGAGACAAAAACTCGATAGACACCACTGACCCGGACACTAGGTTTCCACAACCTAAGCTCCGATACCATTTATGTAACACCCCCAATCCACTCTGGGATATTACACGCCGTAGACCCTCTCCTCGAGGATCTACCAGGCTGATAACTAAAATCAAACATCTAAACATCGCCTTTAAGGCTAAAATGACTCAGTAGACCGACTTGGTCTTTCAATAATAACATACAACTCATTCCCAAACACATACCCACGCAGGGGTCAAAATAAAATAAACTCCCGTACAACGGGAAAAGATACCGCAAATGGAAAAGAAAATACAATCTGGACCAATACGACATCAACGGAACCTCGTGTGATTAGTATCGTTCATCTTTCATCATCCTTCGTGCCGACCTGTGCTATGCTCCAAAACCTGAATGCAAAAATAGACATCCACCCCCCGAATACTCGGGGGTTAGCAAAACTCCACTGTTTTGCTAGTGCAAGTACAAGTGCAAAAATACGAGCCATACAATACAAGTTCCAAGAACAATAATAATCAGGAATCCTCAAAGATCCAAACGTAAAGAAAAGTACTTCCCGAGGCAAGAGTTTTGGGTAAACATTTCCAAAACCGAAAGATCGCAAATAAGGGAAACAATTTACAAAACAGTTTAAAATGCCATCGAGAGTTTTAATAGAAAACAATTTAGGATTATCAAATCCTAACCTTTCCAAAATCAACAGGGTCACAGCCCAAAGGTTTTGTTTTCACAATTAGAAAACCAACAGCAATACACAAGGTTAAAACCCATGTCACGTGTCTTCGGCGGACATAACATCAATACAATATAATCACCCAAGATACGTAAACCTTGGTCACCAAAAATACAACATCAACTCGTGAATCCAGGGCTATACCATTGGATTCCCTTCGTGGCCCCGTCGGACCCTCCCAAGGTGAGTAGAATGCATTTTCGAAATCATATACACCAATTCGTGAAGTTTTACTCGTGAATCCAGGGCTATACCATTGGAATTCCCTCCGTGGCCCCGTCGAACCCTCTTGAGGTGAGCAAATACATTCACCAAACAAACAACCACACTCGTGAATCCAGGGCTATACCATTGGAATTCCCTCCGTGATCCCGTCGGACCCTCCCGAGGTGAGCGAAATACATTCACACAATTAACATGTCACAACAAGGATATTCATACAATCCACCAAAGGCAACAAACACAAAGCACGACATAATCGTCAAATCACAATGCACCAAAAATGAGATAATATATGCTCACACGCGTTATCAAGCGCAACATCAACACCAAACATATCCATAGGATTCACATAGTCACTTACAACCCACACAATTTACAAAACACACGCGTTTTGAAAGTGAGCCTTTAACGAGGCTAGTCGAATCTTTTGAAAAACCCGTTTCAAACAAACACACACACATACCAAGACGATCACCAATCATCATATCCACAAAACAAGAAATGTATGGACAAGGTACTTGCCTCGAATAATTAGACGATGACACGAGCGGAGCGGAAGAGTTGAACACGATCGCAAGGAACCGCGAAATGAACCTAACGATTCGAATAGCACAATCACAACCACTTCTAAACGATTACGGAAATGGAATACACCGAAACCCGCCTACGATTCATGTATATTCGCACAAAAATAACAACGAGGGCGGACCACAACCAAACCCTCTCGATTCCGTAAAAATCACGAAATATACCATGAATCCGTAGGGAAACTAAGAATACCAACAAGAATAATCATATTCATCAAGAATCCATCAACAAAGCGGAAAGAATCGGACAAAACCCCAAAATCCCCAATTATCCAAAAAGGTAGGGTTTCAAGAGATATTACCTTGAGTGATTCAAGTATTAAGATCCGTAGAACACGCGTTAGATTGTTTATCCGAGCCTCACAACCGAAAAGAAATGATGAAAATCGACCCCCGGATGAAGAACTCTCTCCTCTATATCTCCTCTCTCGCGGCGCGATGGAAAAATGGGAAAGAAATGAGCTTCACGCTCAAAACAACGCATTTATAGTGTAACACGCCAGAGCCTATCGGCCGCCTATCGGCCGATAGGCCCAACCGATAGCCATACAGGATGTAGGCGAGAGTCTATCGACCCCCTATCGGCCGAAAGGCTCTGGAAGTGCTCGCCAAAATCAAACGACCATAACTCTCTCGTCCGACTCCGATTGACTCACCGTTTGAACCATTGGAAAGCTAATTCGATGTTCTATAATATTGCAAAGATTTATAATTTTTGGAGTTACCAAAAATTAATGGTGATCTAACAAAGACGAACTCATACTTAGAAAAGTCGTTTAGTAATCCTGAATTCAACAAAACGACACCGAAACCCGAACCTGAATACGAACCGAAGATACGGTTACGAAGTACTCACAAAGACGAATCTAAGAGCTAGTAGGACACACAATTCCGACCACCCGAAGGCTCGAAATTCGACAACGGAAGGTAATTACCCCAAACTTTGGGAAATTACGAAAATGGCCCAAATGCCCGAAAATCACCATACGTGATCGAATAACCAAACCGAAGTTCACAACACGTCTAACAAAGTTAAACGGACTTGCGGGAAACTCGAAACAGCAGTTTCGGTCGAGATTCGCAAGAATCGAACTCAAGTGCGGAAAAGTCGCTAAAAAGCACAGAACTCAACGAAACGACACCGAAACGAACTCGGATGTCAAAAAGTGTAGAATTAATCATTCTCAGAATGACGAAACGGACATGAGCGAGTCGTCAAAACAGACTTCCGCCGAAAAAAAAAGAAATTACCGGAAATCGAAAATTGCGGATATTACATTTTCTACTCAAGAAATCAACATCATTGATTCGCTTCATTCGCTAGCGCGCGCTAGCTTCACTCTCTTAACGCGCGCTAAAAACTGCTTTCGATAGCGTACGCTAACCTCACTGCCTTGCGTACGCTAATTAAAAACTTTTCGAATTCCATATTAGCTACTGGACAGTCCAGTAAGCTTTTCATTTTATACCTAACGTACGCTAACTCTATGTTCCTAGCGTACGCTAACTAAAAATCCGTTGACTATATATATTCCGTACAACCCAGAAACACACTCATCCTTCCTAACGCACGCAATCGCAAGAACACTCTTTTCAGAGAAACCCTAGCCGCAAATCGGATTCTTCAAACTTCCTCAGATCTTCAATTCCTCTCCGATTGATGTCGAGCAAGAATCGAAAAGCCATGGAAAAAACATACAATAACCTAAAACGTCCTCTCAACGCACAATATGGTGCGACTCGATTCATCTCATCCACCACATCGAGGGTATTCTTTGAAATCCTTCCACAAGAGCATATTACGGATTGTTATTTCTTCAACTTCCCGAGTCTGGAACGGGTAAATGTCGCTATCTCTGATTTCTTTTCTTCGATCGGAATTGCTCGTTTCATAGAATGTAAAGACCCTATTTTTCCTGAACTTGTCCGCGAATTCTACGCCAATCTTCATGTGGCCGAAAGTGAAGGGTCTTCATCCCTTGTTTTAGGAAGTTTTGTTGGAGGAACGCGAGTGAATTTCCTCGGATATTTTGTCACAGATTTTTGGTTTATCATCCGACGGGTTTGTGTGTACTGGAAAAACTATTGCCGATGATACTGGAGTCAGGGGAATCGATGTCAAAGAGTTCCTTAGCTCAAAGGCTGTTATTGACATAACGGACGATTTCTTCGAAAACAATGACTTTGGGATCAACATTCGTCTACTCCTAGTAGCTCTCACAAAGTGCTTAATGCCGAAGGTGAATACTCAGCATAAATTAGTGGGAGTCGACAAACATGTGGTGTATCGAGTTCTTAATGATGATAAAGTGAATTTTGCCGATATCGTCACCAGCTGGATGAAGGTGAAGGGCGACCTTTTTCGGTCGAAGAACTACACGTCTCGCTCCCGCAAGGCTGGAATGCCTTATGGCTCCATTCTCACGGCCATATTCAGTTTTTACCATGTCGATTTGTCGAAAGACAAGGCTGTCCCCGTCTCTCTCGGTCATGAGATTTCGGACTCTTTGCTTAAAGCCATGCATTATGTCCGAACGTCCAACCGAGGCTGGATTCTATTCCCGTATCTTCGTGACGACGACCAAGTGGAAAAAGGGTCGCGCATGCCTACTCCAGAGGAGAAAATCACTCGCCGGGGACCACATACTCTTAGAGAGATGCAAACCGGGGAGTTCCTGAGGAAGCCCACTTCCAAAGGGAAGCGCCCGATGAAAGATGTCGTCACGGAGGAAGAGGAAAGCGACCTTTGCGCTCGGATGCGGAGCATCGAGACCTCTCAGCTTGAAATTCGAGAGGATGTTCGGTCTCTACGCACGGAAATCCGGGAAGTTCGCGGGTTGATCTCTGATTTCATCCGTTACACACACCCTTCGTTTCCTTTCCCATCGTCCTCTTCCGATCATGCACCTTAGAATTTAGGACTTCTGGTGCTTGGTTGTAGAATCTTATTATTCGAATGATCTTTATGTCATGAAAACTCTATGTATTGCTTGAACTCTATCTTAATGATATTCGCATTTCACTTCATTTGGTATATGTTGTTTACGTGTATTGCTATTTCCGTAATTTCACTTTGGTTAAAGGCATTTTCGTTGGTATTTGTTAAAAATGCAACAATTCAGGGGGAGTTCCTTTTTGTTTATCTCAAAAAAGGGGAGAATACTCCAAAAACCGAGATATACTAATATATCGAACAAGTTACCTTGATTCGAATCATTTAAAATGTTTTTGCAGGTATAAATTAAATATTTTGACATCATCAAAAAGGGGGAGATTGTTGACTCAAAATGTATTTTGATGATTATTCCATTCAAAACTTTTAATTAGATCAATCTCAGTTCGATATTATATTGAAGGAGCTAAATAATGTTAGCGCACGCTACTCACCTCATAGTAGCGCACGCTATCGAGAAATGCATGTACAACCCAGTCAGTCAGCTGCAGCCAAGTGAAGTCACCTGATGGATAGCACACGCAAGTCATTCAATATTAGCGCACGCTAAGTAACTACATTTAGCGCACGCTATACAATCAATATTAACGCACGCTATCGTATCATTCCAGAGGACAGTGAGGTTTGGAAGGAAATCGGAAATGGATTTTGCGCACGCTACATACATCAACTTACGTACGCTAAATCAAGGATGTAGCGCACGTTATTACTCACTACTTGCGCACGCTACCGATATCACGGTCAGTAGTCCAGTAGCTACTGGACTCAATACGTCAAGGACTCTAAGTACGCTACACAGGGTAACGTACGTTACTGAATGAAATATTTAGCGCACGCTAAGGTATAGGCATTAGCGCACGCTAAAAGGAGTCAGCATATTACCGTTTGATTTTCTACCGTTGGAAGGCAAGAGTCAATGAAGATCCGTGAAATCTGGAAAAGTTGGAATTAATTAATGCTAGCGCACGCTATGCATACTTGCTAGCGCACGCTAAGCTCAAATCTAGCCATTGGATAAAGAGACGTTGGGGAGACAAACCAACATTTTCAAAGTCAAGATTGAAGACCTGTTGACCAGTCGATAACGCACGCTACGGATTCATAACTAGCGCACGCTAGCCATACAATTTTACCGTTGCAACAGTCTTTGTGACCGTTCAGAAAAGCCAAGTCAAGGTCGATAGTGCACGTTAGTCTAAATTATTAGCGCACGCTAATAATATGTTTTTCAGTATTTGAAGGATGGCTCTCACCTATAAATACCCAAAGGACTTTGGTATCAAACACACAACTTCAAGCATACAAGCATACAAGCATACAAGCATTCTTGAGCTCAAATCGCTACTGATTACTATATTATAAGTTGTGATAAAGAAAGATACAAGAGTGATTTTCTTTGTAATATCTATTATTCTTTGTATTCTTTCATTTGATTGTAAGTGTTGCATCACTTACACTTGAGCGTAAAAGAAATGAATCAAGAGTCACTAATCCGGTGTTATTAGGATCTTTGATCCGGCATTGTTTGGATTATACTCCCATATTCGTATAGTGAGGATTATCTAGTTCCTATAGAACACTAGATAAACAAACATTTATATTGAGAGAGAGGTTGAGCTTGGACCGATAGAAGACAAGCGATTGTAACGATTGTTAACTCGGACCGATAGAAGACGAGTCAAGACTGTGGTTGTTCTTGAGCCAATAGAAAAAGAAAGTCAGAGAGAGGACGTAGGCAAGTTGCCAAACCTCTATAAATCTTTGAGTCTTTAAATTCCGCACTGTCTTTTATTTATTCGCAAGAAATTCCGTTATTCCGCATTACCACTATTCAACCCCCTTCTAGTGGTAAATTTATCTCTTCATGAATGCGATGCACCAGTATCAAAAAGGGTACACATAGGTTGAGATAGAATATCGAGTGTACCTGAGATCATTCGGGCCTCTGGATCATCGGTCTTCTTCATCTCATAAATCCGGGGCTTGCTAGTCCCGGCACCGGACGCTCCCGTCTGCTGGCTATAGGCTCCACCTTTAGTTGCTCTGCTGCTTTAAACGACGCTGATTGAGTGGCTCGATTCAAGCAGTGGCTTAGCGGCCTGAGATGACGTCTGAGTATGTTTGGAGTCCCTACGAAAAAAACGGGCCTTATGCCCAGCAATCCCATAGTTATGACACGTGATAGTCTGCCTCGGGCATTTGGTGCTGACGTGACTCGGTTCTCCATAATTAAAACAGGTGATGGCCGAACTGGCCGCTCATGACTGAGATTCCGCGGGTTTAGACGTCATAAGAGGTCGCTCAGAAAAAGCAGAGCCCGCACGAGGTTTCTTGAAGGTTGTCTGACTGCCTTCAGACTGATTACGATTCTTCGATTTCTTGCTAGCAGACGAAGGTTGCTGCTTAGCAATTTCCTTAGCTGTAAGCTCATAGGTAAGAGCTTTCTCAATGAATTCGGCCAACGTGGTGCAATTATGATTAAGCAACTGTTGTCTCATACGGGGTTTCAGCCTCTTGCTGAAATACTTGATTTTATCCGCCTCTGAATGAATGATGGATGAGGCGAAAGGGAGAAGTTCCTGAAATTTCTCGGCAATGGCGAGAACATCCTCGTCTGCTGAGGGGTAAGGTGTGAGTAATTCTGACAGCTTGGCCTCTCTGAGTGAGGCCGGATAGTACCTCTCCATCATGAGAGTCTTGAACTGATCCCAAGTACATGATCCTTCAGTGGGCTTCAACGACAACCACCAAGAATGAGCGCTCTTACCCAGATAGTAAGCCGCAACTGAAACTTTGTGTCCTTCGGGACACTCTACCATCGCAAATAGCTTCTCGAAGTGTTCGAGCCAATGAAAAATATCCGCCGGCTCAGATGAGCCTTCAAAAGTAGGTGGCCTTTGGCGAGAAATGTCACCGATGATACTGCTCACATTCCTCTCTTGCCTCTGAGGTGGCGGCAGAGGAGCCTGTTGATTTTGATTAACTGAGTTGTGCATCGTCTCCATAAGTTGTGCCATCTGCGTCATTTGGGTCATCATGCCCTGCATAAAAGCGAGTGGGTCAACCCGAACACCTTCTGACTGAGCTGTGTCCTGGGTACGACTCCCCGATAGTGAATGATCACGTCCAGGTGAATGAGTGGCAGCGTCGCTGCTCGATGAATTAGCATTATTCCTCGCGTTCGCACGTGTATTCACACGAGCTCTCGGGATTCGGCCCGCACCACGGCCTCGTCCTCCGCATCCTCTTCTTGCTCTCTCCATACTGAAGTAGGAAAGTCACATGATGATTATATTCTCCGCATGAATAACACGTTATGATTATGACATGAGATGATGAAAATGAGCATACACGCTCTAACACAGTGATTACATGAATGATTAACTGAGGTGATATGATTATCTGATGAAATTATTGAAATGATTATCTTGAACAAGTTAACAAGATTAATAATATGATCTTCCATATCAACAACTGAGTAATGAAATGAATTGAGTGATTAATGAGTTAGCATGACCGTCCTGGTCAAAATGAAAATGATGATGAAGATTGTTAACTGATGAATTATGAGTGAATGATTATTGCCAGAAATTATACCATGGTGTTAGAAATCTTACAGTTCTTTCGGTCTGATTGGCTCGGCATCTGCACAGGTCACACGTGACGCGAAAGTCCAATGATACTAGTTCGATGACGATGATTTCAAATGAGACATGACTCGGAAGGTAGTATTCAAAACCACGCTCTGATACAAACTCTGTAACACCCCAAACTAGGCGGATATTACAGTGCCGTGGACCCCATTTGGGACCCACTGTGCGAATGAAAACTGATGAATTAAATAATATAATTGTAGTACCGAACCACATTATATTACCAAATACTCCGATGAGGGGCTTAAGTACAATACACCAGGACAATACAGAATACTAGTATATTTTATATGAAGATAAAATACACCACCCTGAATAAATAAACGTCTCAAACGGAATTTGCAGCGGAAAATACAAATGACAGAAATGACTAAAATGACTGAAATAACCGGAAAGACTGGGGCCCCCTACTAGTATTACTGGGACTCCTCGCCGTCAGCATGCTCTTCCCGTGCCTTTGCCTGCCGTGACCTGAAAACAAAATCTCCCAACGGGGTTAGTTACACAGAACAACAATCCTCAAGGGTTGAAAATACACAATCATGATTTAACTGAAGTTATGAAATATCCTTAATTATGAATTACGCTGAAGAGGAGCATCATAGTACGCCCGTAGTGTTCTGTGCAAGTGTACAAGACGAATGACCGGACACACCCGTCCTTGTACCTAATTAGTCTCACGGAGTTAAGCTTTACCGTTTGCACGGTCCAATGTATCGGTGAACCCAGTACATGACCATCGCGTGCTCGATTAAAAATTCCACACATCCGCACCCGACCACGCAATATGAACCCAGAAGGTCATATGAATGAGAATGACCACAATGAATATCAATGAATAATAATTCGACAAGTTCAAGAATGACTCACCGAAATGGAAATAACAGTGAAGTGATTGATAACTCAATGAAATGATTGGAACTGTCGTTCCTCGTGAATGAAGTGATCATTCGGCAATTACAAATCTCAATATGGTTAATACAATGATGAATGAATTATGATTATGAATGAACAACAACAAAAGGAATGAATATCCTTTTAACCGAGTAAGAATAAACTTACTCAACAACGATGAAGAATGTCCGTCCCCGAACGTCCTAAATGAAATGTCGGTCGCTCGAACAACCTTGAATAACATAATTACCAATAATTCGATCATTACACGAATCAAATACGATCATAACCGACTCAAACGTCGATACAACAATAACCAAACTCGAATATATCGAAACCAACTCCAAGATGAGTATTTCAAACCATCAAAACACTTTCAATGATATCAATAATCCCATAGGAATCCACAATTCAAGATTACAACAACGTCAATCGGAAATCCCCAAATTAACCGAAGTCAACCCCAAGGGTTCTTGATATAAATCTCCAAAATAGCCATTAAATCCGTAGGAATACATTTATCCAAGGTAGATAATCCATATCTAATATGTTCCAACAACAATCCAAGCTTACACGAAGAAATCGGAAGGAAAAACCCAAAAATCCGAAATTCTAGATCTAAGAGATTAATACCTTTGATTTGATGCGATGAAGATGATGAAATGATGATTAATCCAAATGATGAGCTTGAAGATGATGATAGATGAATACACCTCGAAGAAAACTCTCCAAATCGCCCGAAATCGCCCAAAACCGAAGAGAAAATGAGAAGGAATGATAAATGACGAAATCTGGGCTACACTGTCCAATTTATAGTCACTCCAGGTTAGCGTGCGCTAGCCCTTGTGCGTAGCGTGCGCTAACGGGTATTTTGGGTAGTCCAGTACCCACTGACCAAAAACGGTAGCGCGCACTACGTACCTTCTGTAGCGTGCGCTACAGCTGTACACTTAGCATGCGCTAACCCCAAAATGTTAGCGTGCGCTAACGAATTATCTGATGCCCAGTACTGGAGTCCAGAACCTTCTGTCCTCTGATCTGATCTCGGTAGCGTGCGCTACAGCCAACAATTGACGTGCGCTACTACACCGTTTACGTACGCTAAAAACCACTCATAGCGTGCGCTATGAATTAATCCAATGCAGTCCAGTAGCCATTGGACTCAACCTGATCCGTCCTTAGCGTGCGATACTACACCAAATATTAGCGTGCGCTACTACAACCCACTAGCGCGCACTACTTACCATTCGTAGCGTGCGCTACTTATAACTCACCTGCAGTCCAGTACCTTCTGGACTGCAGCCAGGGTAACATTAGCGTGCGCTAATGCTGAGTGGTAGCGTGCGCTACCTGTACTCAATTAGCGCGCGCTAAAAAGAGTACGTAACGTGCGCTACTCCTCACGTACAACCCACAATAAAAATGACAATGATGATAAACACGGCACGAAACTCTAATTAGATTAGTGATTAATGACGATTGATACATGATACAATTACTCTGAACGATGAATACCATGATTGAATATGAGTGACAAATGATCATTAATGAGTGAAATTACTGAATGATAAATACTGAATTACAACCGGGTATTACAGTACAAACCTTGAGCCATAATTTCAGCATAATTTTAACCTAGTGTTTGTCTAAAAGAAGCTGATTTATTAGATGAAGTTGGTATTAAACAGAAACAGGGATTCATATAGGAAGTTAAAAGGTTAATCTTTTGGAGTCTCTCTTCTTAATTTGTTTACTGGTGTTGAGGGTAGATGTCAAAAGGTAGCTTATTAATTATAATGTGACAGTTTCTTTCAGCTTGATGCCTTAATTTATAGTAATAATAATTATTTTGGTCTCCAAAAATAATAATAATCAGATATATTTTACTTTCAAATTTGAATTACTTTATTTTAGGAATTCACGTCTGCTGTTTAGAAAATATAAGCTAGGTGCAGGATGGGTTTTAACTGAGCCAACACCTTTTCTGTTATATTGCCCCTTTTCGTCAAACAACTAATGTTCGTTGTTAATAAAATATAAGTTGGCTGCAGTTATGCTTTTAACTCCGTTGTCGTTATCTGTTCTTCAGCAGGCTTTACAAATTAGTCTTATTATGCTAGTCATAGATCTTTAAAACTAACTCTGTCAACATGGTGCCTGTTATCCGCTCATGCTTCAATAACGAATGTATACGAAGCAGCATTTAACAAAATCCCAGGCCATTTTTTATAATGATAAGGCACTACTTTAGTGACCGCTTTAAAATTGGCAATATGGGAGCATAGGGGGGGAATGTAACATAAGAAGTAAATTAAGCTGTAAAATTACATCTTCACCTCTACGGATTTAAATTTTAAGCTGCTAACATCCTAAATTCTCATTAAAGAAAACTTAATGTGTACATTAGGAGAAGAAATCACCTGCTTGTGTCTCTTGTTGATTTGTTTTCTGGTCAGGGAATGTATTTCCTCTTGATTTATGCGTTGGGCCTCTCCTTGACTCTCTCACGTCTGATGATTCGCCTGGAATATTTCGCTAATTTATAAGCATAACTATAATATTTTCAGCTTCAAATATTTCTTAGAAATTTGCAAGATTAAATGAAAGGTTGAATGTCTTTTTGTACCTGCTTGTTGTGTATTCGTATGAGTTAATTTGAGACCACAATAAGCCTGCACTTTCCCGTCCGGCCTTATATTTGTATGTGAATGTATGATTATTGAATTGTGTAGCATGTTGGAGAGGGATGGGATTTTGCTGACGCCGTTCCATGGATCTGCAGCATAAAAAAACCGTTTATAGTAGTTATATACTAAAACTGTCTGTGCAAGTTTGGTTTTTATTATATTTAGTACAAACCTTGAGCCATAATTTCAGCATAATTTTAACCTACTGTTTGTCTAAAAGAAGCTGATTTATAAGATAAAGTTGGTATTAAACAGAAACAGGGATTCATATAGGAAGTTAAAAAGGTTAATCTTTTGGAGTCTCTCTTCTTATTTTGTTTACTGGTGTTGAGGTTGGATGTCAAAAGGTAGCTTATTAATTATAATTTGACAGTTTCTTTTAGCTTGATGCCTTAATTTATAGTAATAATAATTATTTTGGTCCCCCAAAATAATAATAATCAAATATATTTTACTTTCAAATTTGAATTGCTGGCCTTATTTTTTTCATACATTTTATCATGTATTATACATGAACCACTCCTAAGCGAGAGAAAGTGCATGTACTGCAAAGGCTTGTCTTTTTGTTATCAAGGTTCATAATTATAAGAGGTGTTTGCGTTGGGACATCTATTAACTAATTAAGTCATGCCCATTTGTTTTATGAAAAGGGGTATGACTTAATTAAGTTTCTTTGGACGAATAATACTCACTGGAATTTCATAGCATAGAGCCTAATTAGATGTGATGCTTTTTAGATCTCCAACTTTTTAAGATTTGAGAGTTCACCACATTTAAATACTTATAGGGTCACATGAAAAGCAACGTAAGTCCGAAGGGATCAGTAACTAATTGTGCATGACTTAAAAAAGTTTCTGCGAATCTTAGGACAGTTCCAAACTACAGCAAAGTAAACAACTGTTCAGATAGCAATATCTAATGAAAACTAACACTTGCTGAAGCTGACATTAGAAAACAATTAGTATTAAAACTTTTATGCGGTCACCTTTATAATTGGATATTAGGAAACTGTTACTTAATCAGATAATACTACTGAAACCATTATTGGTTTTTATTTTTTTGTCTAGGGAAATGGTAATTTAAAACCTAATCTATATTAGTTTATCTTGATGCGGGTATGGCGATTGCCACAACTGGATGTATTTATCATAGTATTTCTGATTAAGCCTTGGCAAATGCATGCAACCTTGCATTACATTTGATCTCAGGTTCTCAATGTTTAGTGGAATGGACTTATATTCTTGTGCTGTTAGAATTGATGTTTTTGCTGATATAGGTGAGAAATATGCGTCCTAGTATAGGTAATCCGGTGCACAAATAATGTTTTAAAGTATCTCTCTTTGTAGATTGTCATATAATGTTTTTTGGTTCAAATTTGTCTGTCGAATTGGATTAGCTGGTAAGACAAAAAGGTCTATGGAATAGCACTGATTTTATTCTTTATATTCCATTCTTCAATTTCATAACATAAAGCCTAATTAGATGTGTTCCTTTTGTAGTTTGTCATCTAATTTTTTTTGTTCAAGTTTGTATGTCGAATTGGATGAGATGGCAAGACAAAAAGGTCTGTGGAATAGCACTGATTTTATTCTTTATATTCCATTCTTCAATTTCATAACATAAAACCTAGTTAGATGTGTTCCGAGCGCTAGAGCTATAGAAAAATAGTAATCAGATTTATTGAATTAATAGATTGAGCACAAAACATTGGATAGAACATGATACTCATATCAAAGTTAACAAAATTCTAACACAAAGAGTTGTCTAGTCCATGACACTCATATCTAAGATCCAAAAAGTCTGAGCCACACCGTTGGCGTAATTCTTTATTTCGTTATTAGTACTTATTTTGAGTGAAGTCCCTTATTCAGAGTGCTCCTCAGGATCTTTATCAACCGCGACTTTTTTAACAGTAACTTCCTCTATGTCTGAATCTTCTTCAATGTACCTTCAGTTAGTGTGAAAAAAAAAACGTTAGCCGTTTATAAGACTTATCATTCACTGTGAAAACTTATTTTATGTTTGAAGTTTAACCTTTTCCTTTTTTTTTGGCTCAGATGCCTTTGATGGGGTACAGATTTTTAGGCCCTTCACCAGCCTTTTTATTGGGGACTTATGAATCTCGTCACTGTCGTCCAGGGCACAGACGTTAGAAGCTTCGACAATCTCATGAAGCTCTGAAATTGCAGAAGCAGGGGTTGTGAAAATGGTACTGCATGTGAAGCTTTCAAATTCTCCATAATTATAGTACGTCTGACACTTTACTTCAAACACATGTTTAGTATTAAATAGGTTTGTCAAAGCATGAGGCAACAGCGGCGCGTCATCTGCAGCCTATACATGGACACATGTCAAAATAGCGAATGAATGGCCAAACTTAATTAATACATGTACCTCATCGAGCCCATCTAAAAGTGATTTGGCACTTGAATTTGTTAACTCCGTAGCCGTCTCATCCCACATAACAATGACCGTATGGGCAGAGCCATCCTTTACATCAACCTCAAGCCTAAACCTGGCCATGTGAGAAAGCAGTATATTAGATGCAAATTTTTAAAGATAAATTTGTGTTGGTAATATGTAATACATATCATGACCTTGGTTTTGGGTAGTTAACAGGCTGGTCGCATGCGTCGCACCAAAGTTTTCCATCCTTCCGGGTCACACCCTTTTTGCACTTTCCGCCGGCACAGGCGGGGTAGTACCAGCTGTTTTTTGTTCGCACGTTGATGATTTCAGCTTCAAATATGAATGTTGCAGCCTAAAAAGCAACAGTTTTCGGAAGACACAGGTGGTAATATGTCATTACTTGTTACAGTAAAAGGAAGGCACGCGGGGGAAAAAGGACAATACATCTTTTCTTTTGTCGCGGCCCAAGGCTAAGAGCTCTTCAATGGTTCCATGTTGTGGTTCAGAAGGCACAACAGGTAACTTCGGTTCGGTCTCATCGACATCACTGTATTTCATAATGTGATTAGTGTCCAAATTTTTTGAAGGTATGCATGTTTCTCAATGCATGATAGTGAGTACCTGATTTGTGCTTTAAATGCAACGATTGCAGGAATATCATCATTGTCCAGAATAAGTGTTGATGAACAACTCGACAGGCAAAGCTGACCTGGAAAGTATAGATGGACCCGACGTTAGATGCAACGGAGAGT
Organism: Orobanche coerulescens; assembly: GCA_033398695.1. Classification (NCBI taxonomy): domain Eukaryota; kingdom Viridiplantae; phylum Streptophyta; class Magnoliopsida; order Lamiales; family Orobanchaceae; genus Orobanche; species Orobanche coerulescens. Next base: position 148,673,856 of record CM065802.1, read on the forward strand.
AAAACGGGTGCTTACTTGACATAGGAGTATGATTACCGTTGTAGTATTTAGCACTCATCGAAGTTAGGATTATGGTGTAGTTTCTGCAATTATCAGGTTTCTTTTTTAGCAGTTCATCTCCTAATTTTCCCCATAACGTCACTCTAATCGTGTGTTCCCTATTTGAAGTAAAAAAAAAAAGGTTAAATAAAAACTATTTTTTTTGTGTACTTCGAAGCCTAAACCATAGTGGGCTGGCTCATACAAATACATTACCTCTCATTTGCAAGGTTAAAATCCAGTTTCTTTGACCCGGTCCTCGAATGCGCGGATTTACCGACAGTCGTAACGTAACCAATAATGTCTGCATCAAAGAAACCATACATACGCAGAAATCAATATTGATGCAACTGTAACACATGATTTTTTGTCAAATGACAGAATTGTTTACCAATCAACTACTTTCTTTCTGTAGGTTGGATGTCCTCAAAGTCCATAAACTGAAAGGGATGCCTAACAAAACAACCAACGTTGATGGTAGCTTTTCTGACGGAGGTTGAACCATTAAGCTCAATCAAGCAAGTGTTATCTTTGATGATTCGGTATTCATATTTTTTCTGTACGGTAAAATATCGCATAGAAACAACAGAACCTTATTGCAACTTATCGCTGAAACAATGCGAAATATTACTTTTCATTATGCAGTGCATCACATTTTCCTGCAAAAACACCATGTAACATCAGGCATAATACTTTGAATGATGAAAAAACATGTATTTGTTTTACCTTCTCATCTGAAACGACAAAGTCAGTGCTAAGATATCTCCCATTAATATTATGGACATCCATCTCCTGCAGATCATGACAACAATGGGACCTTCATCCCCTTCTTTCAATTGGTCCAGGCTGTAAGAACGTTGCTCACCTTTTTGCTGTTTTGACATATTTTTGGGATGAGGGGGCGTCCAGGTATGATTGAGTAGCTGTGGCTGGTGCGTAATTTATAGGAACGAATCTATATGTTAGATGATTGACACATTTAATGGTGAGGAGATGAAAGGAGCTGCTGATGCAACATGGAAACATGAAAGGGTTAGCATCAATTGGTTGGGCTGGGCAGTTTTAAAGAATGATTGTATGATAAAGTTATAGCAGGAAGTGATAAGGAATTTTAAAAGACATGGAAAGCAAGAGACCTGCAATTTATGATGGAGTTATAGCAGCAGAAATTTTGAAAGCATCGTATGAAAAAATGGACTTTATTACATTAATGCTAAGCATTTATGGCGGGAACTCATTTTTTAAGTAGATATAGATTATTCTTACTTGTCTTTAGTTGTCGTATGTGTGACCCAAAAGGCTTATATTGTGTTGGTAATTATTTAATACCTAAATAATAAGTCATAAATGGTCTCTAGCAAGACATTATGACTACCAAAATAATATAAGTTTATAGTCCATTAATCCAGACAACGTGGCGAATCCCTTTGTCGTGCGATATTATATTTGAACTAAGTCATGGAAATTGTCATACTTATTATGTTCAAATGATTTCTCGATCTTAAGTAGACTGATTAAATCAAATGACTTTTTATTTAAGCATGGCCATGCATTTCCTTCAATCCTACTTATCGAGGGCCCCAACAGATAGGGGTGGACTCGGTTCCATTCGGTTCGTTTTTTGACCGAAACCGAGAGTCGAACCAAATATTCGGTTTCGGTTTGGTTCGGTTCTTTTTGAAGTTCGGTTCGGTTAAGTTCGGTTTTATAAATATTCGGTTCGGTTTCGATTTGGTTTGATGTTTTTTCGATTCTTCACAATATAAATTCAAATATTATATGCAATAAAATAAATTATATATAACAACAAGCCAACAAGAGTTATATATATATGTTCAAGATAAAAGCTAGAGTTGCATAGCAATTTCCAAATATCTCAAAATATATAACAATCGTAAATCACAGTAGCTCATTCTCTCAACCTAAATTAATTGAATCACAAATTCATGAGCATATTATCGTCCTTCTTGGACCCATGAGGGTCTTACAAAAGGAAAACGAATTATACTAAAATTCGAAACACACCAAAATCACAAAAACAAGGTCATTTTAGTATATTGAAATTTGACTTCGGTCCATTTCGGTCCGGTTCGGTTCCGCTCTACCCCGAACCGAGAACCGAACCAAATTAGTTCGGTTCGGTTCTGTTTTTTTGTTTTTCGGTTTGGTCTTCTTCGGTTTCGGTTTTTCGGTTATTTTTTCGGGTTTTTTCGGTTCGGTTTTGGATTTTCGGTTCCGAAATGCCACCCCTACCAGCAGATATCTCTCTCCCTAAAGAGAGGGGCAAATCCTCATCTTGATTATTTATTTCCCTCTACATGACTCTCACTAATCCCGATAGCTAACCTTTATGATCACAATGTTACAGATGATGTTGAATTACGTCAAGGCATAGCAGTTATCATGTTGGACTCTATGATAATTTCAGGTTCAAGTATTTATTAACATACTATAATATTGAGATTCACTTATGATATTTCCATGCAGTGATCTCAATGAGGGTCTGTCTAGTATTGGTTCTCCAACCAATACCCATAAGTTTGATCTGTACCATACGCATAATCATCCTATGATTATCAATCAAACTTATACTAGTATATTAATCACTTGAGTCTCCACTCTACGTGATTGGTCCAGGGACATTTGAATAATCTTTTTATTCATGAATAACCATTATTCGATTATTATAATATTTAAATATGCACACATTATAATAGTCAACGAAAAATAAATAACTTTATTTAAATGTGGCAGTTACAAATCTATGCACATCAAATATCCTATGACACTATTCCCAACAATCTTCTCTTATACCTTTCATCACCATCTGTCATGGAATCCGTGTGGCGAGCTCAGATTGCCTGCGGGGGGAAGTGTATTTTGTGTTTTTGAATGTGTGGGTGTGAGTCTATGAAATTGTAGGGTTGGGAATTCCAATTTCGAGCTGCAGAGCTTTGACTCTTTGTTATCCTTCTAGTTTTGTCAGAAACAAGTACTTTAACACGTGTGTGAGTATTTCTTTCATTATATGTACCATATTTTCGTGTGTGTATATGTAAATTCTCATCGGCTACTGTATGCTTGACTGGGTACACTCTCTGAAATTACAAATCTTTTTTCCTCTTACAAGAACAAATTGTGAAATATTGTGTTAGTGGATGTGTAGAAGTTTCATCGGTATACGCACTAGGTATACATTCATCTACTTTGTACTATGTATATGCACAAGTACACTATTCTGAATTTACTCCAATTATACAGTCATATACTTATGTACTATGTATATGCATTAAGTACAATCTTCTGAATTTACTCCAATTATACAGTCATATATTTATGTACTAGGTATGTGTAGCAGGTATTATTTATAGTAATTTCATGTCTCAACTCGTATCTTCATATTTGCATTCAACCGTGTTGTCTCTTGATGTTTTTTTTTCAAATAGAAATAATATCCAAGGGTATAAGAACATCATTATATGTGTAGAATCAGCTATTATGTAAAAGTTGGGATAGACATGGTTAACTTCTTAAGGATCTTCTGCCTTTGGGATAGATGTTAACTTTCGTCCTAAGGATATTTTCCCAACATATAGTACTGAATTAGTTGGCAATCTTCACAAAGTAATAAGATGATAATAAGATAGTAACTGTTTAGGTTTACGATACTTAAGATGGAAACTAAGATAGTTGAAAATATAATTTTATAGTGTGCACAACAGAAAAAAATAAATGGATAGAAGTTGGATAAATACAAGTCATATGAGTGATTAGTATGATAAGGGAGTTGAACAATTTCTTAAATTCGCTCGAAAAAATCACCCGGAACCTGTTGAAAGATACTTTTGTTCTTGTGTCAAGTGTATGACCGAAGACGACATGAAGCTGATGCGTTCGTGAACATCTTATTTGTGATGGAATAATACGAACTATACAATTTAGATATGGCATAGAGAATTGGTAGACATTCCAACTAAAGACACACATGTAGATATAGATGGTGATCAGTTTGAAGAACTGATTCGTGTTGTTGTACAAGAATCATTCCAACGAGCAGATGTTTATGATGCGTTGAAAAGTAATTCACAGACTCCTTTGTATCTGGATTGTGAAAATTTCACACGATTGTCTATCGTGTTAAAGTTGGTTAATGTGAAGGCAAGGAATGGGTGGAGTGGCAAAAGTTTCTCCGAATTGCTTGAGATGATGCATGAGATGCTTCCAAAAGGCAACAAATTGCCTAATCGTACTTATGAGGTGAAGAAGGTTTTGTGTCCGTTGGGCCTGGAGTATGCTTGCCCTAATGATTTAATATTGTACATAAAAGAGTATGAATCTTTGCATAAGTGTCCTAGGTGTGGGGCATCATGATACAAAGTGAAGAATGATGATTGTAGTGATGAAGAGAGCACACGAGGACCTCATACTAAGGTGTTATGGTATCTTCCAATTGTTCTGAGGTTCAAGCGGTTGTTTGCTAATAGAGATGATGCAAAGAACCTCACACGGCACACATACAAGAGAAAATATGATGGACTAATTTGTCATCCAAAGGATTCTGCACAATAAAAAAGAATAGATAATTTATTTCCAGATTTCGAGGGTGAGCCAAGAAACCTTAGGCTCGGACTTGCCACATATAAAATGAATCCATTTGGTAACTTAAGCATTAAGAATAGATCATGGTCTGTTCTATGTGTGCTCTATAATCTACCTCATTGGTTATGCATGACACGTAAAGACGTTATGTTATCAATGATGATTTCAGGGACAAAACAGCTAGGAAATGACATAGATATTTATCTAAGTCCTTTGATTGATGACTTCATAATGATGTGGGATGAAGGGGTTGACGTATTTGATGGGTACCGCCAGCAAGGTTTCAAGCTACTACAATGTTATTTTAGCATGAATAGGCATATGCATGTCCTATATATGAAGAAACACAAGGTACGTGCAATTGAAACATGGTAGGAAAACAGTTTACAATCAACATCAGAGGTTTCCTAATCCCCATCACCCATGTCATAGATTGAGATGATTTTAGTGAATGTCAAGAGGATGGACTTGCACCGATGCCCTTAACAGGTCAGCAAGTATATGATCGCATGAAGAATATCAATACCATATTTGGGAAAACAAAAAGAAGGCTGTTGAGACAATGATTTGGAAGAAGAGGTCGATATTCTTTGATCTTCCATATTGGAGATATCTAGATGTTAGATATTGCATAGATATTATGCATATCGAAAAAAAAATGCACGATAGTGTGATCGGTACAATTATCAATATTAAAGGAAAAACAAAGGATGACGTCCAAACTCGTCAAGACTTGGAGGAAATGGGTATGCATCCTAAGTTTCATCCACAGTCAATCAGTAAACAAACTTATATCCCCCAACATGCTATATTTTATCCAAGAAAAGGAGAAAAATAGATTTTGCAAATGTTGACAAGGCATTAAAGTGCCACAAAGTTACTCTTCAAATATTAAGCTAGATCTTAAATTGGTTGGCTTAAAGTCTCATGACTGTCATGTCCTGATGCAACAACTTCTAGCAGTGGCTGTACGGGATATCTTGCCTAAAAATTGAGGAGTGCCATAACTTGCTTGTGCTTTTTTTTCAATGCTATATGTTGCAAAGTGGTTGATCCTTTGGTTTTGAATTAGTGAAAAAATGAGGCTGCAATTATCTTATGCCAATTGAATATGTATTTTTCTCCTTTTTTTGATATTATTATTCACTTACTTGTTCATGTGGTTACGGAGATTAAAGAGTGTGGTCCCGTCTATTTGAGATGGATGTTTTCGGTTGAATGATACTTGAAGGTTTTTAAAGGATATACCAAAAATCCATTTCATCGGGAAGAATATATCGTGAAGAGGTACATTGCAGAAGAAGCTATTGAGGTTTGCACAGATAACATGTCACAAATACAACCCGTGGGGCTATCTAAGTATCGCCATGAGGGGAGACTTCGAGTAAAGGGTACACGAGGTGTTAGAATTTTAACCAGGAGTCGAGATGAGGTGCTCCAAGCACATTTATATGTATTAAATAACACCGTCGAGTTTATTCCCTACTTATTTTCTCACAAGAATCATTTGAACGCAAAGAATCCTCGAATGAGCGAAAAGTGGTTGTTGGTTGAGCATAATAATACTTACTTGAGGTGGTTTAAGGAATAAATTTTTCGACAGTAGTACTGCATCTGAAACATTACAATAGCTCACTTACGAGCCCAATTCTAATGTTTTAACTTAGAGTGGATACGACATCAATAAGTACTCATTCTATACAAAGTCACAAGATAACAAGAGTACACTTCAAAATAGTGGAGTTACTCTTCAAGCCGAGTCTATGCACTTTTCAAGCTCAAAAGATAAAACCCCAGTTATGGCACCCACAAGTTACTATGGAGTTATTGAAGATATCTGAGAACTTGATTATGTTAAGTTTCGAGTACCTGTTTTTAAGTGTAAGTGGGCTGATAATAACACGGGCGTGGAAATCGATGAATTAGGATTTACATTGGTAAGTCTTCATAAGGTTGCTTACAAATACGAGCCTTTCATCATGGCATGCCAGGCAAAACAAGTATTTTATGTCAATAATCCATGCAATAAAAGGTTGTCAGTGGTTATTCCCGGTAGAAGTGTTTATATTCACGAAACTGAAGAATCAACATTCGACAAGTGTGAGTTTATTCCTTAATCAACACTGATACCAACGATCGTTAATGTAGCGACCACTTTTCTAAAATATAATTCTTCTAATTTTAAGAAGAGTAAATAAAAATTTTTGCAGCGGAAATACATTTTTAAGAAAAAAAATAAACTTAATAATCGCAAGTAATAATCTCAAGTCACCATTAAATAAAAACATAATTTGACTTTAAAAATAAAACAAATGGAACAATTGTTCATAAAGCGTAGCTTAGGAAAAATAATAGTAAATAATTAAATAACAACTCTTGAAGCTTGATCATCCCACACTCATATGCATGCCACATCGAGCTCCTCAACCTGAAAAGGGGGTAAATAGTGGGGTGAGATTCCAACTCGCTCAGTGTGGAGAGTACGCAATATGTCTACGTTAATTACTAAATATATTAGCAAGTATAAACAACATGGTGATAAATTACGAAGCCGTCGGCTGGCAGAAGGCTTTATGCACAATTAAGTGCTTCTGACTGATTTGCACATTCAAGTGCTTCTGACTGCTTGCACATTTAAGTGCTTCTGACTGATTACACATTTAAGTGCTTCTGACTGATTTCATGTGCACATACGAGACAATATATAAAGCAATTAAAATAAACAAAAGCGTAATAAATCCCCACACCTGGATAAAATTGCAGTTCTGAACTTGAATGTGATGAAATGCTTGACTCGACAATTCTAGGCCCGTAAATTCTTGTTATTATCTACAATTAATAATAGAAAATTATTATTATTATTATTATATGACTGAGAATTAAATTGTAAGTGAATAATAATATCAATTGAAAAGATCGACATGCTAAAAGTTTGGCCGAAATGGACTGATTTTAAATGTTAAAAACTAGCTGGGGTTCAAATTAAAAGAATTGAGAAACGCAAGGACTGAAATTAAAAAAGGCTGAAAAAGAATCTGGGGTTAAATCGAAGGTCTGGAAACAAGGGGGACTCAATTGAATAACCCTAGGAAATTAGGGGGTATAAATACCCTATTAACACCCGTGTCGGCCGAATAATTCTCAATCTCACCCGTCTTCTACCTCTCGCCTCTCACGGTTCCTCTCTCTCTCTCTCTCTCCTTTCTTCCCATCTCAGCCTCTCTCTCCCTCTCATAATTTCTCACACACACACACACAAATTCACCCTCACACACGCACACAAACACACAGTCAGACGCACACACACACGAAGCCACCCACATAGACACTCGAATCAGCCAAAATCATGCAGAAATCGGAGCAAAGCGGTGGTGGTGCGGCGGACTGGTGATGGTCGGCGACGGAAGCAGCGCGCGGCGCACGGCGGAACAGGACTGGGTTCGTACGACCTGGTTTGTGTTGGGGTGGTCAAAATCGCGATTGGGATTCGGCCACGGCTTGGCTCTCGCCGGAGCTCGAGTCTGGCTCATGGGCGGCGCACAAGTCGGACAGATTTGAGATGGAGGTTTCATGTGGAAGTGGACGGGGAAGAAGGGTTTGGCGAAAATAGCTTCTGATGGAGGATTCGAGTTTTTGGATTCGGGCTCGGCCCGGTTTTGGTTTGATGGAGCTCCGCCGCGAGTCCGATTCTCAGGGCCCGTGAAGGTGAAGGGGCGGAATGACAAATCCCCCACCTTTCCTCATTTTCTGACCGTGGGGTTCAGGTTGGAATTGAACCGGGTAGATTCGATCTGGGTTTGATTCCTAAATTTGATTTGGTTTGTGTTTTGATTTCTGGGTTAATACTACTTGTATATGAATTGACTCAAAATTTACAGATGAACAATCGTAATTGAGGACTGAAATTTTTGCATCGCGAAGGAAAATACAATATTGAGTTATCACTGTGATGGAGCGGTTGAAAGATTCGCAGAGGAGAAATCTTGGAGCAAAATCGGGTGAGAAGGGTGGAGTGATGGACGATCGTGATTATTTTATTTGTGTAATCTTGTGTATTGTGTGATGGTTACATTACGAGTTTTAACTTTATATATTGTATTAAATGATTTCAAAGGTTTCTTATTTATTTGTGTTAATTATGACAGCTTGTTTGAATTTATTTCCAATTAAATGTGTTATTTGAGAGGTTATAAATAAATGAATGAAACTGATGCTATGACCAAACGTTTCTCTTGGAGAAACAAATAGTCATTGGACTAATATGCTGAAAATAGATATTTGTTAATTGGGCCACTAAATTAATTATAGGATTTGGGCTGAATATTAAATAATAATAATATTACTTTTAATAATAATAAATAATAGAGATAATATTAATAATAATAATAATAATAAATAATCAATAATATTATTATTTATCTTGTAAAATCTTTTTGTGTAACAATTAATATTGTTTAAAATTTGACTCGGGCCTAGAAATGACGATATGAAACATGATGAAGTAAAACGAGAAATGACATGACATGAAATACATGACTGGACATGAATTAAATGACAAAAAAATGAATTTGCATGATAATGAATTAAACGATAAATTATCCGGGCATTAATTTAATAAAATTGAATATAATTTCTATAATTCACAATAAATGTATATGCGAAATCGGGGCGTTACAACCTACCCCCCTTTAATAAATTTTCGTCCTCGAAAATTAAGTTTCGTACCTTGAAAAATGAATGTTGGGTACTTAGAACGGATCTCCTCTTCACGTTCCCAAGTTGCCTCATTTGGTCCATGACGACTCCACTGAACTTTCACCAATTTAACCTCTTTGTTTCATAACTGGTGTACCCTTCGCTCCAAAATAGCTGTAGGTACCTCCTCATAAGTCAGGTTCTTGGCTACATGCAACTCTTGGAAATTGCATATGTGACCAGGATCATGTATGTGCTTTCTCAGCATGGAGACGTGAAAGACATTGTGCACTCCCGATAACTCTAACGGCAATGCCAAACTATAAGCAAGATCACCAACGCGACCCAAAATCTCAAAAGGTCCCATATAACGAGGCTGTAGCTTTCCCTTTTTACCGAATCGTACCACTCCTTTCATCGGTGCTACCTTCAGGAACACCTTCTCTCCAATCTCAAATTGTATATCTTTCCGTCGTTTATTAGCATAAGACTTCTGTCGATCCTAAGCAGTCTTAATTTTACTTCTGATCTCGGCTATCTTCGCTACAGTCTGCTCGATCAATTCTGGACCCAAAATCTTTCCTTCTCCAACCTCACTCCAATAAAGAGGCGATCGACATTTCCTTCCGTAGAGAGCCTCGTACGGGGCCATTTGTATAGTTGCTTGGTAACTATTGTTATAAGCAAACTCTACTAACGGCAAAATATTCTCCCAATTCTCACCAGTATCAAGAACACACGCCCTCAACAAATCTTCAAGTGTCTTGATAGTCTGCTCAGATTGACCATCGGTTTGCGAATGATATGCAGTACTGAAATTCAACTTAGTGCCCAATGCACTCTGAAGACTCTTCCAAAATTTTGACGTAAATCGCGGATCTCTATCCGATACGATTGACACTGGAACACCATGTAACCTCACAATCTCCCGAATATAAATCTTCGCATATTGTTCCATACCGTAAGTCATCCTCACAGGTAGAAAATGAGATGACTTTGTCAAACGATCTACTATCACCCAGATAGCATCGTTCTTCCTCACGGTTCGTGGCAGACCAACTACGAAATCCATTGTGATATGCTCCCATTTCCATTCTGGAATTTCCAACGGTTGAAGTAAACCTCCTGGCCGTTGGTGTTCTGCCTTTACCTGCTGACATATCATACACCTCTCCATAAATACACCAATGTCTCGTTTCATTCCTTTCCACCAAAAGAACTTCTTCAAGTCGTGGTACATCTTTGTAGCTCCCGGATGAGCAGAGTATGGTGCATTGTGAGCTTCTGGTAAGCTAACCTCGAGAGATTCAACAGTTCTAACGCTTTTATGACCAATGGAATGATAAAACTTTGCAGACATAAAAGTATGTGTGGCACCAGTGTCAAATAAAGCGAAAGCAGGCACATTAGAGATCATAAGCATACCTGACACCGTGCCGGGATTCTCATCTACGTCCCTTTGGGTCAAAGTATAAATGCGAGCTTTTCCTCCAGAACCTTGACCTTTGGCCCTTTGGAGATGACAGTTCGAAGATGAATGTCCTGGCTCCTTGCATCTATAGCAGACACCTTTTCCATACAAACACTCTCCGCCATGATTTTTACCACACTTTGGGCATGCAGGCCTAGTGATCGGTGCACCGGTCAGTTTCTCATCTACCTTCTTCGTTTATTAGAAGCCACAACCTTATTTTGGTTCCCATTCCAATGCCTCTTACCGGTATTAGGCTTAGTTGACTGTTGTTGATCCAGATTATGGCTAGCCTCAACCTCTTGAGCTCGAAACACTGTCTCGGTATATGGTAACACCCCATGACCAGCCACGATGTGACGAATACTCCGGCGTAAACCACTCTGAAACTTAAGGGCCCTCTTCCGGTCTGTATCCACCATGTGCTCCACAAAGAAGCTGATTTGGTTGAATTTCCTCTCATATTCTTCAACCGTCATCCCTCCTTGTTCGAGATTCCAAAACTCTCTCTCCATCTTCTCTCGGTAATGCTGTGGGTAGTACTGTTCCATCACTATTTCCTTGAATCGATCCCAAGTCAATGCAGCACGCTCGGCCGCCGGCCTCAAACGCCAATAGCTTATCCACCAGCGTCCAGCATCCTCCACCATTTGATATTGGCGACAAAGAATTCTTTGCGCATCAGTACACCCAATGAGCTCAAAGGAGCGCTCGAGCGACATGAACCATTCATCAACAAAAGCTGGTCCTTCTCGACCGTTGAATGTTGGTGGGGTGAAACGCCGGAACTGTTGCACAACTTGTGACTGAGTAGGAGCTGGCACGTTATTGTTGCCGTCACCACCACCACCAGCACCAAGGTTGGCATTTTGACCACCGAGATTATCTGCACCTCGGTTAGCTAGGCGTCCACGTCCACGAGTTGCCATTATCCTATGGCATACCACACGCAACGACCCTTCAGTACTTACCCAACGACAGGGAGAAAATAAAATGGAGAGTTAATTACATCTCTAGCAATGATGATTTACGCATGTCACACATATACTTATGAATTTATAAGAAAATAATTCCATGCCCAAATACTTTATCATAAAATTCTTATGTACAAAATATAATGAAGATGCATCTTTAATGCATGAATCATGGTTGATCTGGTAAACTGCATTCATCACATAATGAATAATAATAACTTAATGTACCTTGGAGTCGACGTGGAGCGGCAAAGGTGGATGATCATAATTGCTAAAAATATTTGACTACTTGCGAAATAAAATTTCAGTTTTGAAAAAGAAAACATTTCAACGAGTCTACAGAACCGTAGACCCGCTCTGATACCACTTATGTAGCGACCACTTTTCTAAAATATAATTCTTCTAATTTTAAGAAGAGTAAATAAAAATTTTTGCAGTGGAAATACATTTTTAAGAAAAAAAAATAAACTTAATAATCGCAAGTAATAATCTCAAGTCACCATTAAATAAAAACATAATTTGACTTTAAAAATAAAACAAATGGAACAATTGTTCATAAAGCGTAGCTTAGGAAAAATAAGAGTAAATAATTAAATAACAACTCTTGAAGCTTGATCATCCCACACTCATACGCATGCCACATCGAGCTCCTCAACCTGAAAAGGGGGTAAATAGTGGGGTGAGCTTCCAACTCGCTCAGTGTGGAGAGTACGCAATATGTCTACATTAATTACTAAATATATTAGCAAGTATAAACAACATGGTGATAAATTAAAAGCAGTCGGCTAGCCTGAAGGCTTTATGCACAATTAATTGCTTCTGACTGATTTGCACATTCAAGTGCTTCTGACTGGTTGCACATTTAAGTGCTTCTGACTGATTGCACATTTAAGTGCTTCTGACTGATTTTACGTGCACATACAAGACAATATATAAAGAAATTAAAATAAACAAAAGCGTAATAAATCCCCACACCTGGATAAAATTGCAGTTCTGAACTTGAATGTGATGAAATGCTTGACTCGACAATTCTATGCCCGTAAATTCTTATTATTATCTACAATTAATAATAGAAAATTATTATTATTATATGACTGAGAATTAAATTGTAAGTGAATAATAATATCAATTGAAAAGATCGACATGCTAAAAGTTTGGCCGAAATGGATTGATTTTAAATGTTAAAAACTAGCTGGGGTTCAAATTAAAAGAATTGAAGGACTGAAATTAAAAAGGCTGAAAAAGAATCTGGGGTTAAATCGAAGGTCTGGAAACAAGGGGGACTCAATTGAATAACCCTAGGAAATTAGGGGGTATAAATACCCTATTAACACCCGTGTCGGCCGAATAATTCTCAATCTCACCCGTCTTCTACCTCTCGCCTCTCACGGTTCCTCTCTTTCTCTCTCTCTCCTTTCTTCCCATCTCAGCCTCTCTCTCCCTCTCATAATTTCTCACACACACACACAAATTCACCCTCACACACGCACACAAACACACAGTCAGACGCACACACACACGAAGCCACCCACAGAGACACTCGAATCAGCCAAAATCGTGCAGAAATCGGAGCAAAGCGGTGGTGGTGCGGCGGACTGGTGATGGTCGGCGGCAGCAGCATGCAGCGCACGGCCAGGACCAGGTTCGACACGGTTTGTGTTGGGGTGGTCAAAATCGCGATTGGGATTCGGCCACGGCTTGGCTCTCGCCGGAGCTCGAGTCTGGCTCATGGGCGGCGCACAATTCGGACAGATTTGAGATGGAGGTTTCATGTGGAAGCGGACGGGGAAGAAGGGTTTGGCGAAAATAGCTTCTGATGGAGGATTCGAGTTTTTGGATTCGGGCTCGGCCGTGTTTGGTTTGATGGAGCTCCGCCGCGAGTCCGATTCTCGGGGCCGTGAAGGTGAAGGGCGGAATGACAAATCCCCACCTTTCCTCATTTTCGACCGTGGGGTTCGGGTAGGAATTGAACCGGGTAGATTCGATCCGGTTTGATTCCTAAATTTGATTTGGTTTGTGTTTTGATTTACGAGTTAATACTACTTGTATATGAATTGACTCAAAATTTGAGATGAACAACCGTAATTGAGGACTGAAATTTTTGCAGATGCGAAGGAAAATACGATATTGAGTTATCACTGTGATGGAGCGGTTGAAAGATTCGCATAGGAGAAATACTAGAGCAAAATCGGGTGAGAAGGGAATTGGAGTGATGGACGATCGTGATTATTTTATTTGTGTAATCTGTGTATTGTGTGATGGTTACATTACGAGTTTTAACTTTATATATTGTATTAAATGATTTCAAAGGTTTCTTATTTATTTGTGTTAATTATGACAGTTGTTTGAGAATTTATTTCCAATTAAATGTGTTATTTGAGAGGTTATAAATAAATGAATGAAACTGAATCTTTATGACAACGTTTCTCTTGGAGAAACAAATAGTCATTGGACTAAGATCTGAAAATAGATATTTGTTAATTGGGCCACTAAATTAATTATAGGATTTGAAATTTGAATATTAAATAATAATAATAATATTACTTTTAATAATAATAAATAATAGAGATAATATTAATAATAATAATAATAAATAATAAATAATATTATTATTTATCTTGTAAAATCTTTTTGTGTAACAATTAATATTGTTTAAAATTTGACTCGGGCCTAGAAATGACGATATGAAACATGATGAAGTAAAACGAGAAATGACATGACATGAAATACATGACTGGGCATGAATTAAATGATAAAAAAATGAATTTGCATGATAATGAATTAAACGATAAATTATTCGGGCATTAATTTAATAAAATTGAATATAATTTCTATAATTCACAATAAATGTATATGCGAAATCGGGGCGTTACAGTTAAAGACAATGAAGGACACGACATACACACCATTCGATATGATCATGATGAAGGCATATGGGAGAACGTTGTTATCATAAAGGGTAATTAAAAGACCATGTATATATTAACTAAATTTTAGTAATGATAAAATAAATTGTAAGTGTAATAATTGTGTAATGTAAATGTAAATTGTAAATGTATGAGGTATTTCATACATTATTAGTGATACATGATTGGTGCATCGATTTATCATTCTTTTCCAGTATATTTGAAATTTAAATACTTTTTTCCATTTGATAGTATTGCGTTGTATTGTGTTTGAAAACTAATTTTATTTATTTATATAGGCACATGGATTCGCCTCCCTATTATACTTCTCATTCCCCTTGTTCTCATTCTCATTCCCCCCATTTACCTCAGTCCTATCCACAAACTACTTCTACATCGAGAAATCCCATGTGTTGTAGAAGTATATGTCCAAACAGCGTGTAGATGGAAAAACGCTACCTCTTGATATCGTTCCAGTAAATGGGAAGATCAAGCACGAACATAACTCAAAGTTAAGTACTTATTTGGGAAAACTTTTGAAAGATCATGTTTTCATACTGTACAATAGGTGGGATCATGTACCTAACAAGCCGGATAAGGAAATGATTTGGCATGATATATTGGTACGCGCATTATTTTATATGTTATACAGTTAGTATCATAGTTTGTAGTGATTGAATGTGTTAATTACCCAAAATATGATAAAAAATTTTAAGATATAAAATGTATATCATAATTGATGTCTTTTGCTAACTCTTCAATTTGAGTTGTCAATGCAGGCTAACTTTGATGTTAGTCAGATTACCAATCTTGCTCAATTATGAAAGAAGTCGATGCAATCGGTAAGCCTGAAGTGGAGGTAATTTAAGACATATTTGACCGATGCTTATATATATAGTCCATATAAAGATAGATCTTCGTGTGAGAAGTATGGTATCTCAGAGCATGAGTGGAACGAATTCAAAAATATTTGAGGGGATCCTGCTTGGAGGTAAGAATATCAATTACCTCTAACTTGACTACTGAAAGAAGCATTCAAAAGTTCGTAAGTTGAACAAAATCTGTTAGATATCAGTCTCTGTATCTCTTGTCGACCACTTGATCGCACATATTATTTTTGAAAATAATAATGTTCTCAATTTTGGAAGAAAGAACATGTTCTCCATGAACATGTTTTGTTATTTGAAAATATAATGGGTGCTTGTTGGACTCTTTTACATGTTCACTATTATGTAATCTTACTGTTCAAAAGTACTTCCCAAAGGATAAAAAAGGAAGAAACAAGAGATAGCAAAAATGAAAAATGCTCCCCACAATATGGCTCGGGGAAGAGATGACCTAGTCGTGAGATGGATAGGAAGATGAAGGAGCGTCAATAAGAAGCATCAAAATCTGGAGAAGATACCATTATTGATCCTCCATATCCTCCCTCACGTCATCATAAGTGGAAGCTTGGTTGCAAGAAAAAATCTGAGGGAATCTCATCAGATGTTGCATGGAGATTGTTGAAAAGATTGTAAGTATTGTATATTTTAAAGTTAAATAAAATATATTAGAACAACTGATTGACAAAATATATATGTAAAGAATACTTTAACGTAAAAATAAAATATACTCCCCCCATCCGCCAAAAACTTGCCCCAGTTGGGATGACATGAGTTTTAAGAGAAGCTGGTATAAAGTGACTTTAGTGGAGAAAGGGTCCCACTTTCAAGAAGAAAAAAGAGAGAAACTTTCTATTTATAAGTGGGACAAGTTTTTGGCGGACACCTAATAAGAAAACTGGGCCAAATTTTTGACGACGGAGGGAGTATATATTTTAACTCAAATAACAAAGTATATTTAAAGTACCTCTTAAAGTAAAAATAAAATATATCTAGTACACTTTAAAGTAAAAATAAATATATTATAACTCATAACAAAATATACTTAAAGTACCTAATTAATAAAATAATTCTCAATTCAATAACAATATATATAAAATAAAAATAATATATTTGATTTCAATAACAAACTTTATTCTAAGTATTAAATTTTATTTGAATATGCAAATTGTTTTTTGTAGGATGAGTTGGAGCAACAGTATATGCAAGGTACCTTCATTCTCGGGAGACGACAGGATATATTGGCCGCTATCATTTGGAGACCGGAGCACCCAGGCCGTGTTCATGACATTGGATTTGGTGTAGGTATTCGGGATTATTTTTGACGATCTTCTCGTGGACCGTCATCATCAATTAATGAAGATATCTTAGAGCAATTAAGGAAGATGACCACACTAGATATCAGAGAAAACTTTATGAAACAATTCGGCCAGACATTAGATTCTTTGGGTGCTCATTCTCAGCAACCTAATATTGATAAAGGTACACCTGATCATGTAATATCCGTACTTTTTATTTTTAGTAATGTCTATTTTTGGGCGCATGTCTATTTCAAAGACTCACTTATAATCGTTCCGACGTTTTGAATCTATTTGTTCTTGGTATTTTTCCATTTGGACGAGTTTCAGAGGTGTTTTTACGTAATATGCTTTATGTTATGATCTTGTCGCATGAACGTTCGATTCTCGTAAAACTCGTTTGATTTTGTTATTTCCTTGTTCTCGTGAGTCTGTATGATTGAGTTATTTGTGTTGTGAATTTCGGGTTCATAATCCGATGTCGTATCATGATTTTTGGACGTTTTGGGCCGTTTTGTAATTTTCTAAAGTTTAGGGAACTTACTTCTATTTCTGTATCCCGAGCTGTCGAGTGGTCGGAATTGTGCCTTCTTTTAGCATTTAGATTCGTCGATGCGAATACTTAGTAAATGTGCCTTTGAATTCCAACTTTACTCGTGTTCGGTCTCATGCCTTCCTCAGCAGTGAACTGCACTCAGTAGTACTGGACTACAGCATAAATAGCGTACGCTATTTATGATTGCTTACGTAAGCTATCTGTGTACAGTTAACATACGCTAACTCTTAGTCATAGCGTGTGTTAACGTCTTGACAGATTTCGATGAGAGGTTTGGACTCCGAATTCTGGGTTCTGACTAACAGGTAATGCGCGCTAAGCGTTCGTAGCGCACGCTAATGACTAGCAGATAGCGCGCGCTAAGCAATAGTAGCGCACGCTAACGACACCAGACAAAAGCTACTGGACTACTGGCGACCCCGTTAGCGCGCGTTATTTTCAATAATTAGTGCACGCTAATTATACCGAGTATAAATAGGACGCAGCAGTACCATTTTTGTCACTTTCACCTCTTCTCATCCCTTGGGCGATTTCTGGTGATATTTGGGCGATTTGTGGAGAGCCATACGTGGAGTTCCTTAGTTTATCGATTGTAGTACTCGAAACGAAGTTACCATCATCCTAATCCATCTTTTCCATCCGAATTCAATGTATTTTGGCTTATAACCCTTAGTTTGTCAATTTTTGGGTTTTTTCGGGATTGGTCTATTTAAACTCGAGTTGTTCGGTTATGTTGTGATATCTCTTATCGATTACTGTTATTGAGTGATTCCCAATCCGTTTTCATCGGTGTTGATACGTGAGTTGTCGATTCAGAGAAGTTTTGTGAAAACCCTCGCCCGTATCGATTGTACGTGTATTGTTATGGTTGGTAATCGGGGTTGTGGGCATATTCCGTTTGGTTATTGATGTAGTTTATGACTGATCCGTGTTAATCTCTCGTTTAGGAGCGGACGTGTTAACTCCGGGTAATTCCTATTCATCGTTTAATTTCCGTCTCGTCGAAGATATCTCAAAGGCAAGTACTTTACATTTGTATGCATATTCTAGTATTTGATTTATGGCTTCCCGTGTGTATGTGTATCGTGAATTAGGGTTAACCACATAGGGATGGTCTGACGGGGCCTCTGCGGGGTGTGGTGGCCATGTAAACCCCGACTGACAACGAATGAAGGGATCATTACAGAACCATTATGTCCTGAATACCATATACGTATAGACCATTCATCAGATGTCTCGGTCAAGTCTTTTGGTCATGGTAAAGCCAAACCCTACTGTTGACTAGACATTATACACGTACCAACGGTTAACCTTTGAAATGTATTTGGAGAACCATGTTTTATGCTCGTGCACCGTAATATTCCGGAATATAGATGTTTTCTAAAATGAGTTCTGGTACATAATTCATATGATTAGAATGGTAGTTCAAATGGATTGTACTTGCACTAACTATTGTCGCTAACCCCTTAAATGGGGGAAATACTTTTGTATTTTAGGTACAGGTGTTGGAGGAGAACCAGCATGCGAACAATACGGGGATGATGGGTAAGGGTGATTTTGTTCAATGGTCGTTTGTTTGGCGTCTTGTCTTTTAATTTTATTAATTATGTCATTTGTTTCAGTACTCGAGTACTTTCTTCTTTGGGACTTGTAATTATTGTGGTCCCGATTTTGGGAAAGATTTTATTTGTCATTGTCGGGTTCGGTCTATTTGTTTTGAATGCCTTAAAATTGGGGAATTGTTTGTATGTTGATGATGTTTGTCATCAGTCGTGATGTCAAGTTTGTGCGTTAGCCTGGTGGATTCCAAAGGGTTGGGTCCACGGCACTGTAATATGCCCTGAACGTGTTGGGGGTGTGACAGAATATATTACCCGTGTCAGCAGAAAGGGAGTTGTGTCGATGTCTCTTCTGGTCCGTCAGGAGAGGAGATCCCGACTAGAGACAATGATCGATTTGGATAGTATATGGACGAGCGTCCTCCCCGTCTAGTAGCTATCGGGAGAGTTCACTAGGGAGGTTCTACCATACATTGTGCTTCTTTTCTTGCTCATTTGGTTAAAGTAGTGGTTGAGGAGTTTGTAGATGCCAGTGCCGAAGTCCCTGTGCCCACTGAAGAGGTAAGTTCCGAGGGGAAGCTTTAGGTGGCTTTATTGCATGGCTAAAAAATCTTGTTATTGCCAATTATACCAAGGTACATGTTTCCTCTATATTCTTCAAATATTAAAGAGAATTAAATATTAAGAGATGAGGAGTACAATTGTTTGTTTGAATGGAAAATAAAATTTGGTGTCCTCTAGAATAATTTTTGTTATAATTATTCTCTTTTTGAATTTGTAGATAAATTTGTTTATTGTTTGTTTTCTTCCGATATTTCCTCGATATTTTCCATTCAAACTTAAGAATTTTTACTAATAATAGTAATATTTGGCTTTTCACGTTCCTATATATTAAATTGGACATTAAGCTACCTGACCTAAGAAATAGGCTCGTCACAATGACGGTTCGAGGCAAAAAGATGACATCATCAAAGAGTTGCTTGTTGTTGCACCGAGTCTTTTTGGTGACCCGTTATAAGTGTCGTGGGGTACGACCATCTTTGATGGTGTTGATGATGCTTCATTGTACATACTGTTGGGATTCGGTGCCTAAATCGAAGGCCCAACGGAAGCAGTAAAACGAAAATTAATTTGATCCGAATCCCTACGAGGATCGATCGAGCTACGTATATACGAATATATAAACGAAAACAGAAGAGATGTAAGAAACTCACCCTTGTAGTCCGTTGATTAAATGGATTCCTTATCTTGAGCCATTCCCCAAGCTTTAGTTGTATATCCCTACGATCCAATGTGCTCCAAGCCCTTGGATGATCCAACGTCGAAAATACAACGCCTCTACTTGCCACGCGCCGGAGAAACGACCGGAATGACTAAACCTTGTTATCCTCAAATGATACGGCTAGAACAAGATTATAGGAGCTAGAATATAAAGATCACTACACTCTAAGTGTTTAATCTATTTTCTCTCTATTTTTCTCTCAATATTTCTCTAAGAAAATTGAAGAAAATAATGAAGAAGATGAAGACGAAGTTGAAGACCATGGAAATGAACTCTAAGTTCTTTTCTCTCTCTCTCTCTTTCAACCGTATGAAACCAAGAGTGTGTCTTGAGAATGATGGAAGTCTTCACTTCTTATTCTATTTCCACCCACATGGTAACAACTCACATCACATGAATCATTGCCCCACAAAAAAGTCCTTGTCTTCCACTTAAAATAGAAACAAAGACTAATTAGAAAGTAGGTGGAAGAGGGGGCAGCCATGATGAAGAAATCGGATGAGTTCGGTTCGTTCCGGACTCCCGTGAGTACAAACAGATAAACTCCGATCCCGTTCCGATGTATTTATATCAATTAATTAATCTAATTAATTAATCATATCAAATACAAAATAACATAATTAATTTCTCCAAGAAATAATTATATTTATGAATTAAATTAATCACCGAGTAATTTATTTAATTCATTAGGCCGTAAATTAATTTATCCAATAAATCAATTTAGACATCCAATGTCCCAAATTTAGATATCCAATATCTAATATTCATAATGAGAGAATTAGCTCGATTCATTCCGTCGTCAATCCTACTGCGTGACTCGGTAGGTCCGTCTCAGTCAGCAATGGGAGCAACCTAAGAGTAGTAGCACCACCTAGCCAGTCTGGCGGCCCACACTGTACCCCAACTGAGAACGAATGATGGGATCATTCAAGAACCATTCTGTCCTGAATACCAGTATACGTATAAACCCTTCTTTGAAATGTCCCGATCAAGTTATAGGGTCACGGTCAGTCAAACCCAATCTGTACTTGATGCTATGCATGAGTTATTGCAAATCGAGATCATTGAGTTCTCGTGTATCCAATACAACTAGCTCCAATTCTTTGGCCAAAGACTTATGATCTCATTTGCCAATAACCGCATAGGACATATAACCCGCTCACTAACGGGAGAAAGAATTCTATCTTGGTGTTCAGTAGGACCTGCTACTTGCCCGTCAAGATGCACGTCGAGGTTGACCCCCACCTCCCGGTTTACAGGGTCGAACTACTCTAATAAAAATCTTGACGTCACAAGCACATCCCTACTAAATCCTCAAGTCGAAGGTTAACGAATACCTATCACAACCTTTCGATTCCGTCATTGACTATCCTGGAGTGAAATCCATGCGACGAATCGAAGGTGTGTCGGTTCGAGTATACTAATCCAATTAGCATACCTATAACGTGTGCTCCCACTAACCATTAGTGTTCGACAAGCACTCTCCGTGTCAAAGAACACGTTATACAAGTCTTCACATAAACTTAATGCCCAGTCAAGTTTCATCGACTTGCGAACGATTACGTATTTGAGCTATAAACCTTTCCAGTGCCGACCCCCTTATGGAACATTTTGCTCTCAAATACACGGACTTGTTTCTTTATATATATTTACGAGTCAGGAATGCCAGTAACTACCAGTAAATAAAGAAACATCAATTGCCTTATATAAATGATTTATATAATAACAAGTACAATGCCCTCACTCAACATCCTCTGAGTGGCATTCGAGGGCATACTCCTAATAACAATCTCCCACTTGCACTCAATGCCACACACTATGGTATCTAATACCCATGTTCTCCAGATGACGCTCTAAGCTAATCCGAGAAAGTGGCTTGGTCAGTGGATCAGCGACGTAGTCGGCTAACTCTACTCTATGCAGCACAATGTATCTCTATGCGAACAAATTCTCTTACGAGATGATACTCTCTCTCAATATGTTTTGTACCATTATGAAACCTCGGCTCCTAGGCCTGTGCTACCGCTCTATTGTTATCGTATAAAACCGAAAACCAGCAGCGTAGCACAAGGTGTCATGTGAAGTTTACCTAGTAACTCCTTAACTCATCCTTTCGAGGCCTCCGAGGCCGCTTTGTACTCAGCCTAACAGGTGGAACCAGCAGTCGCACTATACTTGGCACTATGCCAAGATACTTGTAACACCCCCAAATCCCATTGGGTCATTACAGTGCCGTGGACCCCACACCAGGAGATCCACCAGGCGTACATGACTAAAATACAACAAACTGACCAAAAGGGGAAACTCAGTCCCTACTATGACATCCGACAAAATATTCCGATATGGAATGTCAACAACAAAAGTGGGCCTACATGGCCAAAATAAAAATACAACAACATCCACGAGCCTTGCTCGGATAATACAAAATGACAACCACTGAACAAAACTGGAGTACTCCAAACTGTCTGACTGACATGAACACCAAAACATCTCGGACTAGTATCACTCGAATGCCTCGTCACCATCATCATGTCCCTGTGTCTCAACTCTCTCCTAGCCAGCACCTAAAACATGTAAATATGTTCCGCCTCCACGGGGTCAGTCATCCAGATAATGAATATCAAATACATGTACAACATGATATGCATCCAAGGCAGATTGAACAGTACAACAATGGTCATACGAGATGCTCACAAACCAAGGTGAGAATCGAGCATTCGTGAAACACTATGTCCACGGCATACGATCGGTACCTGCCCAACAAGTTAGAACACAAGTGCCCAACAGCAAATCATCAATCAGAACACAACAATGAACCACCCGAAGGTAACCTAAACCAATGCTGAAATAAAATCACAATACGAGAAGGCTCCAACAGAAATACCAAAACATCACAAAGGCCTGAAAGCCCTCAGCCGAAGTTGTCAATCATCACAATAGCTCAAAGCCAAAATAGTCCGAAGCTGTATCATCTGAGGGTCGAAGCCACGACACGAAGCCGTATCACAATGAAGGCCGAAGCCACGGCATGAAGCCATATCACAATGAGGGCCATCCAATGACCGTGACCTGCTGAATTGCAGGTGCTGGGAAACCAACCGCGAAGGTTCAAGCCCCAGACTTACCCATAATGAGATCACTTAGTGACCGTGACCTACTGAATTGTAGGTGTTGGGAAACCAACCGCGAAGGTTCAAGCCCCAAACTTACTCATCGAGCACTAGCCGATACTAGCCTCCAAAACACAATTAATCACAAACGGCAACGATCTTAAGATTACCGAACTCACAAGAATAATAGTGTGCTGCCTTGAGTCGGCCAATACGACAACAATAACTCACGGATGGGCACCGTCCTCGGCGGTCCCAATTCAAATACCTCGACTGCCTTAGGAATGGTCAATCGATCACAACGACATCAACGGATGGGATTCATCCTCGACATTCCCAATTCCATACCTTAATTGTCTTAGAACGACCAATCGATAACAACAATACAAAGGATTGGAAATGTCTTCGACGGTCCCAATTCAATACATCGATTACCTTAGAATGGTCAATCGACAACAACGATACAATAGATGGAAATTATCCTCGATGATCCAAATTCAATACCTCGATTGCCTTAGAATGGCCAATCGATAACAATGACACAATGGATGGGAATCATCTTCGATAATCCCAATTCAATACCTCGATTGCCTTAGAACGGTCAATCGATAAACAATGATATAATGGATGGGAATTATCTTCGATAATCCCAATTCAATACCTAGATTGCCTTAGAACGGTCAATCAATAAACAATGATACAATGGATGGGAATTATCTTCGATAATCCCAATTCAATACCGTGATTGCCTTAGAATGGCCAATCACAGCATCAATAGCAAAATACCAATATCAATAACAATGATCATAACAATGTCTTAAACCGACATCAATATCAACAACAATAACCGATATATCGATACCGTGAACCGGATATCGATAATAATATTAACAACGAGTATCTCAAAGCCCTGGACGGCTTTTATCGGACAACAACATTTGGCATAATTTGCCGAAGGGTATCATATGAAACAACCCCCTGATATCAACAAAATCATAGAGAGACCAAGTCTCGAAATGATACAACACATTCATACACATACATGATAACATTAATCTCATTGACTAGTACAAGTATAAAACCTGCCTCAAACCGAAGGCGAGAAAGTCCTTCCACGATCAACATCCTTCCACGAAACGACGAATGGCGTCCTCCGATGATCACAAGCACTCGATCAACCTTGAATGAAATACAAATCATTCAATAATACAAAATCAATGGAAAACAACACCAAGGACAAACCGATTCGATCACGAATAGATTAAATTCCACAAACGAATACCATAGTTCTCAACTATGAATTCTAACATCTTCCAACACCTCAATGATCGATATGATCAAACGTTCTTAACACTTGTGAAAACAATTCAACAAGAATCACTTAAGAACAACATCAAATTGATCCTCCTATAATGATAATATCATCAATATTATCACTATCACCTCAAGAACATCATCAACCCAACCAACATGATGTCTAAACAATAATCCATCACCAATTCATCAAGAATTCGGACTAAACCACAAGATTAAATCAACCATTGTAAGATTATGATAATCATTACATAATTCATCATAATTCCTTACTAAGATGGTTATAATCCCTCCAAAAACACAAACAACAACAACAATCATATCAAGACTATGTTAATCATATAGCAATCTTAACATAATCCCTCCTAGACATGATTATAACCTCCAAACAGTCTAAAACATCAAGAACAACTCCTCCTCAAGAAAAAATCATCATGTTCTTCATTACAAGTTATGAAAACTCATCAAGAATCATGATATACTCCGACAATCACCAACTATACGAGGAAAACAACAACAACAACATCATCATCATATTCGAAAATCACTTGTAGAACAAGAGATTAAGAGAACTTACCAATGAAGAACAAGAAGAACTCTCCAAACATCAAAGGAGCACTAACAAGCTTCCAATTCCAAGCTCCAAATCAAGTTATGATGATCAAAAACATGTTGGAAAAGTCTAAATATGAAGAACAAGTCCAGAGGGATGGTTCTAGGGAGAGGAAATCGATAATGGTTCATGAAGAAATGAAAAACGAAACCAGGATATATAACCTGACAAACATATTACGTATGCTATACACTAAGCATAATGTACGTAAGGTACATTACGTACGCTATATCAATAGCTTAACGTACGTAATGCAAGTCTAGAACTGACCGACAAAAATACAAAGACACTGTAACATCCCCAAAACCGTATGGGAATATTACACGCCGTAGACCCTTTCCACAAGGATCTACCAGGCTAAGCATCCATAAACAACCAAGTGCTTGCCCGACCAGGGTCAAACAATAAAATGATACAGACCGATATGGTCACTTACACGTGAATACACAGACCGATGAGGTCACACAACCCAATCGATAAAACTGACTTAAATAACATTACCCACACAGGGGTCGAAATACAATACAGCGGAAGACTGAAATCAACTCTGACAACACAACAAAATCAAAATAACTCTCGACTCATGATTAGTATCGCAGCTCGTCATCCTCTTGTGCCAATCCTGTGACTGTTCCTCGAATCGCATGTACCGACGCAAAGCAGACATCCACCCCGATTACTGGGGTTAGTAAAACTCCACTGTTTTACTAGTGCAAGTATCAAATCATACGAAATGTAACAAGCAATTAATAATCGTGATCAAATATAATAATCAAGTATCAAATATTCCCGGAGGTTTTCACAAGAGAAGATAAGCTATGAAGCATTCGAAAATAAGATTATCATCTCGGAATTTTTAGAATTTCAAAACCTTAAGACCTCAAGTCCTTATTCACAAAACCTTTCGAAAAACTTAAGGGCCTTAACCCAAAACTTGTTTCATAATTCAACAGTTTTCAATACCTAAACATTTCCATAAATCTCGTGGGGCTCGGCCCAACAAACTTTCTTAAAACTTTTCCTGTAAAAACTTTGATTTTAAAAGTATCATGCTCATGACGCCGTGATCCACAGTCACGAGTCTCCGAAGGTTCAACAACCCGCACGGACTACATCACGCACAATTAAACAAACATAATCAATTCCGACACCGTGATCCACTGTCACGTGTCTCCGTAGGTTCAACAACCCACACGGACTATTAACCAAACATAACCAATTCCGACACCGTGATCCACTGTCACGTGTCTCCGTAGGCATAACAACCCGCACGGACTATATCAATCACAACAATCACACACAGTCCGACACCGTAGTCCACCGCCACGTGTCACCGTAAGCCCCGCCGAGCTCACCCGGTGGACGACCGTGTCCGAAACTCATGGTCCACCGCCATGCGTTATCGTAGGCCTCGTCGGACCAAAGACGATTGGACCTCGCACTCACTAAGTTCGATCCCGTAGTCCACCGCCACGAATCCTCGTAGGTCCCGTCGAACCAACACGAGTGAACTTAGCGGTCACACACATATTCACATTCACATTACATACAACAACGAGCACCATTAATCAATCACCTTGATCACCACAAAATCGTACATTGCACGCAAATAACACAACCTCGACACTCGCAACAACTATCATCAATCAACGACATTTAACCAACATAACACACATTCGGTACACAATACATTGTACAACCAAGTGTACAACCATCCCATGTGTACGTCGCATTCCTGCACAAATGGCACAACGCCTAACACGTATACTGATATAACACTATTATCACAAAGCCTTCAAATTGCGGAAAACACAACCAACTCAAACGGAACATATTTACGAAAGCAAGCAAAGTCATTATACATCTCATACGTAATTACTAGTCGCAAGATACAAGTCGTATAGTAAGATACTTGCCTTAATAACCGCTTCCGAACGCTCCGAAGAACACGGTTCGACCGGGAAGCTCGGACCCCAAAGAAGGCAACGAACGGAAGGGTTCCGACTCGAGTTCTTCACAAGAATTCGCTCCTAAGTCACAACGATATCAATTCAATCACAATTCTACGAAAACGTATGGAGCTTCCCAAGTTCTACCCATTGAAGCATTTTATCGGACACTTTGAGGGCGTAGTCCAATTTAATCAATTATTCAAAGAAAGTTTCAAATCCGTTCCACAAAACTTCAAGGGTATTGAATGATTACGAGTTTACATTCATGTTCTAACAATAATATGAATCAAAACGAAGCAAATCGGCCAAAACACCAAGAAACCTCAAGAACATCCAAAAACCAAAAGTTTAGGTGTTCTTACCTTCGATCCGGGTGGAAGATGATGTTAATCCATGATTACAACTTCCAAAACATGTTGCTCTATGTCATATCTATCCAAATCCATCCATTATTGACGAAGAAACGCGAAGAAACGAAGAAAAAGGGTGAAAATGGCCGGATGACTCGGTCCAGGCCCTTAAATAGCCGACCCTGGCCGGCAGGGACTCGACCGTGTCCTGCTAGACACGGTCGCGTCGCCCGATAGTGACCCGTCCGACAAATGACTTCAAGATGACTCGACCGTGTCCCGGGACACGGCCGGCGTGGCCGGGCGGTTCTGCTCGCTTATCCTAAGAGTTCGGCACGGCCGTGTCTGACGACACGGCCGGGTCCCGAGACGAAACTTTCGGCATTTTCGGACGAGTACGGCACGGGCCGTGTCGGACGACACGGCCGAGTTCGGCCGGCAGTGATCGGCCAATAACGAGCGGGTGAGCTAAAACGACCATAACTCTCTCGTCCGGACTCCGATTGACTCACCGTTTGAACCATTGGAAAACTAACTTGATGCTTTATAATATTGCAAAGATTCAGAATTTTTGGAGTTTCCAAGAATTTATGGTGATCTAACAAAGTCGAACTCATACTTAGAAAAGTCGTTTAGTAATCCTGAATTCAACAAAACGACACCGAAACCCGAACCTGAATACGAACCGAAGATATGGTTACGAAGTACTCACAAAGACGAATCTAAGGGCTAGTAGAACACACGATTCCGACCACCCGAAGGCTCGAAATTCGACAACGGAAGGTAATTACCCCAAACTTTGGGAAATTACGAAAATGGCCCAAATGCCCGAAAATCACCATACGACAACGAATAATCAAACCGAAGCTCACAACACGTATAACAACGTTAAATGAACTTACGAAAAACCCCAAACGACAGTTTCGAACGAGATTCGCAAGAACCGAACTCAAGCGCGGAAAAGTCGCTAAAGCACGGAACTCAACAAGGCATCACCGATACGAACTCGGATGACAAAAAGTGCAGAATTAAATATTCTCCGAATGACGAAACGGTCAAAATCGAGTCGTCAAAACGGACTTCGGCCGAAAAAAGAAATTTACCGAAAATCGAAAATTTGCGGATATTACATTCTACCCTCCTTAAAAGAAGTTTCGTCCCGAAACTTAAAAAAAGTAGGGGGAAGAAATATTCCGCCAGGAAAAACTCAACAAGATACACAAGAATGCGTAACTAACGCCCAACGGCGAAATGTTACAATCAACGCAAAGGAATATACGGCGTGAAAACACGCTCCACGGCGACCAACACAACGTCGCCGTTAGGGATATAATAAAACCAACAAATGACAAGCGTCATCAAACGGATAATATAGCCAAGTCAATTATCCGACAATCACAAAACACAACGAATGAAAATCAATATGATTGACCAACCCAACGATACATCAATCAAAACGCGAGCCAACCGCTAGACAAATACGGAATCCCACCGCCCAAGGGTTGGAAGATCGAAAACGAGACTAATTTCCCGAACTCAAGGGAATTAGGAAGGAGCCTGAATGCTCAACAATCACGAAACGAGAACAAAACCGAACAAACAAACGATCGAACCACAACGATCTAGACAACAAAAATCGAACAATCATGTTCGAAACACGAAGGATAAGAAAATTCAAACAACAACTCCCAGGATGATCTGGTGAGAACAACAAGACGTGCATTCCCATAAGATCCACAGGAAAGGGAATAGCGATTGAAAAGTCACAACGACAAATGAGTTTTTCCAAAACAATACCACACTCGTTCCATCAACAAAAGCAAGGGGCAGGACAAGCTCAGAAATGTCAACGAACATAATGAGTCGACAGATTCGAAAACACAAGAGTTCCAAATCCGATCCACTTCGAATAAAAGAACTAATAGAACCAGATGAGGTCACTCCCGAACAAGGTTCACCAGAATCGAACTGAACCCAAAAAGTCACATCGATAACCAGATCGACCCACAACAAGATCACAGTTCGTTCGAACGATGAAACCGAAATACAGAACAAGTTCATAAAGTATCAACGAACACGACAAGTCAATAGACTCGAGAAAGAGGAAATGCGTAAGTCAAAACGATACAGGCATTACATTCGACCTCTTATAAAAGAAATGTCGCTCCCGCAACTCACAACAACCGGAGTAAGGTGACAACACAAAAAGCAAACTACGAAATATCTCCCATGGGCCTCTCGGATCCGATCCTCATATCTTTATGAAGTTCGCGCCCGAAAGACTCGGAACCCAACTCGCAAAACCGGATCCCGTGTCTCTCGGGTCCACACTTGAAAAGCATTATCGACGAGAAGGACAATTGGCACGTACATGCCCCGGCACAATACGCTCAAATGCCTCGGCTCGGCATATCGAAAATACAGATGCTAGATACAATGGAACATAACACCGCAAAACAACATACCGGAGATGCCAACTCAGCATAATAAAGAATCATAACACATATCATATACAACGATTACCATCGTAAAGTAATACACACACAAACACTACAACAACGACAGATCGTTCGCGACATCAACGGCCCGAACGATAATCAGCACATAATTACAAACATTATGAAACAATCACACATGTACACAAACGTACAAACCCAAGCTTTAACATCTCACACTCGTGCGACAACACGCAAATCGCCACGAGGCGATAAACAAGAACACTGTTCACACCGCAGAGGGCTAGTACAATAATTGCGTGGCAATGCCTCGACGTTCATGCCACCAATTCGATCATACTCGGGAGGAACATCAAAACGACAAAGCAAAAATCATACATACATTCCCAAACGCAAACGGGAATTGATAGGTTTTTTAAAAAAAAAAACCACCTTTTGAAAATAATTTAGAAAAACACCGGTTGATCTTGAGTATCACCTTTCAAAAAAAAAATACAAACGTGAAACATCGTTATCGAGACTTTGGAAAACCATTTCGCATTTGAGAAAAATGAGGACACTTTCTCTTAGTGGAAAACTTTCAGAATATTCGACCCTCGGGTCTAAGTAAAAGTGTTTATAAAACATTGAAAAATATCTCAAAACATTTTGGTCCTCGAGGTAGAAGAATTCGGAAACATATCGTGGCACCTTGGAAGTACCATGAGAAAACAATTCATTTTAGACGTACGTCTCGAAATTTATTTCTAGGATACTCAAGATTTTCAAAGATAATTCAATGGGCTAGAATGCCCAAAAATCTCAGACAATTACACGGAACATTATAGCGTTGTGGGTCCCGCGCCGGAATCCACCCGGATAAAAACTATTTACAAAAACGCCAAAAGGGCCGATGACGGTAATATTTCAAAAACTCACAAAAGCCATTTACAAAATACTAAATACCGTCATAAGAATTTCGCCAAAACGATCAAGGCCATAATGTCAAAACTCGGTTAAGGGAATCGATTTTCAAAATAAAACTCAGTCGCCGATACCTTTTCGAAATCCATCAAGGTTTACAACTTCCACACCATACCACACCACCCGGTGGTTCAAAGATAAAACAATAATGTGCCCAGTTCTATACACATACTATATGCCACAAGTACTAAACACAATTATATTACACAATACTGTGTAAAGAAAATCATGCACCGCAATTAACTCACTAAGATAAAATTGAGATACACAGGTACTTCGCATAAAAGAGGAGACTTACATCCACAGGTCGCACGGAGGTGACGGTCGCCCACAATACTAATCTCGTCCGACAACATAACCGACACGTTGTGACTACGCACAACTCAACTTGTCACCTGATGACTCAAACGACATGACAACACATTACTCGACAAATCACGACTTGACTCGACCCGACAACCTAGGTTTCCGCAACCTAAGCTCTGATACCATAAATGTAACATCCCCAAAACCGTATGGGAATATTACACGCCGTAGACCCTTTCCACAAGGATCTACCAGGCTAAGCATCCATAAACAACCAAGTGCTTGCCCGACCAGGGCCAAACAATAAAATGATACAGACCGATATGGTCACTTACACGTGAATACACAGACCGATGAGGTCACACAACCCAATCGATAAAACTGACTTAAATAACATTACCCACACAGGGGTCGAAATACAATACAGCGGAAGACTGAAATCAACTCTGACAACACAACAAAATCAAAATAACTCTCGACTCATGATTAGTATCGCACCTCGTCATCCTCTTGTGCCAATCCTGTGACTGTTCCCCTGAATCTGCATGTACCTGGACGCAAAACAGACATCCACCCCCCGCTTACTCGGGGGTTAGTAAAACTCCACTGTTTTACTAGTGCAAGTATCAAATCATACGAAATGTAACAAGCAATTAATAATCGTGATCAAATATAATAATCAAGTATCAAATATTCCCGGGAGGTTTTCACAAGAGAAGATAAGCTATGAAGCATTCGAAAATAAGATTATCATCTCGGGAATTTTTAGAATTTCAAAACCTTAAGACCTCAAGTCCTTATTCACAAAACCTTTCGAAAAACTTAAGGGCCTTAACCCAAAACTTGTTTCATAATTCAACAGTTTTCAATACCGGAGACATTTCCATAAATCTCGTGGGGCTCGGCCCAACATTCTTTCTTAAAACTTTTCCTGTAAAAACTTTGATTTGAAAAGTATCATGCTCATGACACCGTGATCCACTGTCACGTGTCTCCGTAGGTTCAACAACCCGCACGGACTACATCACACACAATTAAACAAACATAATCAATTCCGACACCGTGATCCACTGTTACGTGTCTCCGTAGGTTCAACAACCCACACGGACTATTAACCAAACATAACCAATTCCGACACCTTGATCCACTGTCACGTGTCTCCGTAGGCATAACAACCCGCACGGACTATATCAATCACAACAATCACACACACAGTCCTGACACCGTAGTCCACTGCCACGTGTCACCGTAAGCCCCGTCGAGCTCACCCGGTTGGACGACCGTGTCCAAAACTCATGGTCCATCGCCATGCGTTATCGTAGGCCTCGCTGCATCAAAGACGATTGACCTCGCACTCACTAAGTTCTGATCCCGTAGTCCACTGCCACGAATCCTCGTAGGTCCCGTCAAACCAACACGAGTGAACTTAGCGGTCACACACATATTCACATTCACATTACATACAACAACGAGCACCATTAATCAATCACCTTGATCACCACAAAATCGTACATTGCACGCAAATAACACAACCTCGACACTCGCAACAACTATCATCAATCAACGACATTTAACCAACATAACACACATTCGGTACACAATACATTGTACAACCAAGTGTACAACCATCCCATGTGTACGTCGCATTCCTGCACAAATGGCACAACGCCTAACACGTATACTGATATAACACTATTATCACAAAGCCTTCAAATTGCGGAAAACACAACCAACTCAAACGGAACATATTTACGAAAGCAAGCAAAGTCATTATACATCTCATACGTAATTACTAGTCGCAAGATACAAGTCGTATAGTAAGATACTTGCCTTAATAACTGCTTCCGAACGCTCCGAAGAACACGGTTCGACCGGGAAGCTCGGACCCCAAAGAAGGCAACGAACGGAAGGGTTTCGACTCGAGTTCTTCACAAGAATTCGCTCCTAAGTCACAACGATATCAATTCAATCACAATTCTACGAAAACGTATGGAACTTCCCAAGTTCTACCCATTGAAGCATTTTATCGGACACTTTGAGGGCGTAGTCCAATTTAATCGATTATTCAAAGAAATATTCAAATACGTTCCACAAAACTTCAAGGGTATTGAATGATTACGAGTTTACAATCAAGTTCTAACAATAATATGAATCAAAACGGCAAATCGCCAAAACACCAAGAAACCTCAAGAACATCCAAAACCAAAAGTTTAGGTGTTCTTACCTTCGATCCGGTGGAAGATGATGTTAATCCATGATTACAACTTCCAAAACATGTTGCTCTATGTCATATCTATCCAAATCCATCCATTATTGACGAAGAAACGCGAAGAAACGAAGAAAAAGGGTGAAAATGGCGGATGACTCGGCCCAGCCCTTAAATAGCCGACTGCCGGCAGGGGACTCGACCGTGTCCCGCTAGACACGGCCGCGTCGCCCGATAGTGACCCGTCCGACAAATGACTCAAGATGACTCGACCGTGTCCCGGGACACGGCCGGCGTGGCCGGGCGCTTCGGCTCGCTTATCCTAAGAGTTCGGCACGGCCGTGTCGGACGACACGGTCGGGTCCTGAGACAGAAACTTTCGGCATTTCCGGACGAGTACGGCACGGGCCGTGTCGGACGACACGGCCGAGTTCGGCCGGCAGTGATCGGCCAATAACGAGCGGGTGAGCTAAAACGACCATAACTCTCTCGTCCGGACTCCGATTGACTCACCGTTTGAACCATTGGAAAACTAACTTGATGCTTTATAATATTGCAAAGATTCAGAATTTTTGGAGTTTCCAAGAATTTATGGTGATCTAACAAAGTCGAACTCATACTTAGAAAAGTCGTTTAGTAATCCTGAATTCAACAAAACGACACCGAAACCCGAACCTGAATACGAACCGAAGATACGGTTACGAAGTAATCATAAAGACGAATCTAAGGGCTAGTAGAACACATGATTCCGACCACCCGAAGGCTCGAAATTCGACAATGGAAGGTAATTACCCCAAATTTGGGAAATTACGAAAATGGCCCAAATGCCCGAAAATCACCATACGACAACGAATAATCAAACCGAAGCTCACAACACGTATAACAACGTTAAATTAACTTACGAAAAACCCCAAACGACAGTTTCGAACGAGATTCGCAAGAACCGAACTCAAGCGCGGAAAAGTCGCTAAAAAGCACGGAACTCAACAAGGTAGCACCGAAACAAACTCGGATGACAAAAAGTGCAGAATTAAATATTCTCCGAATGACGAAACGGTCAAAAGCGAGTCGTCAAAACGGACTTCGGCCGAAAAAAGAAATTTACCGAAAATCGAAAATTTGCGGATATTACAGACACTAACGTACGTAAACAAAAACCATTTACTTACGTTAACAAGCTACATGACTAACGTACGTAAAGCTCACATCCTAGCGTATGTAAAGAGCCCATTGACTACAATAGTAGATTGGATCAAAGATACCCCGGACCCACCGTCCGAAAGCTAACCACGAGGAAGGTTCCCTTCACCTACCTCTCATTACGTACGTAAACATATATGTTTAACGTACGTAATATCCCTCACATAGCGTACGTAATGCTACCCATGTAGCGTACGCTATGGATAGTATACTTAGCCAAAAATCCAAACTCTCCAAGGAAATTCCAAACGACGAAATAATACCGACGACAAGCACAAATATTTCGATCCCGAAATATCCTAATACAATATACATTGTATCAGTCCAAAACATTAATACTTGTAAAATTCCAAACGAATGCGTACAACTTAACAGTGAAACGGAAAAAAAATTACCCCCGGATATTACAATACTGCTCCTCCATTAAGTGTAAAATATAGCCAGAAGTAGACATAGAGTCGTCTTTCTGTCCTTGGAAGTTCAACTCAGTGAATCCCACTACATTCAGTTCTCCACCACCATAATTAAGAACCAGATCTCTAGTCCTTCTAAAGTACTTGAGAACTGGGTTAGCCCGAAACCTACTTACCACGCTCCCAGCATGCGCAATATCAGGTCTCGTACAGAATAAAGTATATATAAGGTTATCCACTGCCGAAACATATGGTATATTACTCATTTCCTTTCATTGTTCCTCACTTTGAGGACACATCTTCAAGGAGAGTTTAATTTCATGTCGCATCGGTAGGAACCCTC
This sequence comes from Orobanche coerulescens, assembly GCA_033398695.1. Lineage (NCBI taxonomy): Eukaryota > Viridiplantae > Streptophyta > Magnoliopsida > Lamiales > Orobanchaceae > Orobanche > Orobanche coerulescens. The sequence goes on from CM065802.1 coordinate 148,709,345, forward strand.
TTTAGAATGATCCAAAGATCAAGCATAGCCAATTTCATGGAGTCTACATCCACCATTGCTAGGTCATTGGTCGCGGGTCGGTCTCTTGTTTATCACCTGGAACCTCGTGGAAAATCTAGTTCCTCCAAGTGCATAAAACTATACCACTCGGGAAATTGAGACACCGTACTAGACCTACGAGGTGGTTGTACTTGTGTTTCAGAAGGTTCTATTCCAATTTCTTGCACAGGTGTCTCCTGATCAGTTTCATTGTATTCTTCCAAAGAAATATTTCTACCTGTTCCGCCTTCCTGAATGAACTCATCTTCCAGGAAGTGTGCATGCAAAGCAACAACGATCTTTCGATGTTTGGGCATGTAGAATAGATAACCCATCGTCTCAGATGGGAATCCAATGAAACGTCCCCTCACGGACCTCGCTTTCATTTTGTCCACCTTAGTCTTCTTGACATAGGCGGGACATCCCCAAATCCTAATGTGATTAAGACTTGGTTTCCTTCCCTCCCACATCTCATGTGGAGTTTTAGGAAAGGATTTAGAAGGACATCTGTTCAAGATATATGCATCAGTCAGGAGTGTATACCCCACAGGTAAATCGGTAAGTCAGTATAGCCCAGCATGGAATGGACCATGTTCAACAAGGTCCGATTCCTTCTTTTTGACATACCATTTAACTGAGGAGTACCTAGAGGTGTTAGTTGTGATACTATTCCATGTTACTTTAGGAACTCGTCAAACTCCAAACTCATATACTCGCCACCTTAGTCCGACCGAAGTGCTTTGATATGATTTCCAGCTTGTATCTCGACTAGGGCCTTAAATTTCTGGAATTTCTCAAAGGCCTCGAATTTATGTTTCATTAAGTATACATAACCATACCTAGTATGATCATCTGTAAACGTAATGAAATATTGATATCCATCACGTCCTCATTCCAAAGCACCACATACGTCGGTATGGATTAATCCTAGTTAATCAGTGGCTCTTTCAAAAGTCCCTGTGAAAGGGGACTTAGTCATTTTGCCTTTAAGGCAAGATTCACAAGTAGGAAAGGGATCCGATCCCAATGGACCCATAAGTCCATCCTTTTCTATTTTGTAAACCTTGGTCTGACCAACATGACCAAGTCTAATATGCCATTTCAAAATTTGATTGGTTTCATCCCTACCACGTTTTCTAGTCATAGTATTCACAACTACTTTGCTGCTGAGGTTTAGATGATACAATCCATTTAACAATGTAGCAGTACCCACTAGTTTATTTCTGAAATAAATTTTGCAGGAACCATCACCAATGAAAAATGAAAAGCCTTTTCGGTCTATGACCGGAATGGTTATGCCCCTTGGGCAAAACAAGTATATCTTCTAAAGTCAAAACAAAGCCAGGTTCTAAACCCAAAAGAAGTGATCCTATGTCGGTTTCCTCAACACTATGACCGCTTCCGACTGTGATAATAACTTCTCCAGCTCCAAGCTTCCTACTTTGTTCCAGATCCTGATTCACGGTACAAATATGAGAACTAGCACCAGAATCCAGTATCCAGGAAGTAGAAAATACAGTAGCAGAACAATTTTTTTCCAAAACTAAAAGTTTTGTACCTGAAGTGCCATGAAGAATCGGACAGTCTCTAGCCCAGTGGCCCAGCTCATCGCACTTGAGACAAGCATCCTTCTTCTTCTTATTCTTTGGAACCATCGGGGCCTTGCCCTTTCCCTTGAAGTCCTTGGCTTGTGGTCTCGTCTGCTTCTTGGTCTTTTTCTTCTTGTTCTTAGACCTCCGAGGTCTAGAAGAAAACACAAGGGCAGACTCTTTCATCCGCGGAGTCTTCATCTGAGACTGAGCGGTCACCAGTTTGTTCATTAGCCCAGCCAAGTTACATGCAATCTCATTGCAGTTGAAGTTCATAACAAATTGAGAGAAGGAATCAGGGAGAGACTGTAGGATAAGGTCGGTTTGAAGAGAAGTATCTATTTTAAAATCAAGAGACTCCAATCTCTCGATCATGGATATCGTTTTGAGGATGTGTTCCCCAACCTTCTCACCTTCCTTCATCCTTGCACCGAACAGTTGCTTGGATATCTCATATCTAGCAGTTCTACTGTGCTCACCATAAAGCTCAGTTAAGTGAGATAGAATCTGCCTAGTAGACGCCATTTTCTCATGAGCTTTCTGAAGCTCATTAGACATAGAAGCCATCATATATGCACAGAGTTTTACGTCATCCTTAACCCACTTTTCGTGGTTTTCAATCTCTTCCTTATTGGCTCTGGTCCGCATAGGAGGCACCGGAATGTCCTTCTCCAAGACGTATCCCAATGCCTCTATACTGAGGACAATCATCAGATTGCGGAGCCAATCCATGAAGTTAGGTCCAATCAAGGTGTTCTTTTCGTGTAGAATTGTGAGTGGGTTCATTGTCATACTAAGAGTTATGTCTGCATTAAGTATTATAGATTAATTAGTGACTCATTTAATTATGATCGAAGTATAGAATTAAGGTATTTTCTATTCTTATTACCCAGCTCCCACTATTTTTATCGAAATAAGATACTCCCATGTGAAATCCGGAAGTATCGTTTGCTCTAGTTCATAGTGGTGATCGAGTTCTTTATAAATCTTAATAGAGGGCAGCCGAACAGGTTTCTAATCTATTAATTTTCGTAAAGTGCTGTCCAACACCAACCCATCTAATGGATGATTCGATCTTCTTTTTCCCCTTGTTCACTCCCCTCAACCTATACGGTTTCTATGGTTCGTGAACAAGTTAAGTTTATACCATCGACGCAAATATGTTTCACAATTGAATCTTATCCGGCAACTTATCAGGTTTCTAGGGATAAAATTTGCTCCAACCAAAGGCATCCAATGCGCTCCCGGTAATTTATCCGTCCTCCCCGAATGACTACCCCGATAACTCAGAAGCATAGCACATCCGGTTTGGATTTCAATTTCACAAAAGCTCGATGGAGGGAAGGAAAACCTTGAAACCTTATAAACTTAATAATTTATCGTAGGAGAATTGTTGCGATTAATGTTACACTTTGCACATTAATTCATTTAAGCGCGTTTGTGGCATTCATACAATATGAAACAACCATTCACAACGTAGTTGATACCAACATGTGGGTTCATGGACCGTTCGTAGAAAACAAAAACTCCGTAATCTAATTACAAGTCTTCGTCATGAATCTTCGTCTTCTCGAAATGGATCTTCCTCCGGTCTTCGTCATTACATATAAATTTTACCTTGAAAATTGCATCCTAGATACAAATATTTCTAGTAAAATAAATAGGCTCAAAACGGCCTTTACAACCCAATCGAATAAAATGAACGATTCAAAACTAAGTCCACGAACCACATCCCCAATCAAAAGCATTCATCCAATAAATACTATATAAACGGAAAGCGTAGAGATACATTGATCCAATCAACAATCTGAACCGATCCAATCAATTCACACAACCGGTAATATGAAAAAATGTTCAAATAATTCGGTCACCCATAAATATTCCAATTAATCAAATTTTCCTTATAAAATGAAATACAATAAATCATTTTAATCATATTAAATCCAATTTAACATGTGGGAGATTAATTTTCTGGAATACATGGAAAAATCGAGACGGGGCGAAAACTGGCCTGCCAGGCCGAGTCACTTTCGGCAGTCTGCCGGCAGAAACGCCTTGTCCCGAAAGGCAAGGTCGAGTCACGCTCGGCAGCCTGCCGGCCAGGCACGGCCCGTGTCGCCCGACACGCTCGGGTCGTCCTGCCTGGCACGGCCCGTGTCGCCAGACATGGCCGGGTCTGCCTGGCAGTGGCTTGGGGACTGCCGGACACGGCCCGTGTCAAACAAGACACGGCCGAGTCACCATAGCAGCTTCCTGCCCTTTGTCCGAAAAGTCGTCCGACGACGATTCGGAGCTAGATTTTCGGCTGGATATCCAATATCAATATTTTCCGACTTTCATATCTTCAATATAAATCATATTTCCCAGAAATTTAAGATTTACATTTAGACATAAACTTACGAAAAATACAACTATTACGGACGAAAAACATATACCACGATTATGACTAAAATAATTCAAAATCATTCACCATCTAATCGAGCATTCCAAATACCAATATCGTATATACGATCGCAAGACCTACGCTCCGATACCACTGTTGGGATTCGGTGCCTAAATCGAAGGACCAGCGGAAGCGGTAAAACAAAAATTAATTCGATCATAATTCCTACGAGGATCGATCGAGCTACGTATATACGAATATATAAACAAAAACACAAGAGATGTAAGAAACTCACCCTTGTAGTCCGTTGATTAAATGGATTCCTTCTCTTTAGATATTCCCCAAGCTTTAGTTGTATATCCCTACGATCCAATGTGCTACAATCCCTTGGATGATCCAACGTCGAAAATACAATGCCTCTACTTGCCACGCGCCGGAGAAATGACCGGAATGACTAAACCTCGTTATCATCCAAGGATATGGCTAAAACAAGATTATAGGAGCTAGAATATAAAGATTATTACACTCTAAGTGTTTAGTCTTTTTCTCTCTATTTTTCTCTCAATCTTTCTCTAAGAAAATTGAAGAAAATAATGAAGAAGATGAAGATGAAGTTGAAGACCATGGAAATGAACTCTAAGTTCTTTTCTCTCTCTCTCTCTTTAAACCGTATGAAACCAAGAGTTTGTCTTGAGCCGGTTGTAATTCAGTCACTATCATTCAGTAATTTCATTCGGTAATTGTCACTCAGTGGATTTTCACTCATTAATAATCATTCATCAATCATAATCATTCATCCGTGTTCACCGTTCGGAATAACTTCGAGTTGTGTATCGATATTGTTCATTGTTTCAACCTTACTCGGGAATCGAGATAAGAGTATTATCTTGATCGTGGTAATTGATTCATTAGTCGTTGTTGACGTTGGAGTTCATGTCATTTCTAATCTCCTCATTGTTCGAATTGTGTTTTGTTGGGCGGATCCTTGTAATCATTGCTTGGAACCACCGTTTTGGGGTTTCCGTACTTCTATCTCGAGTTATTGTTTCCCAAATATTGATTCTTATTGCTTTTATTCTCTTCCCGGGTCATTTTTCATCATTTTAGGACCCAAGGGGGTGTGGGCCGCGGCACAAAGAGTGTGCGCCGCGGCACACACATTGTTCAGTTTTTGGCCGAGCAGTCTGTACCGTGGGCCGCGGCACATGCCGGCAGGGCCGCGGCACACTGCCGAGTCACTGCCGCGGCACACTCGTCCGGGCCGCGGCACACTCGGGTTGCAACTTATCGGCCAACCCTTCTGTACCTTGGGCCACGGCTCATGCCGACAGGGCCGCGGCACACTGCCGAGTCATTGCCGCGGCACATTCGTCCGGGCCGTGGCACACTGCCGATCACTGGGCGCAGTTTTGGTCCTGTGCTGCGGCACACTTCGGCTGGGCCACGGCACACAGTGCAGTCAGCACTATAATTGCGTTTTTTTCAGCGAGTTCAGCTCATTTTTTTCCCTTTCCTTCAACCATACGAGAGAGAGAGGCTTGAGGGAAGATTTTCCTTCATCTATCACTTGAGTGTGTGATTTTCTTCAGCTCCTTTCGATCGTGAAGCTCGGATTGTGGATCTAACGCGATTTCATCGGATTAAAGTACTTGGATCTTCAAAGGTAATATTCATCAAGCCTCTTGGATTTCAATTTTGTATTGAGATATGATGTTTTGGATGTTAAGATCATGTTGTATGAAGTGATATACGTATGATTATGGACATGTTTGATTATTCATTGGATTATTGAAGGATTATTCAAGAACACTTTGAATATTATGTCGATTTGGGGTTTTCGATTAATTGTTGTTGAAAACACGATTTTGGATATTCATAATGGATTATTGATCGTATAGAAGATGTTTTGTTGGTTTGAAACACTTCTTGGGGATTTGATGTTGGTATTATTGAAGTTTGATTGTAAACAATCGAAGTTTGGCCACAAAGTGTTCGATATAATGCCCCAATGAACTTGGTTTAATCGTATCGACGTTTTGAGTTCGTTATATGCGCATTTGATTCGTTTATTGAACGGATTGTTGGTAATTGTATTATTCAAGGTTGTTCGAGCGACCGATATCTCAATTAGGATGTTGTTCGTGGAAGGATAATTGTCACCGGTGTTGAGTAAGTTAATTCTTACTCAGTTAAAAGGATATTCATTCCTTTCGTTGTTGTTCATTCATAATCATGATTCATTCATAAGGTACTAACCGTTTCAAAACTTGTAATTATCACTTAGTTACTTCATTCACGAGGAACGACGGTTCCAATCATTTCATTGAGCTGTCATTCATTTCACCATCATTTCATCTTGGCGAGTCATTATTCATTTTCGATGTCACTTTTGTTATATCGTGGCATTCCGGGTCATATTGGCGTGCCGGTTGGTATGTGTAGGATTTTCATGTCGGGCACATTTAAGTCGTGTGTTGGTTGGTGGCCTCACATTGGACTGTGCACACGAGTTGATGGCTTCGTGAGACTGATTAGGTCCAAGACCACACGTATATTCGATCGATACTCGTTGGTGGCTTGTGCACGGACACATTTCCATCCCGGACGTAGTGTGGCGCCATTCCTTTGAGCCATGCTATTAGTTGATTCATATAGCATGTTTGATTGCGTATGTTTCGACAGGATTGTGTATATTCAACTCTTGAGAATTGTTGTTCTGTGTACCTGACCCCGTTGGGGGATTTTGTTTTCAGGGCATGGCAAGGCAAAAGCATGGGAATAGCATGTTGACGGCGAGGAGTCCCAGTGATACTAGTAGGGGACCCCAGTCCTTTCATTCATCGTGTTTCCTTATTTCATTTCCGCTGCAGATTTCCGTTTGGATTTTGAGTTCATTCAGTGTTGTATATTTTATCTCCATATAAAATATACTTGTATTCGGTCATTTTCTTGGGCGTGTTGTAATAAAACTCCTCATCGGATTAATTAATGATGTAATGTGGTTCGGTACTACATTTACCTTGTGTATTTCATTCATTTTCACTCGCCTGGTGGGTCCCAATCGGGGGTCCACGGCACTGTAATATCCGCCTAGTTTGGGGTGTTACAGAGTTGGTATCAAAGCGTGGTTTTGAATACTTCCTTCCGAGTCATGTCTCATTTGAAATCATTGTCATCAGACTAGTATCATTGGACTTTCGTGTCACGTGTGACCTGTGCAAATGCCGAGCCAATCAGACCGAAAGAACTGTAAGACTTCTAACGCCATGGTATAATTTCTGGCAATAATCATTCATTCATAATTCACTAGTTAACAATCCTCAAACATCATTTTCATTTTAATCATGTTGATCATATTAACTCATTAATCACTCAATTCATTTCATTACTCAGTTGATGATCAGGACGATCATGTTAACTCATTAATCACTTAATTCATTTCATTACTCGCTTGTTAACTGAAGATCATATCATTAATCTTGTTAACTTGTTCAAGATACTCATTTCATGAATTTCATCGATAATCATGTCACCTCAATTAATCATTCATGTAATCATCAGATTAGAGCGCATATGCTCATTTTAATCATTTCATGACGTAAATCATAATGCGGTACTCATACGATCTATGATTATCATGTGACCTTCCTACTTCAGTATGGAGAGAGCTGTCAGGGGATGCACGGGGGGAGGCCGCGGTGCGGTCCGGAACCCGGGGAATAATCACTCACTGTCAGGAAATCGCATCAGGACTCAGCTCGATCAGAAGATGTTCGGGTTGATTCACTCACTTTTATGCAGGTCATGATGACCCATATGCAATTGCTCAATCATCATTGCGCCACTCTGGCCGGATTAATCGAGAGAACTCTCCCGTATGAGCCTGATGCTAAGGAAATTGCTGAGCAACAACCTTCATCCGTCACCAGAAATCAACGAAGCATAATCAATCCAAGGCAATACCAACCTTCAAGAAGCCTCGTATGGGTCCTATCGCTTCGAGCGACCTCCTACGGCGCATAATCGCAAGGGATTTCGATCCCGAGCGCCGCCGGCCATCACTGCTTAACCGTGGAGCACCGGGTCATTACAACACTAAGTTTCAAACCGCCTATCACGTGCCATAATGTGGGAATTTTGGGCATAAGGCCCGCTTTTTCCGAAAGGACTCCAAGTCGGTTCCGGCGGCATCTCGTGCCCTCAAGCACCGATTCGTAATCGATCGCTCTGTCAGCTGCTTAAGACAATGGAAGCAAATAAAGACGGAGCTCATTTTTATAACACGGGAGCGTCCGGTTCGGGGGGCGGCAAGTCCCGAATTCATGTGATGAAGAGGATCGACGATCCGGTGGCCCGAATGATCTCAGGTATACTCGTAATTTTATTTCAACATTTGTGTACCTTTTAATACTGGTGCACCGCATTCATTCATTTTCGAATCATGTTTGAATAGACTTAATTTGGATAGTCTTATTGCTTGTGGACCTCATACCATCGGTCTACCTGGTGATGGAAGAATTTTCGGAAATCATACCGAATTAAGCTTAATTACCGCAATTGGTTGGTGGACCTAATCGTGGTGGATTTACTTAAGGACGATGTATATGAGGTATTAGTGGGATGGATCGTCATGATATCCCCTCAATGCACGTAAATGTTTGGTCACTATCATTTTCGTCATTGGGGTCGAATGTGTGCTTCAGGGAGGTGATCCCCGTTGTTTCGGAAGAATCATTGATATGATGGAAGCAGTGAAATTACTCAATCGACGTGTTCAATAATTCATCATATTATTTTCTTCGATTGTTCGTTCTAAGGCAATCGAAGTGTTCAATCATTCACCGTATTATTTTCATCGATTGGCCGTTCTAAGGCAATCGAAGTGTTCAATCATTCATCAGATCATTTTCATCGATTGGCCGTTCTAAGGCAATCGAAGTGTTCAATCATTCATTATATCATTTTCATCGATTGACCGTTCTAAGGCAATCGAGGTGTTCAATCATTCAATGTATCGTTGTCGTCGATTGGCCATTCTCAGGCAATCGAGGTGTTCAATCATTCAATGCATCGTTGTCTTCGATTGGCCATTCTCAAGCAATCGAGGTGTTCAACCATTCGTGGTATCATCATTATCGCTTGACGATGTACTCCCAGACGAGCTATCTGTTTTACCTCCACCGAGGGATATGGAATTCACGATAGAGTTGGAGTCTGGTATGTCCCCATTATCCAAGGCACCGTACCAGATGGGCCCGACCGAAATGCAGGAATTAAAGAATCAATTAGAGGATTTGACCGAGAAGGTTATATCCGACCGAGTGCGTCTCCGTGGGGAGCACCAGTGTTGTTTGTCAAAAAGAATGATGGTTCATTTTGCTTGTGTATTGATTATCGGGAGTTGAACATGATGGCGATCAAGAATAAGTATCCTCTACCCCGTATTGATGATTTCTTAGATTAAATTCAGGGAGCTTCAATATTTTCCAAGATCGACCTAAGGTCTGGATATCATCAGTTGCGAATTCGAGAGTCGGACATCGCAAGGACAGCGTTTCGTACACGCTATGGTCAATACGAGTTCGTAGTTATGCCGTTCGGGCTAACTAATGCTCCTACGGTATTCATGGAGTTAATGAATCGGATTTTCATCGACTTTTTGGATCAGTTTGTTGTTGTCTTCATCGATGACATTTTGATTTATTCTCGTGACCGAGAGGAACACAAGGTTCATCTTCATCAGGTTCTCGACGTGTTAAGACGAGAGCAACTTTATGGAAAGTTTTCCAAATGTGAGTTCTGGATGTCCGAAGCGACTTTTCTCGGGCATGTAATTTCATCAGACGGAGTTCGTGTCGACCCTCAGAAGACGGAGGCTATCCGAGAGTGGCAACCTCCGAAGAACGTTAAGGAAATCCGAAGTTTCCTCGGATTAGCGAGGTTAATTATCCGATCCACGACTTAGAGCTAGTAGCCGTGGTTTTCGTGTTGGAATTTGGCGTCATTACCTTTATGGCGTCACCTGTCAGTTATTCACCAATCACAAGAGTTGAAGTATATATGTACTCAGAAGGAGTTAAATTTGCGACAGAGGCGGTGGTTGGAACTAATCAAAGATTATGACATTGAGATCCTTTACCACCCGGGCAAGGCAAACATTGTCGCCGACGCCTTGAGTCGTAAGTCCGTTCAGGAGCAGATGCTTGCCCGTTTAACAGTTCAGAAAGAGCTTCAATAGAAATTCCTTAGACTCGAGATTGAGGTCTGGCTTCAGCGAGTACAAGGGCAACTTTGCATGTTAGAGATTTCATCACCACTTGAGGAGGCAATCAAAGTGAATCAGGGTCCAGACCCATCTTTGTTACGCATCCGTGAGGATGTGGCTCAGGGTAAAGCCCCTGGATTCGTGGTCCACGAGGATGGACTTTTGAGATTTAAGAATCGGTTGTGCGTACCGGCGAATGACGAGTTGAAAAACTTGATTTTAAGAGAAGCTCATGCTACCCCTTATTCTGTTCATCCGGGGTCTAGCAAGATGTACAAGGACTTGAAACAAAAATTACTGGTGGAGTAATATGAAGCGAGAAGTCGCAGAATTTGTTTCGAGATGCTTAACCTGTCAAAAAGTCAAGATAGAACATCAGCGACCGGCGGGTATGCTGAAACCGCTCCCTATTCCGGAGTGGAAATGGGAGGATATTTCAATGGACTTCATCACGAGTTTGCCGACGAGTCGCCGTGGCATGAATACGATCTGTGTGATTGTGGACCGCTTAACTAAATCAGCTCATTTCCTTGAGATTAAGGATATGTGGGGTCCCAAGAGACTTGTCCAGCTGCTCATCAAAGAGATAGTGAGACTGCACGGTACTTCTAAAAGTATCGTTTCCGATCGTGGCGGACGCTTTATGTCCCATTTTTGGAAATCAGTTCATCATGCTATGGGAACTCAGCTTAATCTCAGTACAGCTTTTCATCCTTAGTCCGATGGACAATCAGAGAGGACTTTTCAGACTTTGAAGGACATGCTAAGGGCATGTGTCCTCGATTGGAAAGGTGATTGGGAAGCCCAACTACTGTTGATCGAGTTCATGTACAATAATAGTTGGCATTCTTCGATTAAAATGGCACCTTACGAGGCCTTGTGCGGTCGTCGTTGTCGATCTCCTTTGTGTTCGGATGACTTGTCAGAATCAATCGGCACCGAGCCCGATATACTTATAGTCGCCCGTGTGAAGGTAGCTTTGATCAGGAGTCGTTTGTTGACCGCTCAGAGTTGACAGAAATCTTTCGCAGACAATCGTCGTCGACCTTTTGAGTTCGAGACAAGTGACCACGTGTTGGTCAAGGTATTCCCGAGTCGAGGTATCTTCCGTTTCGGGAAGCGGGGAAAGTTGAGTCCAAGATTTATTGGACCGTTTGAGATTCTGGAACGAGTAGGTGAGCTAGCTTATCGTTTGGCTCTACCTCCGGCATTGAGACGAATTCATAATGTGTTTCACGTTTCTCAGCTACGGAAGTATGTTGCCGACCCCAGTCACATACTTCAGTTTGACGAAATCGAGATCGCAGATGATCAATTGTATGAGGAGCGTCCCATACGAGTCTTAGAGCGGCGAATCAAACAGTTGAGGAATAAGGCGATTCCTTTGGTTAAAATTCAGTGGTCTAGACACGGAGTCGAAGAGGCTACTTGCGAAACCGAGGATAGTATGCGGGAGAGTTATCCTGAGTTGTTTGACCCTTAGTTTCGGGGACGAAACTCTTTTAAGGGGGGGTGTATGTAATACCCGATTGTAATTCAGTCACTATCATTCAGTAATTTCATTCGGTAATTGTCACTCAGTGGATTTTCACTCATTAATAATCATTCATCAATCATAATCATTCATCCGTGTTCACCGTTCGGAATAACTTCGAGTTGTGTATCGATATTGTTCATTGTTTCAACCTTACTCGGGAATCGAGACAAGAGTATTATCTTGATCATGGTAATTGATTCATTAGTCGTTGTTGACGTTGGAGTTCATGTCATTTCTAATCTCCTCATTGTTCGAATTGTGTTTTGTTGGGCGGATCCTTGTAATCATTGCTTGGAACCACCGTTTTGGGGTTTCCGTACTTCCATCTCGAGTTATTGTTTCCCAAATATTGATTCCTATTGCTTTTATTCTCTTCCCGGGTCATTTTTCATCATTTTAGGACCCAAGGGGGTGTGGCCCGCGGCACAAGGAGTGTGCGCCGCGGCACACACATTGTCCAGTTTTTGGCCGAGCAGTCTGTACCGTGGGCCGCGGCACATGCCGGCAGGGCCCTGCCGAGTCACTGCCGCGGCACACACGTCCGGGCCGCGGCACACTCGTGTTGCAACTTATCAGCCAACCCTTATGTACCTTGGGCTGCGGCTCATGCCGACAGGGCCGCGGCACACTGCCGAGTCATTGCCGAGGCACATTCGTCCGGGCCACGGCACACTGCCGATCACTGGGCGCAGTTTTGGTCCTGTGCCGCGGCGCACTTCGGCTGGGCCGCGGCACACAGTGCAGTCAGCACTATAATTGCGTTTTTTTCAGCGAGTTCAGCTCATTTTTTTCCCTTTTCTTCAACCATACGAGAGAGAGAGAGAGGCTTGAGGGGTTGATTTTCCTTCATCTATCACTTGAGTGTGTGATTTTATTCATCTCCTTTCGATCGTGAAGCTCGGATTGTGGATCTAACGCGATTTCATCGGATTAAAGTACTTGGATCTTTAAAGGTAATATTCATCAAACCTCTTGGATTTCATTTTGTATTGAGATATGATGTTTTGGATGTTAAGATCATGTTGTATGAAGTGATATACGCATGATTTTGGACATGTTTGATTATTCATTGGATTATTGAAGGATTATTCAAGAACACTTTGAATATTATGTTGGATTTAGGGGTTTTCGATTAATTATTGTTAAAAACACGATTTTGGATATTCATAATGGATTATTGATCGTATAGAAGATGTTTTGTTGATTTGAAACATTTCTTGGGGATTTGATGTTGGTATTATTGAAGTTTGATTGTAAACAATCGAAGTTTGGCCACAAAGTGTTCGATATAATGCCCCAATGAACTTGGTTTAATCGTATAGACGTTTTGAGTTCGTTATATGCGTGTTTGATTCGTTTATTGAACGGATTGTTGGTAATTGTATTATTCAAAGTTGTTCGAGCGACCGATATCTCAATTAGGACGTTGTTCGTGGAAGGATAATTGTCACCGGTGTTGAGTAAGTTAATTCTTACTCAGTTAAAAGGATATTCATTCCTTTCGTTGTTGTTCATTCATAATCATAATTCATTCATAAGGTACTAACCGTTTCAAAACTTGTAATTGTCACTTAATTACTTCATTCACGAAGAACGACGATTCCAATCATTTCATTAAGCTGTCATTCATTTCACCATCATTTCATCTTGGCGAGTCATTATTCATTTTCGATGTCACTTTTGTTATATCGTGGCATTCCGGGTCATACTGGCGTGCCGGTTGGTATGTGTAGGATTTTCATGTCGGGCACATTTAAGTCGTGTGTTGGTTGGTGGCCTCACATTGGACTGTTCACACGAGTTGATGGCTTCGTGAGACTGATTAGGTACAAGACCACACGTGTATTCGATCGATACTCGTTGGTGGCTTGTGCACGGACACATTTCCATACCGGACGTAGTGTGGCGCCATTCCTTTGATCCATACTGTTAGTTGATTCATATAGCATGTTTGATTGCGTATGTTTCGACAGGATTGTGTATATTCAACTCTTGAGGATTGTTGTTCTGTGTAACTGACCCCGTTGGGGGATTTTGTTTTTAGGTCATGGCAAGGCAAAAGCACGGGAATAGCATGTTGACGGCGAGGAGTACCAGTGATACTAGTAGGGGACCCCAGTCCTTTCATTCATCGTGTTTCCTTATTTCATTTCCGCTGCAGATTTCCATTTGGATTTTGAATTCATTCAGTGTTGTATATTTTATCTCCATATAAAATATACTTGTATTCGGTCATTTCCTTGGGTGTGTTGTAATAAAACTCCTCATCGGAGTAATTAATGATGTAATGTGGTTCAGTACTATATTTACCCTGTGTATTTCATTCATTTTCACTCGTCTGGTGGGTCCCAGTCGGGGGTCCACGACACTGTAATATCCATCTAGTTTGGGGTGTTACAGTCTTCACTTCTTATTCTATTTCCACCCACATGGTAACAACTCACATCACATGAATCATTACCCCACAAAAAGTCCTTGTCTTCTACTTAAAATAGAAACAAAGACTAATTAGAAAGTAGGTGGAAGGGGCGGCGGCCATGATGAAGAAATCGGACGAGTTCAGTTCGTTCCGGACTCCCGTGAGTACAAACAGATAAACTCTGATTCCGTTCTGATGTATTTATATCAATTAATTAATCCAATTAATTAATCATATCAAATACAAAATAATATAATTAAATAAGATAAATTAATTAATCATACAAAATAACATAATTAATTTCTCCAATAAATAATTATATTTATAAATTAAATTAATCACCCAGTAATTTATTTAATTCATTAGGCCATAAATTAATTTATCCAATAAATCAATTTAGACATCCAATGTCCCAAATTTATATATCCAATATCTAATATTCATAATGAGAGAATTAGCTCGATTCATTCCATCGTCAATCCTATTGCGCGACTCGGTAGGTCCGTCTCAGTCAGCAATGCGAGGAACCAAAGAGTAGTAGCACCACCTAGCCAGTATGGCGGCCTACACTGTACCCCAACTGAGAACGAATGATGGGATCATTCAAGAACCATTCTGTCGTGAATACCAGTATACATATAAACCCTTCTTTCAAATGTCCCGATCAAGTTATAGGGTCACGATCAGTCAAACCCTATCTGTACTTGGCGCTATGCATGAGTTATTGAAAATCGAGATCATCGAGCTCTCGTGTATCCAATACAACTAGATCCAATGCTTTGGCCAAAGAAATAACCGAATAGGACATATAACCCGCTCACTAACGGGAGAAAGCATTCTATCTTGGTGTTCAGTAGGACCTGCTACTTGCCCGTCAAGATGCACGTCGAGGTTGACCCCCACCTCCCGGTTTACAGGGTCGAACTACTCTAATGAAAATCTTGACGTCACAAGCACATCCCTACTAAATCCTCAAGTCGAAGGTTCACGAATACCTATCACAACCTTTTGATTCCGTCATGGACTTTCCTGGAGTGAAATCCGTGCGGCGAATCGAGGGTGAGTCAGTTCGAGTATACTAATCTAATTAGCATACCTATAATGTGTTCTCCCACTAACCATTAGCTTTCGACAGGCACTCTCCGTGTCAAAGAACATGTTATATAAGTCTTCACATAAACTTAACGCCTAGTCAAGTTTCATCGACTTGCGAACGATTAAGTATTTGAGCTGTATACCTTTCCAGTGCTGACCCCATTATCAAATAAGGAGTGGAACGTTTTGCTCTCAAATACACGGACTTGTTTCTTTATATATATTTACGAGTTAGGAATGCTAGTAACTACCAGTAAATAAAGAAACATCCATTGCCTTATATAAATGATTTATATAATAACATGTACAATGCCCTCACTCAACATCCTCTGAGTGGCATTCGAAGACATACTCCTAACACATACGTCACAATGATCTTTTGGAGATTGTTCAGAGCATTACATGGCTTAGCTTATCAGTTGTACATTTTTTTGATTTTGTAAGTCATTTTTTTACATGCATATTGATGTAATTATCAAAATTCAGATTTTGCTTTGAATATTATATTTTTGCTTAACAAAATGAGTACCTGTCTGAACTGAATGTGGGCATGAAGAACGAGGAACGGTATGGATATACTGATCTCCAATCCATACAAAATATGGGAAATAAGGGAGAAGAGATCTCATGATACATCACTAAGCGTATGTGTGATTCAAAGAAACAGATATACCTTGGACCTTACCATCACAAGTAAGTATAAATTTATAAAATTCATCTAAATTATATCTGCACGCGCACACACACACATACACACACACAAATATATATATATATATATATATATATATATATATATGTAGTGTGTCAAATGTGTACGTGTATTCGATATAAAATTATATACTTTTATGAAGGTATTTGTAGATTTGCAAGAAAATTAGATTTTTTTGTGATCACGCTAAATTAGAGCTATTTGCATTTTTGTGTGTATAATATTTGTTAATTCAGTGACCATTGGAAATTTATGGTCATTATACCTACACAAAGGGTTGACGTGTGGTTTTGCTCAATACACCCTAAGCCCGATGCTTGCATTAAACTCGTAGTCCAGCGGTAAGCTTTAATTTGTAGCATATTTACTTGTTAAATCGTATATTGTCATCTCAACTAATGTTTTGTTTCAAACAATCCGTGACCTTATTTAAGATGATGGGTGGTATGCATACAAGCAAATCAAATGAGGCGATTAGTTGAATAATTCCCAAAGTAAGTAATACAATTTAGTTACATTTAGATATTTACTGATATTTTTATATAATTGCTTTTTCAAAATGGTTTTTTAGTGTAATAAACAAGTCGAAAGTTGGGAGTGTGGGTATTATATGATGCATTGGATGTGGACCATAGTTTGAGCACATATTACCCGATGGTTGCATGGAGGTACTGAATTAATTGGCCTTTTGATTTTTAATTTATGATATGCACTACGTGTAATTTATGTATTGGGAGTGTGGTTATTCCGTGTTGTTTTTGTCGAGAATGAATCTTTAGTTGGGTGTATTTATATGTATGTCTTCTTTGTTGTGATTAGATGTTGAGAACGTCTATCAATATGCATTTCATGTGATATGTTGCAATTATGTGTTGGTATATTGGCATTCGGGGTTGATCCTTATGCTGTGTTTTAAGATCGGGATTTATCCTTATACCGGGTTTATGTATTAAATTAGGGTTGTTTTGTTTTAGTTTTTCCTCTCAGAAGTTTGCACTTTAGTGTTGGTTTCGATTTTTTTCTCTGATTCTTATCATCATTGCGTTTTTGTTCTATTTTGTTCATTTAGCACTTGGTAATGTCTGCATGTTATATTATTATTATATATTTAAACTTAATCTAAAATTTTAAAGTATAACTTAGGTTTAAATATCTTCCGATTGTTTAATTTAATTGCTTATGCAACATGTTATTTCAGTTTGTATATTATGCAGGTGTTGTGATACTATGTAATTATTATTTGTATTTTTGAGATATTATTTTTATATGTGCAGATGCTCGATGATGTTATAGCACTTCATAAGGAGAGTATTGAAATTCAAACTGAATGGGCACAATATTTTTTTGGAGGTTAGAAACCGTCTTGAAGTTGCACACAACACATGATACTTTTGTCAGTTGTAGCAGCATAAGTTTTTCAAACTTTTACTTCACTAAAATCTCATGTTGCTATTTTGGTGTCGGTTGATGAAATTTGTTACCGTTGAATGTAATAAAATTGTTGTATTGTTCAAATGGATAAAATTATGGTTGCAAGTGTATGTTGCTGAATTTACTGGAATTTAGGTTGTAGCAGGTTAGGAAAATGGATTTCCCGATTTTTTTTTCTTTTTTTAACAACGGTTGTAAAAAACCACTGTTATATTTTTTCCAATACAACAGCGGTTGAAAGAAACTGCTGTTATATAGAAAATAACAACATCGGTTAAAAATCACAGTTAAAACTGAAATATAACAACAATTGCTAGGAACCGCCATTAAACAATTAGGTGGAGCATTTAACAGAAGTTCCGCTGCAACCTGTGTTAATTGCACAGTTAATGTTGGGATCAGGCCAAAATAAATATGCCGCGGAAAATAAAATCACAGTGCTCTCGAACTCCTGAAGAGAATCGATCAACGGCCGTATAAACAAAAAATTCATAAAAAATAATATTCAAAATCATACCCTCGCAGACCTAACTTCTTAATTTTGATTTGATGATGGAGAGCATCAATCCAATCCGTGAAGCCTTTGTAAATCTAATACCGAAAGTGCCGACGTCTCTACAATACACGCGTTGAGTAAAGCTTTATTTTCCCGTTCTCTTGGAACACGGCTAAGAGAAAATTAAGGAAGCTTTTTTCTTGATAATTATTTTACCACTCAGGTGTGCATATAAATATCTCTGTCATTGATCCTCTATGCGCGACTGTAAGTCTGCCTTAGTTAGCAATGGAAGTATTCAATGAGTGTGAGTAACCCAACTGATAATGAATGATGGGAATTATTCCAAAACCTTTTCCATTGTGAATACCGTATACGTACAAACCCTTCATTCATATGTCCCGATCAAGTTTTAGGGTCACAGTAAAGTCAAACCCATTTTTAACTTAACTCCATTCATGTGTTATGCAAATCAAGATCACAGAGGTCCCATATATCAAATGCAACTAGCTCAGTTGCTTCGGCCAAATACTTTTGATCTTATTCGCTACTAACCATATAGGACATTTGTAATATCTGGGGATAATTTTTTTTTTTTTTTTACTGTTGTGTTGTACGTATTCATTTGGTATTGTACAAGTGTTGCTGTATTTGACTGATACAATGTATATTGTATTGGAATATTTCAGAATCGAAATATCTTTACTTGTCGTCGGTATTGTATTTTTCGACTGGATGTTGTTGGTGAGTTTTGATTTTTGGCTAAGTATATTAGCCATAGCGTACGCTATATGTATAGCATTACGTACGCTATATGTGGATGGTTATGTACGTTAAACCATGTTGATTACGTACGTAACATAGGTATCAGATCAGATTCGACTTTCGGCGTGTAGGGCCATGCTTGATCCGGATATTTGGCTTTTCGAGACAACTTCATCAATGATCATTATGTACGCTATTCATAGATGCGAACGTATGCAATGTTGTGGTTGCTACGTACGTCTTTTGGCGCTAACGTATGTAATGCAGGTCCCATTTTGAGGCAATGAGTTCTGGCAGACGTAGCGTACGCTATGTAGAGCTGAGCGTACGTAAGGAGGATTAACGTACGTTATGCGTATGGGATAGCGGCCGTAATGAACTGTGCAGATTATAAAGACATGTTTCGTTTTCATTTCTTCATGACCCATTTTCGATTTCTCTCCCTAGAAATCATCCCTCTGCATCCCCTAGTGAATCCCAACCCCTTCCAACTTATTTTGGAGCTTCATAACTTGGATTGGAGCTCGGGAGTTTGAAGATTGAGTGGATTCTTGAAGGGTTTGAGGTTGTTCTTCATTCTTCTATAGGTATGTTGGCTAATCTTGTGTTTAACTTGAGATTACAATGATGTTGTTGTTGATTACCTCATGTAGCTAGTGATTGTTGGAGGATAGTTTGATTCCTCATGGTTTTTATGAACTTATGATGAAGAACTTGGTGATTATGACTTGAGGTTGATTGTATTCTTGATGTTTAAGAATACTTGGAGATTATAATCATGTCTGGGAAGAGTTATGTTAAGATTTTTAGATGATTAACATAGCTTTGAGTTGATTATTGTTGTTGGTTATGTTCTTGAGAGATTATAATCATTTTAGTGCAGGATTATGATGAGTTATGTGGATAATTATCATAATCTTAAAATGGATAAGATAATCTTATTGATTAATCCGAAATTCTTGAGGAATTGGTGATTGAAATTGGTGAAATCATCAGGTTGGTAGTGTTGATGATGTTTTTGAGGTGATAATGATAATATTGATGATATTATCATTATAGGATGATTTATTTGATGTTGTTCTTGATAAATCTTTGTTGAATTATTTTTCACAAGTGTAAAGAACATAATGATCATGTTAATTGATCATTGAGGTGATTGGAGGATGTTAGAATTCATAGTTGAGGACTATGATATTCGTTTGTGGAGTTTGATCGATTCACGATTGAATCGAGGTTAGCTTTTGTGTTATTTTCGATTGATATTGCGTTATTGAATGAATTATATTTCATTCAAGGTTGTTCGAGTTCTTGTGATCATCGAAGGATTCCGTTCGTTGTTCGTTGGAGGATTTCATCGCCTTCGGTTTGAGGCAAGTTTTATACTTGTACTAGTTAATGAGACCAATATTATCATATATGTGTATGAATGTGTTGTATCATTTTGAGACGTAGTCTCCATGATTTTGTTGATATCAGGGAATTGTTCGATACAATACCATTCGGCAATTATGCCAAATGTTATTGTTGTTTGTTAATGGCCGGTTCAAGGCATTGAGATGCTTGTTGTTAATGTTGTTGTCGATAGCCGGTTTGCGGTATCGATTTATCGATTGTTATTGTTGACCGATGTTATTGTTCTGATCGTTGTTATTGATATCTGTATTTTTCTATTGATGTTATTGAAGGCATTGACGTATTCGATTATCATCTCTATCTTCGGTAGCTGATTAAAAGCACTGCGGCATCTGTTATCGTTGTTGTTATCGCTTGGCCGTTCTAAGACAATCGAGGTATTGAATTTGGGACTGTCGAGGATTTCCCGTCTGTTGAGTCGTTGTTATCGATTGGTCATTCTGAGACAATAGAGGTATTGAATTAGGATTGTCGAGAAAGGTTTCCATCCGTTGTGTCATTGTTATCGATTGGCCATTCCAAAGCGATCGAGGTATTGAATTGGGACCGCCAAGGACGGTGCCCATCCGTGAGTTATTGTTGTCGTGTTGGCCGACTCAAGGCAGCACACTATCACTCTAGCAAATTCGGTAATTTTATGATCTTTGCCATTTGTGATTGTTTGTGTTTGGAGGCTAGTCTCGTCTAAGTTTGGGGCATGAACCTTCGCGGTTGGTTTCCCAACACCTACAGTTCAGTAGGTCACGGTCACTGGGTGATCTCATTATGGGTAAGTCTGGGGCTTGAACCTTTGCGGTTGGTTTCCCAACACCTGCAATTCAGCAGGTCACGATCATTGGATGACCTCATTGTGATACAGCTTCGTGCTGTGTGGCTTCAGCCCCTCATTGTGATACAACTTCGTGCTATGTGGCTTCGGCCCCTCATTGTGATACAGCTTTATGCTGTGTGTATTCGGCCCTCATGTGATACAGCTTCGTGCTGTGTAGCTTCGGCCCCTCATTGTGATATGGCTTCGTGCTGTGTGGCTTCGGCCCCTCATTGTGATACAGCTTTGTACTGTGTGGCTTCGGCCCTCATGTAATACAGCTTCGTGCTGTGTAGCTTCGGCCCCTCATTGTGATAGGGCTTCGTGCTGTGTGGCTTCGGCCCCTCATTATGATATAGCTTCGTGCTGTGTGGCTTCGGCCCCTTATTGTGATACAGCTTCGTGTTGTGTGGCTTTGGCCCCTCATTGTGATAGAGCTTCGTACTGTGTGGCTTCGACCTCTCATTGTGATATGTCTTCGTGCTGTGTGGCTTCGGCCCCTCATTGTGATACAGATTCGTGTTGTGTGGCTTCGGCCCCTCATGTGATATAGCTTCGGGCTGTTTGGCTTCAGGTCATTGTGATGATTTGCAGCTTCGACTGAGTGTATTTCAGGCCATTGTGACATTTTGCAGCTTCGGTTGAGAGCTTTTAGGCCATGTGTGATGTATTGGTGTTTCCGTTGGGGCCTTCGGGCATTGTGGTTTGTATCTATTTCAGCTTTGGTTTGGTTTACCTTCGAGTAATTCGTTGTTGTGTTCTATATTGATGATTCGCCATTGGGCACTTGTGTTCTAACCTGTTGAGCAGGTCGTATGCCATGGGCATAGTGTTTCACGAATGCTTGGTTCTTACCTTGGTTTGTGAGCATCTCGTATTATCATTGTTGTACCAGTTATTTTGCCGGTAACACTCATTTTTACATATATTTTTATAAGGTTTTTCCGGATTTTAAGATCCTAAAATGTGTAGAATTGTGTCGTTTGTGCTCATATTGTGTTTGTTGGACTCGATCACGCTTGGGTACGTTTTATTTGATTTTATAAGCGTTTTAAGGACATTATCAAGCAAGAACGAAGTCTCAATCCCCAATACATATCAAGCAATGCGGAAACGAGAGATCGAGCCGAAAAAGAAGGAAAAACGGAGTCAAAACGGATCAACACGGACTCGGCCGTGTCATCTGACACGGGCAGTGTCACTAGCTCGACTGTGCTATATAACATGGTCGGGTTGCTTGTCCAGAACCATTTGCAAATTTTAGAACACTATGACACGGGCCGTGTCATTTGACACGGGCCGTATCACTTTTCTGAGTCAAACAACTTTGTTGAAGTTTGTACACGGTTTGAAGAAGAATTTTTGGTTTTTGGGTTGATAAAAAGGCTCTAGAATGGACTTAGAAAGGTATCCTGAGATTTCGGGAGTTGGAGAGAGAGAAAAACATATGATTTGAGAGAGGACTTACCAAAAGAAGGAGATTTTGAAGGAAGTGCAAGGAAGAACACATCAAGAACACTTGAAGGCTTGAATCGAGACGACTCAAGACACCATTCGAGTTTTATCTTCTTCCTAGCTTTTACTCATTTTGTTGTTTTATTTAGCATGAACATGATGAACATGATGATTATTAATCTTTCTTTCATTACCATGTCCGGCTAAACTTGTTAGATTCCGGGCATGGGAGTACGTTGATTCATGATATTTTTGAGGGATTGTTGATTATATATATCTAGTGTGATTTCTTTATCAAATGCTTGGTTTTAATTCATGTTAGAACACTTGATCAATGTTTTTACATGTTTAACTTAATTGCTCATAATTCGAGAGAAGAGGGCATTAATAGGTTTCGAGTATTTGACATAGTTAATTACGAGATTGAGAAATCGGGGATAACCTATGATGTTATTTAATCTTATGAACATTTTGGAGTTAGATAATTTATAATAGATGGAGATGTTGTTATAGGTTGTTTAATCTACGTTTTAATGCATCTCGAGAGGGACATTAGAATATTGTTGTGATTATCATTTTGGAAACGCACTTAGAACCCTTCGACATCAATCTCGACTAAATTTAGTGATCAATGGAAACCTAGCCTTGGAATCTATCTTTTAAAATTCTTACAATTCTCTTTAATTCGGATATTTTTATCAAATTAATTATCATTGTTTTTTTTAGTTAACCATTCATCTACTCTATCGATCATCTAGATAAATTGGGATCACTATAATTTAGTAATCAACACAATATGAATAATTAGTCTATGTGGAATACGAACTTGCTCGCTGCTTTCTACATTTACTCCGTACACTTGCGGACTGTTTAAAAATATAGCGAACAAGTTTTTGGCGCTGTTGCCGGGGACTAATTTATTTTTATTAGTCTTGATATTACGATAAGTGTTTCTAGTCTTACTTTAGACATTTTCTTATTTTTGTTACATAACTCATGTTGTTCACATTTAAATCCTACTCAGGGAGTGCATGAACACCCATTCATCTCGAGTTCCTTTAGAAACTTTCATCCCGGAAGTTGAAGCATTCGCCCGAAGAACAAGTGCTACCTCAAGGAAACTAAGAAGGGATCTTTTTGAAGACATGGAGAGAGCAGGAGACAACACGGGGATGAATAACACGAACGAGAATGGAATAATCCAGGACAACGAGAGCGGAAGGATTGAAAATCCAACAACTTGGGTGCAATCAATTCGGGATAGATTCCGACCAAAGCTTGACCGAAACTTTGGAGGAATCACTTATGTTCCAATCAACACTCTGAATTTCGAGTTGAAGCCCGCCTTAATTTCAATGGTTCAACAAAATCAATTTAGAGGATTTGCTGTCGAGGATCCACATGCCCATCTCACACATTTCATGCAAATATGTGATACTATCAAAATGAATGGGTCTCGGATGATGCAATATGCTTACGATTGTTTCC
Organism: Orobanche coerulescens; assembly: GCA_033398695.1. Taxonomy (NCBI): domain Eukaryota; kingdom Viridiplantae; phylum Streptophyta; class Magnoliopsida; order Lamiales; family Orobanchaceae; genus Orobanche; species Orobanche coerulescens. The sequence continues at coordinate 148,733,240 of CM065802.1, forward strand.
ACTCTCTTTGAGAGAAAGCGAGAAACTGGCTTGGGACTTTAGCTCCGGGAAGTATAAGGATATGGGAGGATTTGAACGAAAGAATTTTGTTCAAATTTTTTCCACCTAACAAGACGATGAAGCTAAAAAGAAAGATTACTCAATTTTATCAACTGGACTCCGAACCATTATATGAAGCATGGGAACGTTTCAAAGATCCACTAAGGCGATGTCCTCCACATGATTTCCCAGAAGACCAACAAATGTGTTTCTTCTACAATGGTCTTATGGGAGAAACGAGGAATTTTATTGATGCTTCCGCGGGAGGGGAATTGCTAGCAAGAAGCGTTGAAGAAGCATATGGATTAATATAAGAAATGGCTATGAATAGTTATCAATGGCCGATGGAAAGAGCAAATGTTAGAAGGGTGGCTGAGATATCCGATTCGGACCCTATCAAGGCACTAACCGCGCAAATGACAATGTTAACTACTCAGTTGGGGGCCCTAACAAAAGGAGGTGATTCGAAAATAGCTCCTCAAGGAAGTTCACTACCGTCCGACCCATTGGTGGAGGCTCATTACATTAATAATCGGAATTACAACAATTTCTGGAATAATCCACCATCGGGTTTCTACCATCCCTCCAATAGAAATCGTGAAAATTTTAGCTATGCTAATCCAAAGAATGCCTTACAACCACCGGCCGGATTCAAAGTGTCAAATGGTGAAATAATTGAAGAAGCAAAGCCAACGTCAAATCTCTAGAATATTCTAGCTACCTTTATGATGGAAATAAAAAGTCGATTTAGTCGAGATGAGGAAAAATTAGATAAAATCGAAGGCCATGTTACTCAATTAGCTACCACCATGGGAGCTCAAATGAAAAATCTCGAAACTCAAATTGGACAATTGGCTAAAGTTGTCGGAAGTCAACATCACCGGGGACAATTTCCGATCAATACCGAAGTAAATCCAAAAGAATCTTGTCAAGTTATCACCTTAAGAAGCGGAACAAATTATGAAGGGCCAACGGTCCAACAAAGTGAGGGAGCCAAAGAGGATCAAATCAAAAATGTATAGGAAGAAGTAGAGCATGACACATCTAAGGGTGATGAGAATCCTAAAACATATACTAACTCTACTTCTACTTTTAAAGTTCCTCTCTCTTTTCCTCAACGTTTTAAAAAGAAAAAACTAGATGCACAATTTGCAAAATTTTTAGACATCTTCAAGAAAATTAATATCAATATTCCTTTTTGCAGACGCTTTGGAACAAATCTCTAATTATGAAAAATTCTTGAAGGATGTGATGTCAAGAAAAAGAAGGATGGAAGAGAATGAGACGGTTAAACTAACCGAAGAACGTAGCGCTATTATCCAATGCAAATTACCTCAAAAGCTTAAGGACCCTGCAAGCTTTACCGTTCGATGCACCATTGGAAAAGTTTCATTCGATAAAGATTTGTGTGATTTAGGTGCTTCAATTAACCTTATGCCTTTATCTATTTTCAGGAAATTAGGAGTCGGGGAAATGAAAGCCACAACGATAATATTACAATTGGCGGACCGATCCATAACACACCCTAATGGATTGTTGAAGACATGCTCGTAAAGGTCGACAAATTAATATTTCCAGCGGATTTCATCATTCTCGACATGGAAGAAGATGAAGATCTAGCACTTATCCTTGGACGTCCGTTTTTAGAAACGAGAAAGGCTCTTATTGATGTCGAAAGGGGAGAATTAACACTACATGTTAACAATGAGCATGTTCTATTTTCCATATTTAAAGCTATGAAATTTCATGATGATATGGAATATTGCAATGTTATTGATAATATAAGTTCGTATGGAAAGAAAAAAGTCTTACACTCATTATCTTCAGATCCGTTAGAGTTTCCTCTTGCGAACTCATGCTTTTCTAGTGACTCAACCTTGGAGTGTGATGATTTTGACTTTTTTGATTATGTTTGTGAACTGAATTATAGGAAGAACCGCAAATCAATAAATTCGATGATTTTAACAAAGAAACGGAACAAGAGGAGCATGCAGTAGTTGCTGAAATCAAGCTAACGGGCGACTCGACCTTGTCAACTGACACGGTCCAAAATTTAAGTCCTGTTTCATCTCAGTAGGGTGTATCACAACCAAGCTTGGACCTTAAAACCCTTCTAGAACACCTCAAGTATGCATTTCTAGATGGTAATAATACAAATCCGGTAATTGTATCCTCTTCCCTTACCTCTACTCAATTAGATAAATTGCTTCGTGTGTTGAGAGCTCATAGGTCGGCTATAGGATGGTCTATCTCATACTTGAAGGGAATTAGCCCTTCAATATGCATGCAGAGGATTTTGATTGAAGAAAATTATAAACCTAAAGTGAAAAATCAACGAAGACTTAATCCTATAATGAAAGAAGTGGTAAAAAATGAAGTGCTCAAACGGTTAGATGCCGGAATGATTTATCCAATTTCCGATAGTGAGTGGTTGAGTCCTACGCAAGTTGTGTCTAAAAAAGGGGGGATGACCGTGACTAAAGATGAGAAAGATGAATTAATTGCTATGAGGGTAGTTACGGGATGGCGAGTGTGTATAGATTACAGGGCTTTGAATGCGGGTACTCGCAAAGACCATTTTCCTCTCCCCTTCATTGATCAAATGCTTGATAGATTGGCGGGGCATGAATATTTCTATTTTCTTGATGCCTATTCAGGATATAATAAAATTTACAAAGCGCCGGAAGATCAAGAAAAAATGGCTTTTACATGTCCTTATGGAATTTAAGCATATCGTAGGATGCCGTTTGGCTTATGTAATACCCCATCCACTTTTCAGCGTTGCATGATGGCTATCTTCCATGGTTTGATTGAAAATATAATGGAAGTATTCATGGATGATTTTTCGGTGTTTGGAAATTCATTTGATCATTGCTTGCATAATCTCACTTTAGTTTTGCAGTGCTGTAAACATACTAATCTTGTGCTAAATTGGGAGAAATGCCACTTTATGGTGCAAGAAGGGATTGTCCTAGGCCATAAAGTGTCCGCTGTAGGATTAGAGGTTGCTAGAGCGAAGATTGTCGCTGTTGAGAAACTTCCCCCTCCGAAGAATGAAGAGGCTATTAGGAGTTTTTTTGGTCACGCTGGTTTTTATAGGAGGTTCATAAAAGATTTTTCAAAAACCACTAAACCGTTGAGTAAATTGTCAGAAAAACATACTGCTTTCATTCTTTCTAACGAGTGTTGGCAGTCATTAGAAACTCTAAAGAAGGCATTAGTGAGTGCTCCTATCCTCGTAGTACCGGATTGGTCTCAACCTTTGGTCTCACCAGAAGACTCAGTCTGGTCCGCGAGCCTTTGGGATCAGTCCCCGTCATTTGGGCGAGGCCGTGGTTCTAAGTCTCGCTCCTACTGCCTCGCTCGTGGTCATACTTATTTTAAATATGGTCGATCGAGACATATGATGAGTGAATGTGACAGCCTCCACTACAAAGTTGTCATAATTACGCCAGATAGGCATCGTGGCCGCATATTGTGGAGATGCGAGTCGCGCCGCTACTCACATGTCACCTTAATGAGGGAACCGAGCATGAATCAGGCTCCGATGGCTAATCAGCCTCAACAGAGTTTCGGTAGAGGTCGATGACGTGGACAGTCTTCTAGAGGGGGAGCATCTAGTGTGTGGTCTGCTCCGCCCCGTGTGTATGAGATGAGACGAGCTGGAGATCCTAACGCAATAGTGGCTACAGGCACCATTCACATCCTTGATCATCCTATTTTCGTGTTATTCGATTATGGTGCTAGGTATTCTATCATCTCTTTGGATTGTGTGCATCATCTGCATGTTGATTGTTTAGTTGCATGTGAATCGTTTGTTGTTAAACTGCCTAGTGGAGACATTATTGTGGGGGATCGTGAGATTAGAGATTTTCCGGTGAGTATCGCATGGAGAGCTTGGTCTTCTAATCTGATTGTGATAGACATTAAGGATGAGGATTTGATCCTTGGTGAGGATTGGTTGGATCGATATGGGGCGATCATGAACTATAGTGCGAGAACCATTTTGATGTTAGCCTCCGACGGTACTGAACACTCCTTTGTGGTACGCAAACGGAGTAGTTAGAGATTCTTGATCAGCGCTATGAAAGCGGTGAAACTCCTCCGAGGAGGTTGCACTGGTTACTGGTGCTATGCCTTGAGATCGGAAGAAGGGGGAGTCGAGCTCTCGTCTATTCCGGTAGTGAGCGAGTATCCTGACGTTTTTCCAGATGAGTTATCGGGTTTGCCACCAGACCGTGTGTAACACCCCCAATATATTCGGAAATATTATAGCGTTGTAAACCCTCCCATGAGGATCTACCAGGCTAAATACAATTAAACATCAGACCGAGATGATCAAATTGAAACAAAAAGAAACTCAACAAGACAACTGACCCAAGCATTCTAGAATTTCAACACGACCAATACAAATCGCTACATCATAATGAAATAAGATCTTGAAAGAAACCGACACTCAAATTAGAGGAGTTCACTCGACAACCGATCAGATGCATCCTTTCACAATATCTAGTACCACAGCGGCCCATCATCCTCGCGTCGATCCTTAACTGCTCTGAAGTACTTGAACCTGGATCCAACAACACGTAACCACCCCAAAAAGGGGTTAGCAGAAAGCCGGTGCAAGTAATATAATCACATGAAATATAGCTTAGCATCAATTACCATCAATCATTTAATTTAACTAATGACACAAGATACTCTCCTCGAATATTTGAATCGATCATAATAGGGATTACTGTATTCAAGTTGACTAGGAAGGTTTATTTGTCTGATATAAATCAACTCTGAAACTCTAAAATGCATTTGTTGGGAGTACAATATTTTGAACAGGTTTGCAGGGCCGACTCATGATATTTCGGGGATTAATCTAGTCTTTACTCATCAGAAGAAAAATAGATTAGTCATGTGGATTACACACCCAAGTCACTCCCAATATAATCCATTCCGTAATCCAAACTCTGAACTGTATTACAACGATACTAGAATCCTCACAACGATACCAGAATCCTCAAAACGTCACCACAACTCAAAATACAATACACCGTTTCCGGTCAACTCAAATATCTACCAGATAATATCATCAAATCTCAACTATGATAATCGAGTACCAATAATATATGAAAACAGACATTCGCAAATAATCAATTATTACCTTTCAATTACAATAAACCCCAAGGTCGCAACGAAGGGTCACAGAAGTATCTACATAAAAATACTCCAGACGTGGGTACCATTTAGGTCTTATCCCTCAACACATCGGCCCAGTCTAAAGAGTCTTTCGACTCCAATCATTTTCAAAAACAAACAAGATAAGACATATATTAAAGTAATTGCTAGAATTGGCCTCCTCGTTTACCACTAAAAATATCCAGTCCTTGATTATACCTACGTAATCATCCAATCTCATAACTATCATTAGTCCACTCAGAATAACCGAATTAATTACGTATCTCCATATTTGATGAATCCACACACCATAGGCTGTAGGAACTCATAACTTCAGCCTCACCAATCGTATGCCCAAATGCCCAATTATACATTTTACCTATGTAAATCATACACCTTATGATCTAACACCATAATTAAAACACAACATATAGACTACATGGCATTTAATTTATTGACTAATAATACCATTATTATTATCAGGTTAAGAGCACATCATCTCCTACCCAAATATACATATATCGTATTAACATGTCTCAACTTTACCAATTATAGGTTTAGCCCATTTGCATGTCTCGACTTTTCCAGTTGTACGTTTATCACATAAATTCAGGAATTGATAACGGTATAAACAGGAGATAATCCAAAAATATTTATAAGATAGTGAGAGTTAAACTAGCATTGATACCCGAATGATAACATTCGCGCCACGGTCAATATCTTTCGCCTCTATTCCGTTTGGTTTACACGTTCGTGCTTGATAACTAGGAAATCCACGTGCCTAAAGTTCGAGTGTCTTAGACCGCTAACTTTATTGAGTGTAATTTACCATTAAAGTGTTTCTCGCAACACATTCACAAGACTATCTCATCGTTCGATCCTCGTCACACTGATTAGATAGAAATCCTCAGTTATTCGGAACCCAATTATCTTTACCCATTTATCACCATTTATTAATTCTTGGTGAATATACATGTACATGTACTTGATACTTATGCCATTTCGAATATGCCATATCATGTCACAGTTATCAACGATCTCCAATTATCACGAAATTTGCACTACGCACAACATAAGATTTTTCATACCAAAATCCTTAAATAATCAAGTATTGGGTGACAAAATATAAATCAAGTGATTGTATGACTTGCCTCTATCGATGGTGATACGAAGAAGATTGATGGATGACGATTCCAAACAACCCACGAGGCTTCCCCATTGGGCTCATCGCAATGAGCAAGCACGGCTACCAACAAAGACGGACTTCGACGATCATCCCGGCGATACCAAAACCAACCCATACGAGAATTAATTTGGTGATAAATAACGAAATCGAATCAACAAGTCCCTAAGTTAAACGAATGATATTCAATGGAAGCCTTCAACCAAGCATTTTACGGTCAGCAATCGATTTCACCGATCCGTGATAAAGATCTTGTTTCCAACCCAAGAAAATCGAGAATGATAATATAAGGATTCAACTAAGATTAATAGGTCCCGAAATCACACAACAACAATAGGAGATCTACGAACATCAATGGAGTAGAATGACGGTTTTACCTCAAGATCGACGAACATCAAGCAAAGTGAGGAAATCGAACCCAAGGTCTTGATCCTTAGATGTTGCTCGATGGATTAGCTTGTAAAAGACACGAAGAATCTAGCATGTCTGCACTTGGCCGATCTCGAACGAAAGAGGGAATGGAAATAATGAGAAGAAGGTTGTTGAATTTGTGTTTATAAGTTATCTCTAAACACAGCGCTGACCCATCTTACGTACGCTACCAACTTCTCCTAACGTACGCTAAGGGCTGCGCAAAACTGGGTAGAGAGCTTCCTCCATCATAACGTACGCTATGGCAAAACGTAGGTCCGTAACAAGTTGGCATGTTGGAAATGAAGTAGCAGGCAAGGCGATCCCTTAACGTACGTTGCACACTCACATTGCGTACGTAATGCACTTCTTCCTTACGCATACAACAGGCGTTTCATGGCATCCGTAACAAACAAGCAGGTTTTGAAAGGCAAGCCGAGATGTCGGTTGTTCTATGGTCGAGGACCTCCTCTCGATCTCCAAGTCCTTAACGACTTTTAAGTCGATATAAATTGGCTAGCAATGATCGAAGAAATGCACACCTTTGTTTCAACACGATTTAATAGCGGAGTCGACACGGTCGCACTTACGAAGTTAAGTGTTGAAAGCTTAACGACAATTTGTGAATGTCTCGACATCAAATAATTAATCTTAAGATTACAAATACAAAATATCAACGACGTCCGAGGTCAAGTAAATATCATATATCGCATAAATATCACATAGCGCATACGGGGTTTGAAAATTGAGCACGAATTAAAATGAGAAAAAAAATTCATGTTACGGTTGATAACTCACAATTAAATATCCCGAAAGAAAGTAGGGATATTACATACTTACCCTCTAAAATAAAAGTTTCGTCCTGAAACTTAGCATGAGAATGGTTAGACCTCAATGTGAACACGATTTGCAATTTACTAACTGACCGCTACCTAACAGTCGCATCTCGCTCCTAACTTCTAGAATATCATAGATTTACCTGCAACGCATTGCACGATGACCTTGTCCACATTTGTGACATCTTACCGACAGTGTCAGACAATTATAATGAAAATGATCGGTTCATGCACACCCCAAATAACATCATGCTCATTTACCTTTACCTTATTTAACACAATTATATGTGCACACATATCGCACATCTTCATCGGTTCACTATTGGAATTTCAAATATCACTACCACACAAGCAGATTTAAATGAATTATATCCATAACATGGATACACTAAATTTCACATAGATATATAAAATGTTGCATGCATCAGGGTCACGCAGGATACGCGTGTTAGTTCATAGATACTGTTTTCCAACTTTACAGTCTTTTCACGAGAGGACTTAAAACTTTAACCTTGAAATTTTCTTTGATGATTCAAAAATTTTGTTACCGCTGATGGAAATAAACTTGTATGTTAGAAATTTTTAATCCAACATCATCACTTGAAAGACATCGGTCTGAATGAATGTTATGAGTTAACTCAAGATTTTTAAAAAATCGATATTTATTTTGAAACTGTTAACTTAAATAGAGGTAATGTGTTTTACACCATTCAACAATCACTTATAATCCAACAACATATCATTTAGTACACACACTAATTAGTAGTTTACTGACCACAAGTAATCAGTTTATAATTATAAATCAATGCAGTCAATTCCTTAAATCTGAAGTGACACCAGTGTACCAGTCCAAATAAATATAACTATTTGCCAGATAATAACTCTACTAGCCATAGACAACATGTGCACAATTATCAAATATTGCAGCCAAATTTTTAATTCCGAATTAAAGCAATACGTAAGTTGAAATTAATATAGTCATCCATTATCGATGAATTAAGCATTATTTACCTACACAAATGGATTCTACGCAAATGGACATATAGTGATTAGTTAATCTAATCCCAGATGTACGATAATGCAAATAATGATATTTATCTTGAAAGTTTGCGTATTTAATTAACGCAAGAACATCGTCATGTCTATTTCTCAGATTCAAACTTTGGGCATGTATGTATTCCAAGCTATGGGAACACGTTTCCAATTCAAAATAGTCCTATTTTCTAACATCATAAAATTGCAGCACACGCTATTTATTTAATCATGCACTTCACACAATAATCACTTTTCAACATCTTTATTAAAAATAATTTATAGACAACTTTCAAAAATAGATTGCCACACATCACTTTTAAAAATATAATTCTACAAACGCGACAATGGAATTAATTTCACGACCTTTGCAGACACTTTAAAATAATAGCGGAAGCAAATTAAGATGTCAATGCAGCAGAAAAATAATAATTCCTTTATCTCACATAACATTTATTCGAGGCACAGAGAGACTTACATTCATAGATCACACGAGATAATGGCTACGCAACGATACTAGTCACCATTGTCGACTCAATTACTCAACAAGACTGACGAAACCCAAAATTGACCCAAAAAGCCTAGGTATCCATAAACCTAGAGCTCTGATACCATTTCTGTAACACCCCTAATATATTCGGGAATATTACAGTGCCATAAACCCTACCATGAGGATCTACCAGGCTAAATACAATTAAACATCATACCGAGATGGTCAAATTGAAACAAAAAGAAACTCAACAAGACAACTGACCCAAGCATTCCAAAATTTCAACACGACCAATACAAATCGCTACATCATAACACAATAAGATCTTGAAAGAACCTGACACTCAAAATAGAGGAGTTCACTCCTCGACAACTGACTAGGAGGCATCATTTCACAATATCTAGTATTACAACGGCCCATCATCCTCGCGTCGATCCTTAACTGCTCTGAAGTACCTGAACCTAGATACAACAACACGTAACCACCCCAAAAAGGGGTCGGCAGAAAGTCAAAAGTAATATAATCAGATGAAATATAGCTTACCATAAATCATTTAATTTAACTAATGACACAAGATACTCTCCTAGAATATCAGAATCGATCATAATAGGGATTACTGTATTCAAGTTGACTAGGAAGGTTTATTTGACTGATATAAATCAACTCTGAAAGTCTAAAATGCGTTTGTTGGGAGTACAATATTTTGAACAGGTTTGCAGGGCCGACTCATGATATTTTGGGGATTAATCTAGCCTTTACTCATCAGAAGAAAACAAGATTAATCATCTGGATTACACACCCAAGTCACTCCCAATATAATCCATTCTGTAATCCAAACTCTGAACCATATTACAACGATACCAGAATCCTCACAACGATACCAGAATCCTAAAAACGACACCACCACTCAAAATACAATACACCATTTCCGGCCAACTCAAATATCTACCGGATAATATCATCAAATCTCAACTATGATAATCGAGTACCAATAATATATGAAAGCAGACATTTGCAAATAATCAATTATTACCTTTCAATTACAATAAACCCCAAGGTCGCAACCAAGGGTCACAGAAGTATCTACACGTAAATACCTGTAAGGTGGGTGCCGCTTAGGTCTTATCCTCAACACATCGGTCCAGCCTCAACACATTACATACAATTATAATAAACCCCAAGATCGCAACCAAGGGTCACTAAGTATCTACACGTAAATACTTCTAATGTGGGTGCCTTTTAGGTCTTATCCATCAACACATCGGCCCAGTCTCAAGAGTCTTTCGACTCCAATCATTTTCAAAAACAAATAAGATAAGACACATATTAAAGTAATTGCTAGAATTGGCCTCCTCGTTTACCACTAACAATATCCAGCTCTTGATTATACCTACGTAATCATCCAATCTCATAACTATCATTAGTCCACTCAGAATAACCGAATTAATTACGTATCTCCATATTTGATGAATCCACACACCATAGGCTGTAGGAACTCATAACTTCAGCCTCACCAACCGTATGCCCAAATGCCCAATTATACATTTTACCTATGTAAATCATACACCTTATGATTTAAAACCAAAATTAAAACACAACATAGAGACTATATGGCATTTATTATCGACTAATATTACCATTATTCTTATCAGGTTAAGATCACATCATCTCCTACCCAAATACACACATATCGTATTAACATGTCTCAACTTTACCAATTATTGGTTTAGCCCATTTGCATGTCTAGACTTTTCCAGTTGTACGTTTATCACATAAATTCATGAATTGATAATGGTATAGACAGGAGATAATCCAAAAATATTTATAAGATAGTGAGAGTTAAGCTAGCATTGATACCCGAATGATAACATTCATGCCACGGTCAATATCTTTCGCCTCTATTCCGTTTAGTTTACTCGTTCGTGCTTGTTAACTAGGAAATCCACGTGCCTAAAGTTCGAGTGTCTTAGACCGCTAACTTTATTGAGTGTAATTTACCATTAAAGTGTTTCTCGTAACACATTCACAAGACTATCTCATTGTTCGATCCTCGTCACACCGATTAGATAGAAATTCTCGTTTATAGGAACCCAATTACCTTTACGCATTTATTAACTCGTGGTGAATATACATGTACATGTACTTGATACTGATGCCATTTCGAATATGCCATATCATGTCACAGTTATCAACGATCTCCAACTATCACAAAATTTGTACTACGCACAACCTAAGATTTTTCATACCAAAATCCTTAAATAATCAAGTATTCGGTGAAAATATAAATCAAGTGATCATATAACTTGCCTCTATCGACGGTGATAGTAAGAAGATTGATGGATGACGATTCCGAACAATCGATGAGGCTTCACCATTGGGCTCGTCGCAATGAGCAAACACGGCCACCAACAAAGACGGACTTCGACGATAACCCCGGCTATACCAAAACCAATCTATACGAGAATTAATTTGGTGAGAAATAACGAAATCGAATCAATGAGTCCCTAAGTTAAATGAATGATATTCAATGGAAGCCTTCAACCAATCATTTTACGGTCAACAATCAATTTCAACGATCCGAGAGAAAGATCTTGTTTCCAACCCAAGGAAATCGAGAATGATAATATAAGGATTCAACTAAGATTAATAGGTCTAGAAATCACACAACTGTAACAGGAGATCTACGAAAATCAACGGAGTAGAATGACGGTTTTACCTCAAGATCGAAGAACACCAAGCAAAGTGAGGAAATCGAACTCAGGGTCTTGATCCTTAGATGCTGCTCGGTGGATTGGCTTGTAAAAGACACGAAGAATCTAGCCCGTATGCACTTGGCTGATCTCGAACGAAAGAGGGAATGTAAATAATGAGAAGGAGGCTGCTGAATTCGTGTTTATAAGTTATCTCTAAACACAGCGTTGACCCATCTTACGTATGCTACCGACTTCTCCTAGCGTACGTTAAGGGCTGCACAAAACTGGGCAGAGAGCTTCCTGCTTCATAACGTACGCTATGGAAAAATCTTAACGTATGTAGTATCTGCATACTTACGTACGTAATGCAGTGCCAATAAGGTCCGTAACAAGCTGGCAGGTTGGAAAATGAAGTAGCAGGCAAGGCGATCCCTTGACGTACACTCCACACTCACATTGCGTATGTAATGCAGTTCTTCCTTACGCGTACAACAGACGTTTCATGGCATCCATAAAAAACAAGCAGGTTTTGAAAGGCAAGCCGAGATGTCAGTTGTTCTATGGTCGAGGACCTCCTATCGATCTCCAAGTACGTAATGACTTTTGAGTCGATTTAAGTTGGTTAGCAATGATAGAAGAAATTTACACCTTTGCTTCAACACGATTTAATAGCGGAGTCGAAACGGTCGCACTTACGAAGTTAAGTGTCGAAAGCTTAACGGCAATCCGTGAATGTCTCGACATCAAATAATTAATCAAAATGAATAAGAGGTAAATAAAATTATATGATTTTATGTTGACACCTTAAGATTACGAATACAAAATATAAACGACGTCCGAGGTCAAGTAAATATCATATATCGCATAAATATCACATAGCGCATACGGGGTTTGAAAGTTGAGCACGAACTAAAATGAGAAAAAAAAATTCATGTTAAGTTTGATAACTCACAATTAAATATCCCGAAAGAAAGTAGGGATATTACACCGTGAGGTTCAGTTCACCATTGATTTAGAGCCGGGTGCAGCCTCGATTTCGAAAACACCGTACCATATGGCACCTGCCAAGATGCTTGAGTTGAATAAACAGTTGGGAGAGTTGCTAGACATGGGTTACATTCGACCGATCTCTTCGCATTGGGGCGCACCGGTCTTGTTCATAAGGAAGAAGAATGGGTCACTGCGGTTGTGCATCGACTACCGAGAGTTGAACAAGGTGACCATCAAAAACAAGTATCCGCTTTCGAGGATTGACGACTTGTTTGACCAATTGCAGGGAGCGACTGTGTTCTCGAAGATTGATTTGAGATCGGGATATTACCAACTCCGATCAAGGATTCCGATATTCAAGAGGACCTTTCAAATGAGATACGGCCATTACGAGTTTGTGGTTATGCCGTTTGGGCTAACCAATGCCCCAGTCGTGTTCATGCAGCTAATGGACAAGGTCTTCATCGAATATCTCGATAAGTGTGTAGTCGTCTTTATCGATGATATTCTGATTTACTCGAGGAGCGAGGAGGAGCATGCACGCCATCTGCATATCGTGTTGGAAATCTTGAGAACTCAGCGCCTTTATGCGAAGTTCTGAAAGTGTGAGTTTTGGTTGCGGGAGGTTATGTTTCTGGCCACGTGATCTCGGCCGAGGGTGTTCGTGTGGACCCACACAAGATAGAGGCAGTGTTGGATTGGGCGATGCCCAACAACATGAAGGAGGTCCGTAGTTTCTGGGTTTGGCGGGGTATTATCGAAGGTTTGTCAAGGGGTTCTCTAAACTCGCTCGACCGCTTACTCAATTGTTACAGAAGTCGGAGAAGTTTGTGTGGACAGACGAGAGGCAGAAGAGTTTAGAAGAGTTGAAGAAGAGGTTGACTACCGCTCCCGTCTTAACCTTACCGTGCGGTAATGAGGGCGTTTCAGTTTATAGCGATGCCTCAGGCTAAGGACTTGGATGTGTACTCATGCAACACGGAAAGACAATTGCCTATGCTTCCCGTCAGTTGAAACCATATGAGTTGAATTATCCTACACATGATCTTGAGTTGGATGCAGTTGTGTTTGCATTGAAGATTTGGCGTCATTACTTGTATGGCTCATCCTGTCAGATTTTCACCAATCACAAGAGCTTGAAGTATATATTCACGCAGAAGGAGTTGAATATGAGACAGAGAAGGTGGCTGGAGCTAATCAAGGATTACGATCTCGAAATCCTTTGTCATTCGGGCAAGGCAAATGTTGTGGCAGATGCCTTGAGTTATAAATCGGTATCGCTTCAGGCACTTGAGTTACTCACAAATGTACCTGTGGCTCCAGCGAGAGTTGATGGGGTTGAATATTGAGGTTGTACTACCAGAGAATGCTGTTAGGTGCTCTTGAGATTTCTTCGTCGTTGGTCGACAACATTTAATCGAGAAAGTTAGAAGATCCGATGTTTATTCAGCTCGTGAGAATGTGGTTAAGGGGAAAGCCCCGGGATTTGTGATTCATGAAGATGGTATGTTAAGATTTCAAGGTCGGTTGTGTGTTCCGGACGACTCGGAATTGAGGCAGGGCATTATGCGGGAGGCTCATGCGTCACCTTACTCAATCCATCCGGGCTCGAGTAAAATGTATAAGGATTTGAGGAAGAATTTTTGGTGGAACGACATGAGGAACGAGGTGGTGCAGTTTGTGGCTAAGTGTTTGACTTGTCAACAAGTCAAAATCGAACATCAGCAGGCAGCCGAGTTGTTGAAAACACTTCCCATCCCGGAATGGAAGTGGTAGGACGTCTCTATGGATTTTGTCATGAATTTGATGAGGACGAGGACGGGAATGAAAATGGTGTGGGTAATCATGGACTGACTAACTAAGTCGGCACATTTTCTGGACGTCAAGGACACTTGGGGACCAGAGAAATTGGCTCGTATATTTATTGGGCAAATCGTGATGCTTCATGGCACCCCGAAAACTATTATTTCGGACAGGGATGGTCGGTTTGTATCTCATTTCTGGCAGGCGGTACATAAGGCTTTGGGGACACGTTTGCGTTTGAGCACATCTTTCCATCCTCATACCGATGGACAGTCCAAGCGTACCATTCAAATGTTCAAGGATATGTTGCGCACGTGTGCGCTAGACTGGAGTAGTGATTGGGAGGAACATCTGCCCATGATCGATTCACTTATAATAATAGCTGGCATGCGTCGATTAAGATAACATCGTATGAGGCACTTTATGGCCGATGATGTCGATCACTAATACATTGGAATGAGCCTTCCGATTTAGTTAGCACCGATCCAGACCTTGTGCTGGAAAATAAGAGGAAAGTCGAGTTGATTTGAGAGAGGATGTTGGCGGCTCAGAGCCGACTAAAGTCCTATGCGGATGTTAGACGTAGACCCTTGGTGTTTGAAGTATGGGATCACGTCTTGTTAAGAGTGTCTCCGTCGAAGGGAGTTTTCCGTTTTGGTAAAAAAAAAAAGGGAAGCTTAGTCCAAGGTATATTGGACCTTTCGAGATATTGGAGAGAGTTAGCGAGTTGGCTTACCGTTTGGCATTACCCCCGTCATTGAGCCATTTGCATAGTGTATTTCACGCTTCTCACCGAGAAAGTATGTCCCAGACCCGACTCACGTTATAGATTTTGGGGACATGGAAATCGATAAGGATGTTACATTTGAGGAGAGGCCAGTGAGGGTTTGATCGTCGGGATAAACAGTTAAGGCACAAAACAATTCCATTAGTTAAGGTGCAATGGTCGAGACATGGAGTGGGGGAAGCGACATGGGAATTGGAGGAGGATATGCGTGCGAGGTACCCCGAGCTTTTTGATCCTTAATTTTTGGGATGAAACTTCTTTTTAGAGGGGGGAGAATGTAATATCCATACTTTCTATTTTTAGTAATTTCTATTTTGGGTGAATGTCTATTTCAATGTCACGCTTGTAACCGTTCTGACATTTTGAATCTATTTTGTTCTTGGTATTTTTCCATTTGGACAAGTTTCGGATGTGTTTTTACGTAATATGCTGTTGGGATTTGGTGCCTAAAACGAAGGCCCAGCGGAATCCCTACGAGGATCGATTGAGCTACGTATATACGAATATAAAAATGAAAACAAGTAAGATAAGAAATCATACCCTCGTAGTCCATTGATTAAATGGTGATATACGAGGACGTGTTTCCCCAAACTTTAGGCGATCTCCCTACGATTCCAATCCGCTCCAAGCACTTTGATGATCCAACGCCGAAAGTACTGCGTCTCTACTTGCCACGTGCCGGAGAAACGACCGGAACGACTATACCTCGTTATCCTCCAAGGATACGGCTAGAACAAGGTTATAGGAGCTAATCTAAAATGTGATTATAACACTCCAAGTGTATAACTCACAATCTCTCAATATGTGTTGAATTTTCTCCAAAAAGAACTCAAGATATGAAATGAAGAAGATGAAGACTTAGAGAAAAAATGTTTCTCTCTCTCTCTCTCTCTCTCTACTCTCTTTTCACGGATGACAACCAAGTGTTGTGTGAGAGTAAGTCTTCACCTATTATTATACTTCAACCCACATGACACAACTCATTACATATGAGAGATTGCCCCCACAAAGTAATTGTCTTCCATTTAAAAATAGAAACAAAGACTAAGTGGAAGGTAGGTGGAATGGGGGGCAACATGAAGAAATCGGATGAGTTCAGTTCGTATCGGACTCCCGTGAGTCCAAACAAATAAACTCCAATTTGGTTCCGATGTATTTATATCAATTAATTAATCCAATTAATTAATCATATCAAATACAAAATAATATAATTAATTTCTCCAAGAAATAATTATATTCATGAATTAAATTAATCACCCAGTAATTTATTTAATTCATTAGGCCGTAAATTAATTTATCCAATAAATCAATTTAGACATTCAATGTCCCAATTAATTAGATATCCAATATCTAATATACAATAATGAGAGAATAAGCTCGATTCATTCCGTAGTCAATCCTATAGCGCGACACGGTAGGTCCGTCTCAGTTAGAAATGGGAGGAACCCAAGAGTAGTAGCACCACCTAGCCAGCCTGGCGGCCTACACTGTATCCCAACTGAGAACGAATGATTGGAATCATTCAAGAACCATTCTGTCGTGAATACCAGTATACATATAAACACTTCTTTCAAATGTCCCGATCAATTTATAGGGTCACGGTCAGTCAAACCCTATCTGTACTTGACGTTATGCATGAGTTAATGCAACTCGATATCATCGAGCTCTCGTGTATCCAATACAACTAGCTCTAATGCTTTGTCCAAAGACTTATGATCTCATCTGCCAATAACCGCATAGGACATGTAACCCGTTCACTAACAGGAGAAAGAATTCTATCTTGGTATTTAGTAGGACCTGCTACTTGACCGTAAAGATTCACATTGAGGTTGATCCCCACCTTTCGGTTTTTTGGGTCGAACTAATCTAATGAAAATCTTAACGTAACAAGAACATCCCTACCAAATCCTCAAGTCGAAGGTTCACGAATACCTCTATCACAACCTTTCGATTCCGTCATTGACTGTCCCGGAGTGAAATCAGTGTGACGAATCGAGGGTGAGTCGGTTCGAGTATACTAATACAATTAGCATACCTATAATGTGTGCTCCCACTAACCATTAGTGTTCGACAGGTACTTTCCATGTCAAAGAACACGTCATACAAGTCTTCACATAAACTTAATGCCCAGTCAAGTTTCATCGACTTGCGAACGATTAAGTATTTGAGCTATAAACCTTTCCAGTGCCGATCACCTTATCCAATAAGGAATGGAATGTTTTGCTCCCAAATACATGGACTAGTTTCTATATATATTTATGAGTCAGGAATGCCAGTAACTGCCAGTAAATAAAGAAACAAACAATTGCCTTATGATACTGATTTACATAATAACAAGTACAATACCCTCACTCAATATCCTCTGTGTGGCATTCGAGGGCATATTCCTAACAATCTCCCAGTTGCACTTAATGCCACACACTATGGTATCTAATACCCATGTTCTACAGATGACGCTCTAAGCTAATCTGATAAAGTGGCTTGGTCAGTGGATCAGCGACTTAGTCGACTGAGTATACTCTATGCAGCACAATGTATCCCTTTGCGAACAAATTCCCTCACGAAATGATACTCTCTCTCAATATATATTTGTACCATTATGAAACTTCGGCTCCTAGGCCTGTGCTACCACTCTCAACGTGAAGTTTACCCAGTAACTTCTTAACCCTTCCTTTGGAGGCCTCCGAGGCCGCTTTATACTCAGCCTAACAAGTGGAATCAGCAGTCGCGCTATACTTGGCACTATGCCAAGATACTGCTCCTCCATTAAGAGTAAATTGTAGCCAGAAGTAGATATAGAGTCGTATTTTTGTCCTTAGAAGTCTGAATCAGTGAATCCCATCATTCAGTTCTCCACCACCATATATAAGAACCAGATATCTAATCCTTCTAAAGTACTTGAGAATGTTCTTTACGGCGGTCTAATGTTCCCTAACTGGGTTAGCCCGAAACCTACTTACCACGCTCCCAGCATGCGCAATGTTAGGTCTCGTACACAATAAAGCATATATAAGGCTACCCACTACCGAAGCATATGGTATATTACTCATTTCCTTTCATTGTTCCTCACTATGAGGACACATCTTCAAGGTGAGTTTTATTCCATGTCGCATCGATAGGAACCCTCTTTTAGAATAATCCATCTTAAATCGCTTTAAAATCTTATCTATATAGAAGGCTTGGGAAAAACCTATCATTCTCTTTGCTCTATCCCTGTAGAGCCGAATACTAAGAATATAGGTTGCTTCTCCCAAGTCTTTCATGGAGAAATTACTCGAAAACCAAGCTTTCACAGAACTGAGCATTCCCACATCATTTCCTATTAGTAGAATGTCATCTACATATAATACTAATAATGCGATCTTGCTCCCACTAACCCTCTTGTATACACAAGGTTCCTCTTCATTTTGTACGAAGTCAAACTCTTTGACTGCCTCGTCAAGACGAAGTTCACAACTACATGAAGACTGCTACAGTCTATTTCATGGAGTCAACATCCACCATTGCTAGATCATTGGTCGTGGGTCGGTCTCTTGGTTATCACCTGGAACCTCGTGGAGACCAGTTCCTCCAAGTGTATAAAACTATACCTCTCAGGTAATTGAGACACCTCACTAGACCTACGAGGTGGTTGTACTTGTGTTTCAGAAGGTTTGGTTCCAATTTCGCATGTGTGTCTCCCGAGGAGTTTCATCAGATTCTTTCAAAGAAATATTTCTACCTGCTCTGCCTTCCTGAATGAACTCATCTTCTAGGAAGTGTGCATGCAAAGCAACAAAGATCTTTCGATCTTCGGGCATGTAGAATAGATAACCCATCATCCCAGATTGGAATCCAATGAAACGTACCTTCGCGGACCTCGCTTCCAACTTTTCCACCATAGTCTTCTTGACATAGGCGGGACATCCCCAAATCCTAATGTGATTAAGACTTGGTTTCCTGCCCTCCCACATCTCATGTGGAGTTTTAGGAACAGATTTGGAAGGACATCTATTGAAGATATAAGCAACAGTCAGGAGTGCATACCCCCACAGGTAAATCTAAGTCAAGATAGCCCAAAGATAGAATGGACCATGTTCAACAAGGTTCGGTTGCTTCTTTCTAACACACCATTTAACTGAGGAGTACCTGGAGGTGTTAGTTGTGATACTATTCCATGTTTCTTAAGGAACTCTTCAAACTCTATACTCATATACTCGCCACCTCGGTCTGACCGAAGTGCTTTGATATGATTTTCGTTTTGTTTCTCGACTAGGGCCTTAAATTCCTGGAATTTCTTAAAGGCCTCGGATTTATGTTTCATTAAGTATACATAATCATACCTAGTTTGATCATTTGTAAACGTAATGAAGTACTGATATCCATCACGTGCTGCTTCTAAAGCACCACATACGTCGGTATGGATTAATCCTAGTTTATCAGCGGCTCTTTCAAAAGTCTCTGTGAAGGAGGACTTGGTCATTTTGCCTTTAAGGCAAGATTCACAAGTAGGAAAGGGATCCGATCCCAATGGACACAAAAGTCCATCTTTTTCCATTTTGTAAACCTTGGTCTGACCAACATGACCAAGTCTAAGATGCCATTTCAAAACTTGATTAGTTTCATCCCTACCATACTTCCTACTAGGTCGGAGATGACCGAGGTGCAACCGGTTGGAGAAGTGGTGCTTCCGGTAGCACTAGGTCGGATGCCCCATCGAAAGGTTAAGACGCTCAGGTTTTTAGTGGTGGACACCAAATCGGCCTATAACGCCATTCTAGGGCGACCGGGACTCAACAAGTTCGAAGCAGTGGCCTCTACCGCACACATGAAAGTAAAATTCCCCGTAGGAGGTGAGGTAGGGGAAGTAGCCGGGGATTAGTTTGTAGCTCGATCTTGTTACCAGACAACGGTAAAGTAGGGAGTACAGCGCGGAAAGAGGGCATCCGAGCTAAGGGGTCCGGATCTAGAGTCTAAGAAGAATAAACAATCAAAGGCGCCCGAGGAAGCTGAGGAAGAAGGCGTCAAGCCCAATGAGGAGTTGCTAGAAATAGAATTGGTTCCAGGAAAGCCGGAAACAAAAACTCGCATGGGAAGTTGGTTGGACGATGGAATAAAGGAAAGCCTTATCAGCCTGCTAAGGAGATTTGTGGACATTTTCGCGTTCGCAACTGAGGATCTGGTGGGAATCAGCCCAACAGCTTTGTTAATAAAGTTGAACATCGACCCAACCATAAGACCAAAGGAAGGTAAGAGGAGGCATTTTGGGCCGGAGATGGATGGGGTCATTGGGGAAGAAGTTGACAAGCTCCTCCGAGCTGGACACATAATGGAGATCCAGTTTCCGGAGTGGCTATCCAACGCTGTGATGGTGGGGAAAGGTCATGGGAAGTGGAGGATGTGCACGGACTTCCGGGACCTAAATAAAGCATGTCCAAAGGATCACTACCCGCTACCCCGCATAGATCAGCTAGTGGATTCAACCTCGGGGTGCGAGTTACTTAGTATGATGGATGCTTCTCAGGGATATCATCAGATTCCTCTCGCACCCGAGGACAGAAAGAGGGTTAGTTTTGTGGTATCAAAAGGAACTTTTTGTTATGTGTGCATGCCTTTTGGATTAAAAAATGCAGGAGCTACATATCAAAGGATGGTTGACAGAATCTTTAGGTCCCAAATCGGCAGAAACATGGAGGTGTACGTGGATGACATGCTAGTAAAAAGCGTGAAGGCAGGAGAGCATATCAGAGACCTAGAAGAGACGCTCAAAACCCGCGCACGCATTTTAATGAAGCTCAATCCATCAAAATGTTCTTCGAGTCAAATCGGGAAAATTCCCGGGATATGTAGTCACGTAACAAGGAATTGAGGTCAATCCGAGAAGGTCAAGGCAAGGCCGCAAATGAATCCTCCAAAAATATCAAGGATATCCAGATACTAACAGAAGAATAGCAGGCTGAGCCGGTTCATATCACGCCGCCGAGAAGGGATTCCCATTTTTAAACTCTTAAGAAAAGGGAACAAGTTCGAATGGACCCTGTACACAAACAAAGATTCTAAAATTAAACGAGTATTTGGCCGAGCTGCCTCTGCTCACCAAACCGATACCAGGAGAGGATCTCATACTCTACTTATCCGTGGGAGAGGGGGCGGTAAGCTCGGTGTTGCTAAGAGAAGAAATGAGTAAGCAAAAACCCATTTATTATACAAGCCGAATTTTGCAAGGAGCAGAACGAAATTACTCCGAGCTAGAAAAAGGGGCACTGGCGTTAGTGGTTACAGCCAGGCGATTGAGGCCCTATTTCCTAGCCCACCGGATAAAATCACAACCAACTTGCCCTTGAGAGAAATATTAGGGCGACCTAACACGTCAGGTCGCCTGGTGAAGTGGGCGGTAGAAATGGGGGAATACGACATGGAGTATGAGCCGAGAACGGCAATCAAAGCTCAGGCCCTAGCGGACTTCATCCAAGAGGGGGCCATGACATCGCCACCAGAGGGACAGTGGCTATTACATGTGGATGGATCGGCAACAACCAAAGGGTTCTCAAAGGTGGATAGTCCTTACTACCCCGGAGGGTGAACAATTAGAGTATGCCGTAAAGTTCGATTTCAGAGCATCTAACAACGAGGCCAAATATGAAGCCCTAGTTAAGGGAATGCAGCTGGGGATAGACTTGGGCGCACGACAACTCATTGCTTACTCTGATTCCCAACTGTTCACACAATAGGTAGAAGGAAAATTTGAGATAAATGAGGATCGGATGAGTAAGTATGTGGAGGAAGTGAGAGAGGCTGCCAAAAAACTAGGGGAATGGAAGTTAATCCATATCCCTAGGGCGGAAAATGCAAAAGCTGATTACCTAGCAAAAATGGGAAGCTCCTTAGTGGATTGCCGCTCGCGAACAGTAACGATTTTGGGAGCAGCCCGGAGTAGCATCATGAAATAGGTGATGGAGGTGAACGAGATGGCAGATTGGCAAACTTCTTTGTTGGCATACCTAAGAAGGGCAGAACTACCCAAGGAAAGGCAAGAAAGAATGAAGATTGGGCGAAGGGCAGTGAGGTTCTGTTGCATTAACGATGAACTATACAAGAGATCCTACCTTGGTCCATACCTGCGGTGCGTTTCGCAAGAAGAAGGGCGGGGTATATTGGAAGAAATCCATGAAGGGTGCTGCGGAGACCATACCAAAGGAAGAGCGCTAATTAGCAAAACACTAAGGGCTGCTTTTTTCTGGCCGACCATGAGCAAGAAAGCAGTGGAAATGGTTAGGCGATGCCAAAAATGTCAAGTGCACGCACTCTTAATTCACATCCCAGTCGAAGATATGATTACTATGGGAGCACCCTGTCCATTCGCTAAATGGGGAATTGATATCATGGGGCAGTTTACACCTGGCTCGGGAGGAAGAAAGTTCTTAGTAGTAGCCATAGACTACTTCAGAAGTGGGTAGAGGCCGAGCCCGTGGCAACCATAACCGAGCAAAGAATCATATGTTTTCTGTTTAACAACATTTGCTGCAGGTACGGAGCACCCCAGATACTTATCTCGGATAATGGAACCCAATTCAATAGGAAGAGAACCCACCCGTGCGAGGGTATGCATATCAGCAAAGGTTCGCCGCGGTTGCTCACCCGCAGCTAATGGGCAAGTGGAGGTAACTAATGTAACAATCTTGCAGGGGATAAAACCCGCTTAGACAAAGTCGAGGAGGATGGGTTGTTGAGCTCACTCGGTACTATGGTCATACAGACCAAACCTAGATCGTCAACAGGAGAAACACCCTTCAAGATGGTATACGAGTCCGGCCGCCATCCCACAGGTCTGAGAAATGTCTCATCGGGTTCGATGGTTCAACGAGGTGGAGAACAAGGAAATAATGAAGGAGGCGTTAGATATTATAGAAGAAAGAAGGGAAGCGCCGCAAAGACGAATCGAAAGATACAAAAGCTCAAAAAAGCAAACTCATGACAAAAGAGTCAGAAGAGACAGCTTCTGGCCGGTGATTTGGTGCTTAAAGTAGCCGATGCCCTCGTAAAAACAGAAAGCCGAGCCGAATCGGGAGGGCCCTTACAAGGTAATCCGAATTTATGCAGGGGGAGCTTATGAGCTCGAGGATATGGAAGGGCACCCCATCAAAAGACCTTGGAACATATGTCACTTAAAAAGTATTTTGTATGAAGAGGTGTGGAAAAAAACCTGTGTTGTTTTAATAAAAGTCTATTACAAAAAAAATCTCTCTAAATGTGTTGATCAAGTAAAACTACAAATGACATCTGATCAGGTGAAACGCCTTCAGATCCGAGTAGGGGTGAACCTCCCTGTGACATCTGATCAGGCGAAACGCCTTCAGATCCGAGTAGGGGTGAACTGCCCTGTGACATATGATCAGGCGAAATGCCTTCAGATCCGAGTAAGGGTGAACCGCCCTGTGACATCTGATCAGGCGAAACGCCTTCAGATACGAGTAAGGGTGAACCGCCCTGTGACATCTGATCAGGCGAAACGCCTTCAGATCCGAGTAAGGGTGAACCGCCCTGTGACATCTGATCAGGCGAAACGCCTTCAGATCCGTGTAAGGGTGAACCGCCCTCTGACATCTGATCAGGCGAAACGCCTTTAGATCTGAGTAAAGGTGAACCGCCCTGTGACATCTGATTAGGCGAAACGCCTTCAGATCCGAGTAAGGGTGAACCGCCCTATGACATCTGATCAGGCGAAACGCCTTCAGATCCGAGTAAGGGTGAACCTCCCTGTGACATCTAATCAGGCGAAACGCCTTCAGATCCGAGTAAGGGTGAACCGCCCTGTGACATCTGATCAAGCGAAACGCCTTCAGATCCGAGTAAGGGTGAACCTCCCTCTGACATATGATCAGGCGAAACGCCTTCAGATCCGAGTAAGGGTGAACCGCCCTGTGAAGCTATGACTAAGGGAAATACCCAACCTATACTAAATATCGGTGAAAAGGTTAGGTTAAATTAACCTAAAAAACACCAAACCATTACAACTCGTAAAGGTCGAAGTGGTCGGGTTACATTTAAGAAATTGCGAATCGGAAAATAGTCGGGGCTATACTAGGAAAAGGCCGAGTTATATTAGGAAGAAATCGTATCAATTCAAACAGGCTCAGATACATCGAGGTTACAATCGACGCCGAACTATCGTACAAATCCAAAGTGTATTCAACTCAAACAGGGGGAGATAAGCCATGATACAAAGCACATCACTATCGTACAAATCCAAAGTGTATTCAACTCAAAAACTTTTCATTAAAATCACAGCTAAGACAATGAACAAGACAAAAACATATACATGTCAACACAAAACCTAAAAAGATTAAACTACAGTGCTCGGAATATGGAGGAGGCAACGAAGGAGAAGCATCAAGGTCGGTCCTTACTCCTGGGATTAGGAGGCCGGCCTTAACAAAGCTAGTTAGAGGAGTAGAAGGCACCCAAATCCAGCGATTTCTTTATAGACTCCTCAAGGGCGTCCTCCCACCAGATGCCTCCGAGATTCTTCCACGTCCCTGCACTCAACCCAAGGAACAGGAGCCCTGCTCAATGCAACATCCTACCCATCTCGGCCAGAAGCCCAAAGAAGCTAGTTGCTCACGAGCACGAGTTAGAGCAAAATCGAAATATTGTGTCGCGGCAGGGGCTAGCTTAACCAGAAAGCGGTAGAATTGTGATACCGGCCAGAGGGCGTAACGGTAGGCTCTCAGAAAGAGTGACCAACGCATCGGGTCGAAATCGACGCTGCCATCCGTCATCCCGCGCCGTAAGATGATCCATCGGATCTAGCCTCGGCTAGTTGAGTTTCCAGCTAGGCAACCCTTTCGATTCTCGCCTAGCCTCGAGCTTCGAGTCGGGCGACCTTCTCCAACTCACCTTAGCCTGGGCCTCAAGTTGGGCAATCCTCTCTGATTCGGCCCTAGCTTCCGATAATCGCGCCGAGCCGGCCCACCTTCTCCGATTCACCTTGAGACAGGGTCTTCTAGAATTTCATCTCTTGGTTCACCGAACGCTGTCCATCCGAGCCTGCTCCAAACCGCCTCCCGCCGTAGCTTTTCTTAAGGGCAACATCTAAGCGATATTCCCTCTCCCAAGCCGAGCCAAGAGATCGAATTAGCCGACAGGGCGGCCTCCAGATCGGCCGACATCTCTGAGCCGGGAGGAAGACGAAGCGCCGAGCTTATGATCTCTACGAAGGTCACAAAGGTGGCGAAGAACCGCACAAGAAAGAAAGTCACATCAGACGGCAAAGGGGTAATAATAAATATGAAAATAGTCAAAAAGGGGAGGAAGGCGAAAAGGGGGAATACCTTCCCAAAATACATCATCATAGCATCGGCGAGGGTCTTCCGCGGCATCTCGTAATCCCAGCAGATCCCTAGCCGTGACCATGGAGCCGAAATATGAAAGAAATTTCTCAAACTCCTTGCAACTGAGAAGAGTCTCCATAGCCGACTGGGACCCGCGGTCTTCTGACGCTTGGAAGCGGGGAGCTAGGAGAAGGGGCCCTCCGAGTGACTCGAAGCCGCGAGACGAGCTCGCAGGCTTCGTCCGGTGGTCAAGGTAGGAGCCAGGTCTGAGGGGAGAGTCACCCTAGACTTGGGGCGAGAAGGAGCCTCCGCTTAATTTTTGATGAGCCCTCCGCCTCTCCTCGGGGGATTCGCGACTGGGGACCTTTCTTTCGCTGGTTCACCCGGCTGAGGCATCCGACCGCAGTGTCCGCATGAATCGATCAAAAAAATAATACAAACGGTCAGGGAAATAGCTAAAAAATAAAATAACAAAGATCATACTATGGAAAGAACCGATAAAGCCTACCAATATCAGGGATAGCTGGGTAAGGATTCGAGCTCAGCCCACAATGGAACAAGATCATGGAATTGCGTCACCGAAAGCATCAGAGGGAATGGCATTCCATTCCCGAACTTTCGACCCTTGCACCTGGATGGAATCGTGCCTAGAATAGGATCCTCGGCTCTGAGTAGCTCGCGCCCATTCCGTGGGAAACCCCAAGAATCACCGTAGGGATCCTGAGGAAAAGAAACGGACTCTAGTCCTTCACATCGAAGGGAGGTGGGTAAAGAAATGGGCATTGTTTCGGGAAGTCAAGTAAAATAAGCCTTTAAAACTCTTTAGCCCAAAACAAAAATAGAAAACTCAAATGGGTTCCTCGTGTCTCGTAATGACACAAAGACGAGAAAACCAACCATATAACGAAAAGTTAGGAGAAAACTGGTTGGGGGGAAGATTGTATTTAACGGAGAGAGAGACAAGGAAGGGATGGAGTGGAAAGCGAAGACCACTGCTCACCTGATCCACGAACCAGGTAATATGCCCCGGGGGAGGATGATCAAGGGTGTCACTAGCCTGAGGCGTGACAAATTCTCACCCCAGGGGAAGTCTAAGAAATTTTATAAAGCTAGCCAGCACGGCTGGGCTAGTCATAGATAGAGGATGAGGAGGGAGAACTTGAGTCGCTCCTACAATCGTCTGATATGGGTCGGCTAAGAGGCCGATCACAGTTACTTCGTCCATAGGAGGAGGGGAAGGGGGATCTACAATGATTAGGGGGATGCCAGAGGGAAGGTTAGAAGGGATGTCACCTAGCTCGGACCAATCTACATCACCTAGGGGTTCATCCCTAAGACAGAGGGAGGAACCAGTAGCTCGCCCCGACCTACCCCCCGAGTCCCCATCAAAAGAAGAAAGACCTTCTAAAAAGGAGTCCACGGCTGATTCGCCGGAAAAATTCTGAGAATCCGAAGCAGATGACATAATAAAAGGAAGAAAAGGGAGGAAGAAGAAAAGGAAAAATCGGTAACAAACCAAAAGAAAAACTAAAGGGGGGTTTAGATGAACATACCCATGGGATTGGGTGGAAGATCGCCGGAGAAAGGTAGTGGAAGCACCACCGAAGGCAGGAAACCAAGGTCGCAAGTGTCGCCAGAATACCCTCACACTAGTATGTCACAGGAAGAAGAGCCGAAATGGCTGAAGGGGGTAGAGGATTCCTACTTATAGAGAAGGAGGGCGAAAATCAAGAAGATAGCGGGCGATCTGGAGCGTCCGATGCCTCTTGTAAAAGAACGGCTGGGATCTGGCACCGCCTCATCTGACCTATAGCAGGTCGACACCTGGACTTGACTATAGACGCGACGTTTGGGAGGCGGGGAAAGGAAAAGACGGGGATATTATAGCACATGAAATCCGAGGAACCTCGTTATTCAGAATGGGAATCCCAAGGATTATTGTGTCAAGGTCGCCGATTATAAACAAATCTTACTCTACTCGGCCTTACAAATACTCAGAGTAGGGGGACTGCTGATGTGACGCCGAATGTATGCTCCCGAAAACCCGCTTTAAAATATGGACTAATATAAGCCGGAGTACCGACCTCTTAGTAAGGAAAGGTTTTCTTAGAGTAATAAAGTCCGACCTAGGTCCTTAGACAAGAGGATGCCGACCTGAAGGTTCTTTAGAAGGTTGCCGACCTCAAAGGTCTCCTGACTCCTGAGGACCCACGACTCGTGACATCTGCTAGATGGACGCCGACCCTGAGGCCCCGCCGACTCGTGACATCTATTAGAAGGGCGCCACCTCTGAGGCCCCACCGACCTATGACATCTGTTAGAAGGGCGCCGACCTTGGAGGCCCCGCCGACTGTGACATATGTTAGAAGGGCGCCGACCTCTGAGGCCCCACCGACTCCGTGACATCCGTTAGAAGGGCGCCGACCTCGAGGCCCCGCTGACTCGTGACATCCGTTAAAAGGTTGCCGACCTCAAAGGTCCCCGACCTACGGATTTGAATAGAATAAGCCGACCTAAGGCCACCGAGCTCACGAAGGTCAAGTCTCGGGAAAGAAGATCCCGACTACTCGATGTAATCCCTGAGATCCAGGGATTGAGAGCCCATACCTTGCAATCCCGGAAATCCAGGGATGGGAAATCGCAGCCTGAATCCCTGGATATCCGAGATCTGCTCTAAAAATCAGGGAAGATCTTAGAGAATAAGGCACCTCCCTGTTATAAATGGGAGAGGGGGGGTTTCATTGGGGATACACATTCTGAGATTACAGCATACTTTAGAGAGAGAGAAAGACACTACTTCATACATTTCGGGTTTTCTTAGCTAAAATCCTAAGATTAACCCGGTTCTTGGTGACCGATCAGCTCGGTGACATCACATAGTATTCACAACGACTTTGTTACTGAGGTTTAGATGATACAGTCCATTTAACAATGTAGCAAAGGCTCACTAGTTTATTTTTAAAATAAATTTTTGTAGGAACCATCACCAATGAAAATGAAAAGCCTTTACGATCCATGACCGAATGGATACAATGTTCTTATGCCCCTTGGGCAAAACAAGTACATCCTATAAAGTTAAAACAAAGCCGGATTCTAAACCCAAAAGAAGTGATCCTATGTCACTTGCCTCGACACTATGCCCGCTCGATAGTAATCATCACTTCCCCAACTCCAAGCTTCCTACTTTGTTCCGCATCCCGATTTATGGTACAAATATGAGAACTAGTACTTAATCCAAAGATTCAAGAAGTAGAAAATATCAGAGCAGGATAATTTGTTTCCAAAACTAAAAGTTCAGACCAAGTGCCATGAAGAATGGGATAGTATCTAGCCCAAAGGGCCCACCACCGCATTTGAGACAAGCGCCCTTCTCCTTGCTCTTCTAACCATCGAGGCCTTGCCCTTACCCTTGAGTTCCTCGACTTGTGGTCCCGTCCGCTTCTTGGTCCTTTTCTTCTTATTCTCGACCTCTTAGATACGTAAGAAATCATAAGGGCGTACTTTCATTAGCGGAGTCTTCATCCGAGACCGAGCGGTCACCAGCTTGTTCATTAGCCCCGCTAAGTCGCATGCAATCTCATTGCGCTTGAAGTTCATAACAAACCGTGAGAAGGAATCGTGAGAGACTATAGGATAAGGCCTGGTCACAGAGAAGTATCCATCTTAAAATCAAGAGCCTCCCACCTCTCGATCATAGATATCATTTTGAGGACGTGGTCCCCAACCTTCTCACCTTCCTTCATCCTTGCACCGAACAGCTTGCTGATATCTCATATCTAGCAGTTCGACTGTGCTCACCACAAATCTCGGTTAAGTGAGATAAAATATGCCTAGCAGAAGTCATTTTCTCATGAGCTCTCTGAAACTCATTAGACATAGAAGCCATCATATAAGCACTGACTTTTACGTCATCCTTAACCCACTTTTCGTGGTTTTCAATCTCTTCCTGATTGGCTCTAGTCCGCACTGGAGGCGCCTGAATATCCGTCTCCAAGACGTATCCCAATGCCTCTATACTGAGGACTATCATCAGATTGCGGAGCCAATTCACAAAGTTAGGTCCGATCAAGGTGTTCTTTTCGAGTAGAATTGCGAGCGGGTTCATTGTCATATTGAGAGTTACGTCTACATTAAGTATGATAGATTAATTAGTGACTCATTCAATTATGATCTGAGTATAGAACTAAGGTCTTTTCTATTCTTTAACCCAGTTCCCACTGCTTTTATCGTAATAACACACTCCCATGTGAAATCCTAAGTATCGTCGCCTACTTCATAGTGGTGATCGAGTTCTTTATAAATTTTAATAGAGGGCAACCGCCGTGTTTCTAGTCTATTAATTTTCATAAAGTGGTGTCTAACACCAACCCATCTAACGGATGATTCAATCTTCTTTTTCCCCTTGTTCACTCCCCTCAACCTATACGGTTTCTATGGTTCGTGAAGAAGTTAAGTTTATACCATCGACGCAACCGCCACAATCAATCTTATCCGACAATCTATCGTGTTTCTAGGGATAAAATTTACTCCAACCGAAGGCATCCAATGCGCTCCCAGAATTTATCCATCCTCCCGAACGACTAACCCTATAACTCTAAGCGTAACACATCCAGCTTGGATTTTAATTTTTCAAAGCTCGATGGAGGCAAGGAAAACCTTGAAACCTTATAAACTTAATAATTTGTCGTGGGAGAATTTTCGCGATTAATGTTACACTTTGCATATTAATTCATTTAAGCACGTTTCGCATTCATACAATATGAATAAACATTCAAAACCTAGTTGCTACCAACATGTAGTTCATGGACTGCTTCAAGAATAAAAACTATGTAATCTAATTACAAGTCTTCGTTCTTAAATCTTCATCTTCTCGAACGGATCTTCCTCCTATCTTCGCTATTACATATAAATTTTACATTGAAAAATTGCATCCTAGATACAAATATTTCTAGTAAAATAAATAGGCTCGAAATGGCCCTTACAACCCAATCGAATAAAACCGAACGATTCAAAACTAAGTCCATTAACCACATCACCATTCAAAAATAATGCATCAAACACATTAAATAAATGGCATTCATAATTAATCTATATATTGATCCAATCAATATAATTTAATCCATCCAAATGAATTAATCCAATTAATTCAAACAACCGTTAATTTTAACTTGTTCCAGATGAGAAAATATTTCATTAAATTAATTCCCCTAATAATAAAATTACCATAATTATATCTTAGTCAAATTAAATCCAATTTAATTTGTGGGAAATTAATTTCCAAACGAAATATAAAAAACAGAATCGAAAAATACGGCCAAGCTCGCCACGCTCGCCAAGTCGCCGAGCAGATCGCCTCGATCGCGATCCACTACCAGCAGCCGGCGGCAGATTCCGAAAGGTGGCCGACAGCAGGCCGGATCATGATCCGCTGCTTGGGACCACGAGGCAGCGCCCGGCCAGCTCCAAGCTCATGGGTCCGTTTACGTTTTCGGCTCATTTTTCGCTTCGATTCTAAAATATTATTTTTTTGATATTTATATTACATATTAAATAAGTTTTTCAAAAGAAAAATAGATTTATATTGTAACATAAAATCATGAAAAATAATTTTTAGATGAAAAATAGAAAATCAACGATTAATACGATTATTATTCCAAAGGATACACCATCCAATCAATCATTCCAAATGCCAAATATCGTATATACGATCGTAAGACCTACGCTCCGATACCACTGTTGGGATTCGGTGCCAAAAACGAAGGCCCAGTAGAAGCGGTAAAATGAAAATTAATTCGATCAATCCCTACGAGGATCGATCGAGCTATGTATATACGAATATAAAAATGAAAACAAGGAAGATAAGAAATCATACCCTCGTAGTCCACTAATTAAATGGTGATATACGAGAAAGCGTTTCCCCAAGCTTTAGGCGATCTCCCTACGATTCCAATCCGCTCCAAGCTCTTGGATGATCCAACGACAAAAGTACCGCGTCTCTACTTGCCACATCGGAGAAACGACCAGAACGACTATACCTCATCCTCTAAGGATACAACTACAACAAGTATATAGGAGCTAATCGAAAATGTGATTATAACACTCCAAGTGTATAACTCACAATCTCTCAATATATGTTTAATTTTCTCCAAGAAGAACTCAAGATATGAAATGAAAAAGATGAAGACTTAGAGAAAAAATGTTTCTCTCTCTACTCTCTTTTCACGGATGAAACAACCAAGTATTGTGTTAGAGTAAGTCTTCACCTATTATTATACTTCAACCCACATGACACAACTCATTACACATGAGAGATTGCCCACAAAGTTATTGTCTTCCATTTAAAAATGGAAACAAAGACTGTGGATGGTAGGTGAAAGGGGGCAACAACATAAAGAAATCGGACGAGTTCGGTTCGTATCGGACTCCCATGAGTCCAAACAGATAAAATCCAATTTTGTTCCGATGTATTTATATCAATTAATTAATCTAATTAATTAATTATATCAAATACAAAATAATATAATTGATTTCTCCAAGAAATAATTCTTTTCATTAATTAATTATTTTCCCTGTTATTTATTTTATTCATTATTCCATAATTTAATTTATCCAATAAATCAATTGTGACATCCAATTTCACTATTAATTAGATATCCAATATATAATATACATAATGAGAGAATAAGCTCGATTCATTCCATCGTCAATCCTATAGCGACTCTGTAGGTCCGTCTCGCTAGCAATGGGAGGAACCAAAGAGTAGTAGCACCACCTACCCACTCGGCGGCCTACACCGTATCCCAACCGAGAATGAATGATTGGGATCATTCAAGAACCATTCTCGTGAATACCAAGATACGAATAAACCCTTCTTTCAAATGTCCCGATCAAGTTATAGGGTCATGGTCACCAAACCCTATCTTCACTTGACGCTATGCATGAGTTAATGCAAATCGAGATCATCGAGCTCTCGTGTATCCAATACAACTAGCTCCAATGCTTTGTCCAAAGACTTATGATCTCATCCGCCAATAACCGCATAGACAAATAACCTGCTCACTAACAGGAGAAAGAATTCTATCTTGGTATTTAGTAGACCTCCTACCCGCCCGTCAAGATGCACGCCGAGGTTGACCCCCACCTTCCGGCTCGGGTCGAACAACTCTAATGAAAATCTTAACGTCACAAGCACATCCCTACCAAATCCTCAAGTCTAAGGTTCACGAATACCTATCACAACCTTTCGATTCCGTCATCGACTGTCCCTAATGAAATCCGTGTGACGAATCGAGGGTGAGTCGGTTCGAGTATACTAATCCACTTTGCATACCGTAACGTGTGCTCCCACTAACCATTAGTGTTCGACAAGCACTTTCCATATCAAAGAACACGCCATACAAGTCTTCACATAAACTTAACGCCTACCAAGTTTCATCGACTTGCAAATGATTAAGTATTTGAGCTATAAACCTTTCCAAAGGCCGATCCCCTTTATCCAATAAGGAGTGGAATGTTTTGCTCCCAAATACACGGACTAGTTTCTATATATATATTTACGAGTTAGGAATGCCAGAATCGCGGTAAATAAAAAAACAAACAATCGCCTTATGATAAATATTTACATAATAACAAGTACAATGCCCTCACTCAACATCCGCCGAGTGGCATTCGAGGGCATACTCCTAACATATGATTTATGTTATGATCTTGTCGCATGGTGTTCGATTCTCGTAAAAATCGCTTGATTTCGTTATTTCCTTGTTCCCATGAATCAGATGAGTTATTTGTGTTGTGAGTTTCGGATTCATAATCCGATGTCGTATCATGATTTTCGATATTTTGGGTCATTTTGTAATTTTCTAAAGTTTAGGAACTTACTTCCATTTCGTATCCCGAGCCGCCGCATGGCTCAATCGTGCCTTCTTTTAGCGCTTAGATTCATCGATGCGAATACTTAGTAAATGTGCCTTGGAATTCCAACTTTAGTCGTGTTCGGTCTCGTGCCTTCCTCAAGAAGTTGAACCGCACTCAAGACATCGATCGCCGCATAAATAGCGATGCTATTTATGATTGATTACGATGCTATTTGTGTATAGTTAACGACGCTAACTATTAGTCATAGCGCATGCTAATGTATTCAGTGTTTTCGATAGTAGGTTCGACTCCGAATTCGGGTTCCGACTAATGTAGCGCGCGCTAAGCTTTCGTGCGCACACTAATGACTAGCAGATAGCGCGCACTAAACGGTAGTAGCACAAGCTAACAACACCAGACATAAGCTACTGGACTACTGGCGATCCCATTAGCGCGCATTATTTTCAATAATTAGCGCACGCTAACTATACCTAGCATAAATAAGATGCAACAAGATCTTTTTCGTCATTTTTCACCTCTTCTCATCCCTTGGGTGATTTCTCGCGATCTTGGGGCGATTTGTGGAGAGCTATCTGTGGAGTTCCTTATTTATCGATCAGATTACTCTAACGGTTACCATCATCCTAATCCATCATTTCCATCCGAATTCAAGGTATTTTCGCTTAGAACCCTAACTTTGTCAATTTTGGGGTTTTTCTCGATCGTCTATTTAAACTCGAGTTGTTCAGCTTATGTTGTGATATTTCATATTGATTATCAAGTATCGAGTGATTCCCAATCCGCTTTCACCGCTTTGGTATGTGAGTTGTCGATTCAGGAGGTTTTGTGAAAACCTCGCCCGTATCGATCAGACGGTATTGTTATGGTTGGTAATCGGGTTGTGGGTGTATTCCATTCGGTTATTGATGTAGTTTAGGACTGATCTGTGTTAATCTCTCGCTTAGGAGCGACGTGTTCACTCCGGGTCATTCCTAGTCGCCGCTTAATTTCCGTCTCGTCAAGATGTCTCAAAGGCAAGTACTTTACATTGGTATGCATATTCTACTATTTGATTTATGGCTTCCCGTGTATGTTGCGGATGTGAATGCGTATGTTCACCTGTGGATGGTCTTACTGACGCCCGGGGATACGTAGGGCCGTGTGTATGTGTATCGTGAATTGGGGTTAACCACACAGGGATGGTCCGACGGCTCGCGCCGCGGTGGCCGTGAGTCTCGTATCAACTGCTAACCTTGAAATGTTTTGTTGAGAACCATGTTTTGTGCTCGTGCACCGTAATACTCCGAAATATAAATGTTTTCTAAAATGAGTTATGGTGCATAATTCATCCGATTAGAATGGTAGTTCAAATGGATTGTACTTTCACTACCGTTGTCGCTAACCCCTTAAATGGGGAAAATACTTTTATATTTCGTACAGTGTCTTGGAGGCAAACGAGCATGCGGACAAGACGCAGGATGATGGGCAAGGGTGATTCTGCTCAATGGTTGTTTGTTTGGCGCCTTGTCTTTTAATTTTATTAATTATGTCATTTGTTTCAAGACTCGAGTACTTTCTTCTTCGGGACTTGTAATTGTTGTGGTCCCGCTTTGGGAAAGATTTATTTGTCACCACAGTTCGGTCTATTTGTTTTGAATGCCTTAAAATTGGGGAATTGTTTGTATGTTGATGATGTTTATCACCATGATGTCGAGTTTGTGCGTTAGCCTGGTGGATTCCAAAGGGTTGGGTCCACGGCACCGTAATATGCCCCAACGCCTCGGGGGTGTTACGTAATATATTACCCGTGTCAAGACAAAGGAAGTTGTGTCGATGTCACTTCGGTCCGTCAGAGAGGAGATCCCGACTAGAGACAAAGTGATCGATCGATAAGATATGGACGCAGCCCTCCCCGTCTAGTAGCTATCGGGAGAGTTCACCAGGGAGGTTCTACCCTACATTGTGCTTCTTTTCTTGCTCATTTGGTTAAACTAGTGATTGAGGAGGTTGTAGATGCCTGTGCCGAAGTCCCTGTGCCCACTAAAGAGGTAAGTTCCGAGGGGAAGCTTTAGGTGGCTTTATTGCATGGCTAAAAAAATCTTGTCATTGCCAATTATACCAAGGTACATGTTTCCTTTGTATTCTTCAAATATTAAAAAGAATTATATATTAAGAGATGAGGAGTACAATTGTTTGTTTGAATGGAAAATAAAATTTGGTGTCCTCGAGAATAATTTTTGTTATAATTATTCTCTTTTTGAATTTGTAGATAAATTTGTTTATTGTTTGTTTTCTTCCGATATTTCCTCGATATTTTCCATTCAAACTTAAAAAAATTACTAATAATAGTAATATTTGGCTTTTTATGTCCCTATATATTAAATCGACATTAATCTAACTGACCTAAGAAATATGGTCCTCACAATGACGGGTCGTGGCACAAAGATGACATCATCAAAGATTTGTTTGTTGTTGCACCGAGTCTTTTTGGTGACCCGTTATAAGTGTCGTGGGGTACGACCATCTTTGATGGTGTTGGTGATGCTTCATTGTACATACATCAGAATGATCTTTTGGAGAATGTTCAGAGCATTACATGGCTTAGCTTATCAGTTGTACATTTTTTGATTTTGTAAGTCATTTTTTTACATGCATATTGATGTAATTATCAAAATTCATATTTTGCTTTGAATATTAAATATTTTTGCTTAACAAAATGAGTACCTATCTAAACTGCATGTGGGCACGAAGAACGAGGAACTGTATGGATATACTGATCCCCAATCCATACAAAATATGGGAAATAAGGGAGAAGAGATCTCATGATACATCACTAAGCATATGTGTGATTCAAAGAAACAGATATACTTTGGACCTTACCATCATAAGTAAGTATAAATTTATAAAATTCATCCTATATTTGCACGCACACACGCGCACACACACACACACACACACACACACACACACATATATATATATATATATATATATATATATATATATATATATATATACATGTAGTGTGTCAAATGTGTACGTGTATTTGATATAAAATTATATACTTTTATGAAGGTATTTGTAAATTTGCAAGAAAATTAGATTTTTTTGTGATCACGCTAAATTAGAGCTATTTGCATATTTGCTTGTATAATGTTTGTTCATTCAAAGGACCATTGGAAACTTTTGGTCATTATACCTACACAAAGGATGGTCATGTGGTTTTGCTCGATACACCCTAAGCCCGACGCTTGCATTAAACTCGTAGTCCAAATGCAGTAAGCTTTAATTTGTAGCATATTTACTTGTTAAATCGTATATTGTCATCTCAACTAGTGTTATATTTCAAACAACACCGTGACCTCATTTAAGATGATGGGTGGTATGCATACAAGCAAATCAAATGAGGCGATTAGTTGAATAATTCCCAAAGTAAGTAATACAATTTAGTTACATTTAGATATTTACTGATATTTTTATATAATTTCTTTTACAAAATGACTTTTTAGTGTAATAAAAAAAGTCGAAAGATGGGAGTGTGGGTATTATATGATGTATCGATGTGGACCATAGTTTGAGCACATATTACCCGATGGTTGTATGGAGGTACCGAGTTAATCGCCTTTTGATTTTTAATTTATGATATGCAATACGTGTAATTTATGTATCGGGAGTGTGGTTATTCCGTGTTGTTTATGTCGAGAATGAATCTTTAGTTGGGTGTATTTATATGTATGTCTTCTTTGTTGTGATGAGATGTTGAGAATGTCTATCAATATGCATTTCATCTGTCTTGTGTTGCAATTATGTGTTGGTATATTGGCATTCCGGGTTGATCCATATGTTGTGTTTTACGATCGGGATTTATCCTTATACCGGGTTTATGTATTAAATTAGGGTTGTTTTATTTTAGTTTTTCCTCTCAGAAGTTTGCACTTTAGTGTTGGTTTTGATTTTTTTCTCTGATTCTTATCAGCATTGTGTTTTTGTTCTATTTTGTTCATTTAGCACTTGGTAATGTCTGCATGTGATATTATTATTATATATTTAAACTTAATCTAAAATTTTAAAGTATGACTTAGGTTTAAATCTCTTCCGATTGGGTAATTTAACTGCTTATGCAACATGTTATTTCAGTTTGTATATTATGCAGGTGTTGTGATACTATGTAATTATTATTTGTATTTTTGAGATATTATTTTTATATGTGCAGATGCTCGATGATGTTAGTATTGAAATTCTAACTGAATGGGCACAATATTTTTTTGGAGGTTAGAAATCATCTTGAAGTTGCACACAACACATGATACTTTTGTCAGTTGTAGCAGCATAAGTTTTTCAAACTTCTACTTTAGTAAAATCTCATGTTGCTATTTTGGTGTCGGTTGATGAAATTTGTTATCATTGAATGTAATAAAATTGTTGTAATCGCTCAATCGATAAAATTATGGTTGCAAGTGTATGTTGTCAATTTATCGAATTTGGGTTGTAGCAAAGTTAGGAAATAGGATTTCCTAACTTTTTTCTTTTTTAACAAAAGTTGTAAAAACCACCGTTATATTTTTTCCAATACAACAACGGCCGAAAGAAATCGTTAAATAACAAATAACAACATAGGTTAAAAATCATAGTTAAAATCGAAATATAACAACAATTGCTAGGAACCGCCGTTAAACAATTAGGCGGAGCGCTTAATGAGGTTTCACGCAACCAGGTTAACTGCACAGCTTAATGTTGGGATTCGTGCCAAAACAAATATGCAATGGAAAATAAAATCACACAAATTGTGCTCTTGAACTCCCAAGAGAATCGATCAAGGACCGTATAAACAAAAATTCATAAAAATAATATTCAAAATCATACCCTCGCACTCCAACTTCTTAATTTTGATTTGATGATGGAGAGCGTGAATCCAATCCGTGAAGCCTTTTGTAAATCCAAGACCGAAAGTGTCGACGTCTCTACAATTCACGCGTTGGACATATAAATGGAGTAAAACTTTATTTTCCCATTCTCTTGCAACACGACTAAGAGAAAATTAAGGAAGCTTTTTTCTTGATATTTATCTTACCACTTAGGTGTGTATATAAATATCTCTTTCTTTCTCAAAACCAACTTTGAGAACAAAGAAGAAGAAATTCTCTCTACCTTTTACTTGTGTTCGGCCGTGACTTATGAATAGTGGAGTGTTGAGTTTTATTTGTTCACAAGTCACACCAATCACCATTTCAAAGTCTCCTCATTATCATATTCCCTGACAAGTGGAATAAAGACCAACTTTATGCTTTAGTCTTCCACCATTTAAGGCGAGACAAAGACAAAGTGAGGGATGGGGGGCAAGGTTCTTCTAGATGGTCCAACCATCTAGTCCGTATTTCGAACCCTCGTATATTTAGTCCGTTAAATAAACTATGATTCATCACAGTGTATTTATACAAATTAATTAAAATTAATTAATTATATCAAATACGATATAATTAATTTCTTCAAGAAATAACTATATTTGAATTGAGAAAATTATTCAATAAGTTATTTAATTAACTTGACCGCATTTAATTTATCCAATGCAAATCAAGATCACAGAGGTCCCATATATCAAATACAACTAGCTCAGTTGCTTTGGCCAAATACTTTTGATCTTATTTGCCACTAACCATATAGGACATTTGTAATATCTGGGGATAATTTTTTTTCATTTTACTGTTGTGTTGTACGTATTCATTTGGTATTGTATAAGTGTTGTTGTATTTGACTGATACAATGTATATTGTATCGAATATTTCTAATCAAAATATCTTTACTTGTCATTGGTATTGTATTTGCCGACTGGATGTTGGTGAGTTTTAATTTTTGGCTAAGTATATTAGCCATAGCGTACGCTACATGTATAGCATTACCTACGATATATGTGGAGGGTTATGTATGTTAAACCATGTTGATTACGTACGTAACATAGGTATCGATCGATTCGACTTTCTGCGGTAGGGCCATGCTTGATCCGGATATTCGCTTTTCGAGACAGCCTTCGCCAATGATCATTATGTACGCTATGCATGGATGCTAATGTACGTAATGTTGTGGTTGTTACGCACGCCTTTAGCGCTAACGCACGAATGCAGTCCCATTTTGAGGCAAAGAGTTCGCACGTAGCGACGCCACGTAGGTCGAGCGCACGTAATGAGGATTAACGACGTTATGCGATGGGATAGCGACCATAATGAATCAGGCATTATAAAGACATGTTTAGACTTTCATATCTTAATGATCCATTTTAGATTTCTCTCCCAAGAAATCATCACTCTGAATCCCTTAGTGATTCCTAACCCTTCCAACTTGTTTCTGAGCTTCATAACTTGGATCGAGCTCTGGAGTTTGAAGATTGAGTGGATTCTTGAAGGGTTTAAGGTTGTTATTCATTCTTCTATAGGTATGTTAGCTTATCTTGTGTTTTACTCGAGTTTTTGATGATGTTTTTGTTGTTTAGCTCGTGTAGCTTGTGTTTGTTGGAGGATATTTTGATTCTTCATGGTTTTTATGAACTTATGGTGAAGAACTTGGTGATTATCACTTGAGGTTGATCAGATTCTTGATGTTTAAGAATACTTGGAGATTTTAATCATGTCTAGGAATAGTTATGTTAAGATTTTTAGATGATTAAGATAGCTTTGAGTTAATTATTGTTGTCGGTTGTGTTCTTGAGAGATTATAATCATTTTAGTGCAAGATTATGATGAGTTATGTGGATAATTATCATAATCTTAAAATGGTTAAGATAATCTTATTGATTAATCAAATTCTTGAGGAATTGGTGATCGATATTGGTGGAATCATGTTTGGTAGTGTTGATGATGTTTTTGAGGTGATAGTGATAATATTGATGATATTATCATTATAGATGATTTATTTGATGTTGTTCTTGATAAATCTTTGTCAATTATTTTTCACAAGTGTTAAGAACATAATGATCATGTTAATTGATCATTGAGGTGATCGAGAATGTTAGAATTCATAGTTGAGGACTATGATATTCGTCATGGGGTTTGATCGATTCATGATTGAATCGAGGTTAGCTTTTGTGTTATTCTCGATTGATATTACATTATTGAATTAATCGTATTTCATTCAAGGTTGTTCGAGTGCTTGTGATCACCTGAGGACGCCATTCGTTGTTCGTTGAGGATTTCATCGCCTTGATTAAGGCAAGTTTTATAGTTGTACTAGTCAATGAGATTAATGTTATCATATATATGTATGAATGTGTTGTCGATAGTCGGTTCATGCGTATCGATGTATCGATGGTTATTGTTGATCGATGTTCCATTAAGATATTGTTGTGATCATTGTTATTGATATCCGTGTTTTTCTATTGATGTTGTATCGGCCGATCAAGGCATCGACGATTCGATTATCATCTCTATCTTCGGGGGCCGATTAAAAGTGCCGCGCATCCGTTATCGTTGTTGTTATCGATCGCCGCTCTAAGGCAATCGAGGTATCAATTTGGGACCGCCGAGGATTTCCATCCGCTGAGTCGTTGTTATCGATTGGTCATTCCGAGACAATTGAGGTATCAATCGGGATTTTCGAGACGGTTTCCATCCGCTGTCGTTGTTATCGATCGTCATTCCAAAGCGATCGAGGTATTGAATTGGGATCACGAGGATGGTGCCCATCCGTGAGTTATTGTTGTCGTGTTGGCCGACTCAAGGCAGCACACTATCATTCTACCAAATTCGATAATTTTGTGATCTTTGCCATTTGTGATTGTTTGTGTTTGGAGGCTAGTCTCGGCTAGTGCTCGATGGGTAAGTTTGGGGCTTGAACCTTCGCGGTTGGTTTCCCAACACCTACAGTTTAGTAGGTCACGGCCATTGGGTGATCTCATTATGGGTAAGTCTGGGGCTTGAACCTTCGCGGTTGGTTTCCCAACACCTGCAATTCAGCAGGTCACGGTCATTGGATGACCTCGTTGTGATACAGCTTCGTGTTGTTTGGCTTCGGCCCCTCATTGTGATACAACTTCGTGCTGTGTGGCTTCGGCCTCTCATTGTGATACATCTTTGTGCTGTGTAGCTTCGGCCCTCATGTGATACAGCTTCGTGATGTGTGGCTTCGAGCGCTCATTGTGATATGGCTTCATGCTGTGTGGCTTAGGCCCCTCATTGTGATACAGCTTCGTGTTGTGTGGCTTCGGCCCCTTATTGCGATAGCCTTCGTGGCCGTGGCTTCGCCCTCATTATGATACACTTCGGCCGTGGCTTCGACTTCATTGTGCCACAACTTCGTGTTGTGTGGCTTCGCCCTCATGTGATACAGCTTCGAGCTGTTTGGCTTTAGGTCATTGGATGATTTTCGATTTGACCGAGTGGCTTTCGTGCCATCATGACATTTTGCACTTCTACCGAGGGCTTTGTGCCATGTGTGATGTATCGGTGTTTCCGCTGAGCCTTCGGGCATTGTGGTTTGTATCTATTTCAGCTTTGGTTTGGTTTACCTTCTGGTAATTCGTTGTTGTGTTCTATAGTGATGATTCGCCATCAAGCACTTGTGTACTAACCCGCTGAGCAGTATTGATCGTATTCCGTGGCATAGTGTTTCACGAATGCTCGGTTCTTACCTTGGTTTGTGAGCATCTCGTATTATCATTGTTGTACCGTTTATTTTGCTAGTAACACTCATTTTTACACATATTTTTATAAGGTTTTTCTGGATTTTAAGATCCTAAAATGTGTAGAATTGTGTCGCTTGTGCTCATATTGTGTTTGTTGACTCGATCACGCTTGGGTATGTTTTATTTGATTTTATAGGTGTTTTAAGGACATTATCAAGTAAGAGCAAAGTCTCAATCCCCAATACATATCAAGCAATGCGGAAACGAGAGATTGAGCTGAAAAAGAAGAAAAAACGGAGTCAAAACGGATCAACATGGACTCGGCCATGTCATCTGACATGGGCCATGTCATCGCCCGACCGCGCCATATAACACGGCCGGGTTGCTTGTCCGTAACCATTTGCAAATTCTAGAATACTATGACATGGGCCGTATCATTTGACACGGCCATGTCACTTTTCTCGAGTCAAACAACTTTGTTGAAGTTTGTACACGGCTTGAACAAGATTTTTGGTTTTGGGGTTGATAAAAAGGCTCTAGAATGGACTTAGAAAGATATCCCGAGATTTGGGGAGTTGGAGAGAGAGAAAACATAAGATTTGAGAGAGAACTTACCAAAAGAAAGAGATTTTGAAGGAAGTGCAAGGAATAACACATCACGAACACTTGAAGGCGTGAATCGAGACGACTCAAGACACCATCCGAGCTTTATCTTCTTCCTATCGCTTACTAATTTTGTCTGCTTTGTTTAGCATGAACATGATGAACATGATGATTATTAATCTTTCTTTCACTACCATGTCCGGCTAAACTTGTTAGATTCCGGGCATGGGAGTACGTTGATTCATGATGTTTTTGAGGGATTGATGATTATATATATCTAGTGTGATTTCTTTATCAAATGCTTGGTTTTAATTCATGTTAGAACACTTGATCAATGTTTTTACATGTTTAACTTAATTGCTCATAATTCGAGAGAAGAGGGCATTAATAGGTTTAGTATTTGACATAGTTAATTACGAGATTGAGAAATCGGTGATAACCTATGATGTTATTTAATCCTACATTTACTCAGATACTTGTGACTGTTTAAAAATATAGCGAACAAGTTTTTGGCAATGTTGTGGACTAATTTATTTTTATTAGTTTTGATATTATGATAAGTGTTTCTAGTCTTACTTTAGACATTTTATTATTTTTTTAATTAACTCATGTTGTGCACATTTAAATCCTACTCAAGGAGTGCATGAACACCCGCTCATGTCGAGTGCCTTTAGAAACTTTCATCCCTAAGTTGAAGCATTCTCCCGAAGAACAAGTGCTACCTTAAGGAAACTAAGAAGGGATCTTTTGAAGACATGGAGAGAGCAGAGACAACACGGGGATGAATAACACGAACGAGAATGCAATAATCCAGACAATGAGGGGGAAGGATTGAAAATCCAACAACTAGATGCAATCAATTCGGGATGGATTCCGACCAAAGCTTGACCGAAACTTTGGATGAATCACTTATGTTCCAATCA
Source organism: Orobanche coerulescens (assembly GCA_033398695.1). Lineage (NCBI taxonomy): Eukaryota > Viridiplantae > Streptophyta > Magnoliopsida > Lamiales > Orobanchaceae > Orobanche > Orobanche coerulescens. The sequence continues at coordinate 148,776,974 of CM065802.1, forward strand.
ACGCTCTGAATTTCGAGTTGAAGCCTGCCTTAATTTCAATGGTTCAACAAAATCAATTTGGAGGATTTGCTGTCGAGGATCCACATGCCCATCTCACACATTTCATGAAAATATGTGATACTATCAAAATGAATGGGGTCTCGGATGATGCAATACGCTTACGATTGTTTCCATTCTCTTTGAGAGAGAAAGCGAGAAACTGGCTTGGGAATTTAGCTCCGGGAAGTATAAGGACATGGGAGGATTTGAGCGAAAAATTTTTGTTCAAATTTTTCCCACCTTACAAGACTTACTCAATTTCATCAGCTGGAATCCGAACCGTTATATGAAGCATGGGAACGTTTCAAAGATCTACTAAGGCGATGTCCTCGACATGGTTTCCCAGAAGACCAACAAAAGTGTTTCTTCTACAATGGTCTTAAGGGAGAAACAAGGAATTTTATTGATGCTTCCATGGAGGGGCATTGCTAGAAAGAAGCGTCAAGAATCATATGGATTAATAGAAGAAATGGCTATGAATAGTTATCAATGGCCGATGGAAAGAGAAAATGTTAGAAGGGTGGCCGAGATATCCGATTCGACTCCTATCAAGGCACTAACTGCAAATGACAATGTTAACTACTCACTGGGGACGAATAAAAGGAGGTGATTCAAAATAGCTCATCAAGGAATTTCACTACCGTCCGACCCATTGGAGGAGGCTCATTACATTAATAATCGAAATTACAACAATTTCCAGAATAATCCACCGTCGGGTTTCTACCATCCCTCCAATAGAAATCAAGAAAAGTTTAGCTATGCTAATCCAAAGAATGCCTTACAACCACCGGCCGGATTCAAAGTGTCAAATGGTGAAATAATTGAAGAAGCAAAGCCAACGTCAAATCTCGAGAATATTTTAGCTACCTTTATGATGGAAACAAAAAGTCGATTTAGTCGAGATGAGGAAAAATCAGATAAAATCGAAGTCCATGTTACTCAATTAGCTACCACCATGGGAGCTCAAATGAAAAATCTCGAAACTCAAATTGGAAAATTGGCTAAAGTTGTCGGAAGTCAACATCACCGGGGACAATTTCCGAGCAATACCGAAGTAAATCCAAAAGAATCTTGTCAAGTTATCACCTTAAGAAGTGCAACGAATCATGAAGGGCCAAAAATGCCAACGGTCCAACAAAGTGAGGGAGCCAAAGAGGATCAAATCAAAAATGTAGATGAAGAAGTGGAGCATGACACATCTAAGGGGGATGAGAAGCCTAAAATATCTTCTAACTCTACTTCTAATTTTAAAGTTCCTCTCCCTTTTCCTCAACGTTTTAAAAAGAAAAAGCTAGATGCACAATTTGCAAAATTTTTAGATATCTTCAAGAAAATTAATATCAATATTCCTTTTACAGACGCTGGAACAAATGCCTAATTATGAAAAAATTCTTGAAGGATGTGATGTCAAGAAAAAGAAGGATGGAAGAGCATGAGATGGTTAAACTAACCAAGAATGTAGCGCTATTATCCAACACAAATTACCTCAAAAGCTTAAGGACCCGGGTTGCTTTTCCGTTCGATGAACCGTTGGAAAGGTTGCATTCGATAAAGGCTTGTGTGATGTAGGTGCTTCAAGTAACCTTATGCCTTTATCTATTTTCAGAAATTAGAGTCGGGAAATGAAAGCCACAACGATGATGTTACAATCATGACCGATCCATAACACACCCTAAGGGGATTGTTGAAGACGTGCTCGTAAGGTCGATAAATTTATATTTCCAAATGGATTTCGCTGCTCAACATGGAAGAAGATGAATATCTAGCATTTATCCTTGGACGTCTGTTTTTAGCAATGAGAAAGGCTCTTATTGATGTCGAAAGGGGAGAATTAATACTACGTGTTAACAATGAGCATGTTCTATTTTCCATATTTAAAGCTATGAAATTTCATGATGATATGGAATATTGCAATGTTATTGATAGTATAAGTTTGTATGGAAAGAAAAAAGTCTTACACTCATTATCTTCAGATCCGTTAGAGTTTCCTCTTGCGAACTCATGCTTTTCTAGTGACTCAACCTTGGAGTTTAATGATTCTGACTTGTTTGATTATGTTTGTGAATTGAATTACCTACAGGAAGAACCGAAAATTAATAAATTCGATGATTTTAACAAAGAAACAGAACAAGAGGAGCATGCAGTAGTTGCTGAAATCAAGCTAACGGGCGACTCGACCTTGTCAATCGACATACCCAAAATTTAAGTCCTGCTTCATCTCAACAGTGTATCACAACCAAGATTGGACCTTAAAACCCTTCCAAAACACCTCAAGTGTGCATTTCTAGATGGTAATAATACAAATCCGGTAATTGTATCCTCTTCCCTTACCTCTACTCAATTAGATAAATTGCTGTGTGTTGAGAGCTCATAAGTCGGCTATAGGATGGTCTATCTCAAACTTGAAGGGAATTAGCCCTTAAATATGCATACATAGGATTTTGCTTGAAGAAAATTATAAACCTAAAGTGCAAAATCAACGAAGACTTAATCCTATAATGAAAGAAGTGGTAAAAAGGGAAGTGCTCAAACTGTTAGATGCTGGAATGATATATCCAATTTCTGATAGTGAGTGGGTGAGTCCTACGCAAGCTGTGTCTAAAAAATGGGGGATGACCGTGATTAAAGATGAGAAAGATGAATTAATTGCTATGAGGGTAGTTACGGGATGGCGAGTGTGTATAGATTACAGGGCTTTGAATGGAGCTACTCGCAAAGACCAATTTCCTCTCCCCTTCATTGATCAAATGCTTGATAGATTGGCGGGGCATGAATATTTCTGTTTTCTTGATGGCTATACAGGATATAATAAAATTTACATAATGCTCAAGATCAGAAAAATGGCTTTTACATGTCCTTATGGAATTTATGCATATCGTAGATGCCGCTTGGCTTATGTAATGCCCTACCCACTTTTCAACGCTGCATGACGGCTATCTTCCATGGTTTGATCAAAAATATAATGGAAGTATTCATGGATGATTTTTCGGTGTTTGGAAATTCATTTGATCATTGCTTGCATAATATCACTTTAGTTTTGCAAATAGTGAAGATACTAATCTTGTGCTAAATCGGGAGAAATGCCACTTTATGGTGCAAGAAGGGATTGTCCTAAGCCATAGAATGTCCCCGTAGGATTAGAGGTTGATAGATAGAAGATTGTCGCCATTGAGAAACTTCCTCCGAATAATGAAAAGGCTATTAGGAGTTTTCTTGGTCACGCCGGTTTTTATAGAGGTTCATAAAAGATTTTTCAAAACCACTAAACCTTTGAGTAAATTATTAGAAAAAGATACCGATTTCATTCTTTCTAATGAGTGTTTGTAGGCATTTGAAACTCTAAAGAAGGCATTAGAGAGTGCTCCTATCCTCGTAGTACTGATTGGTCTCAACCTTTGAGATCATGTGCGATGCAAGTGATTATGCGTTGGAGCCGTGTTGGGATAACGTTGGGAGAAACTCTTTCGAGCTATTTACTATGCAAGCAAAACATTAGACAGAGTCCAAAAATTACACAACAACGGAGAAAGAAATGCTTGCCATGGTATTTGCTTTTGATAAGTTCCGATCATACTTAATTGAACAAAGACGATAGTACATACCGACCACGCACTATCAAGTACTTGTTCGAAAAGAAAGATTTCAAACCTCACTTGATTCATGGATTCTTCTTTGCAAGAGTTTGACGTGGAAGTTCGAGATATGAAGGGTTGTGAGAATGTGGTGGTTGACCACTTATCTCGCCTTGAATACAAGAAGGAGAAGGAGCCATCAAGGGATTAAAGAAGAGTTTCCGCACGAGCGGCTTTTATGATAGAAGCTAAATTTCCTTGGTATGCCGAAATGGTTAATTTTGTTGCAGGTGTACTACTCCTGACTTATCTCATTATCAAAAGAAGAAATTCCTCCATGATATCAAGTTCTATATGTGAGATGATCCACTACTTTTCAATAGATGTGCGGACATGATAGTGAGGAGGTGTGTGCCGCAAGAGGAATGGGAGGAAATTCTTCAACAATGTCATTCTTCACCAACCGAGGACACTTGAGCAACACGGATTGCCGCAAAGCGGATTTTATTGGCCTACGTTATACAAAGATTGCTATCTCTTCATTCAACAATGCGATAGATGCCAACGGTGGGGAATATTTCAAGGCCATGAGATGCCCATGACCAACGAATTGAGGTTAAACTTTTCGACGTCTGGGGTATCACTTCATGGGTCCATTTTCCTCATCATTTGGGAATAAGTATATTCTCGCTAGCAATGAGTATGTATCTCGATGGGTCGAGGCAATTTCTTCCCTAACAAATGACGCACATGTGGTGATGAAGTTTTTAAAGAAGAATATTTTTTGCCGGTTTGGAACCCCAAGAGCGTTAATCAGTGATCGGGGATCATACTTTGTAAACAAAATCATGGATAAACTTCTCAAAAATATGGGGTCCGATCAAAGAAATCATTGGCCTATCATCCAAAAGCAAATGGACAAGCCGAAGCATCTAACAAAGAAATTAAACTAATCTTGGAAAAGACGGTGAGTACATCTCGGAAAGATTGGTCGTCCAAGCTTGATGATGTATTTTAGGCTTATCGCATGGCCTATAAAACACCTTTGGTAACATCTCCCTATCAACTCATATTTGGGAAATCATGTCATCTACCTCTAGAGTTGGAGCATAAGGCGATGTGGGCAGTAAAAAGAATAAATATGGATTTTGAGGCCGCTGGAAAGAAAAGATTGTTAGAGCTGAATGAGTCGGAAGAATTTCGGGATGAATGCTACGAAAACTCTCGAATCTACAAAGAGAGATCTGAAAGATGGCACGACAATATGATCGTAAAGCGTGAATTTGTGCCGGGACAATAAGTACTTCTCTATAATTCAAGATTAAAATTGTTTCCCGGAAAATTAAAATCAAGATGGTCAGGGCCATTCGTGATCAAGAAAGTACTTCCACCCGGAGTAGTCGAGCTCATGAGCAGAGATGGTGAGCTATTTAAAGTTATCAGACAATGAGTCAAACACTACTATCATCCAAATCAAAAGGAAGCCGTGTCCGTGATAATTTTAATCGAGCCATAGAACTTCTTGTTGCAGGCGTCCGTCTGAAGACATTAAACTTAGCGCTAATTGGGAGGCAACCCAATAGTTCTTTTTAGTTTTGTTCTTATTCGCATTTTATTTTTATTTTTCATTGATGAGGAACTGACCGATTCAACTGTAGGTGTTCAATTCGCAGGAAAAAGAACCGGAGAAACAAACGCACTTTCCAGGCTTGTATGACACGGTCGGGTCAGGCAGGCAGTGTTCTTTTTCATTTTTCAAGCAGGTGCGACACATGCCGTGTCATTCGACATGGTCGGGTTTGGCATACAGGCCTTTTGCTCTTTCTGGGCATGCACGGCACGGGCCATGTCATCTGACACGGTCGGGTTTGGGTGGCAGATGTTTTTCATTCTCCGCGTAGGTACGACACAGGCCGTGTCGATTGACATGGTCGGGTCTGATGGACAGATGGTTTGAGAGAAATATGAACAGGTATGACATGGGTCGTGTCATGTGACACGGGCCGTGTCGATCGGGGGTATAAAAATGAAACTCGGCCGTGTCTCACTTCATCTTCTTCCCCAAATAATTTTCCTCCCCCATTCCGATAATCCTAACACCGAATTCCCTATAAATCATCAAAATCAAGGAAAAATTGTGCTAAATCAAGCATAAGAACAAGATTCTTATCATTATTCCACAATCTAAGAGCTTTAAAATATTAGAAATCTGATTTAAATCTCCTCCCTTGCTCGCGAAATTTTTCAATTTTTTTCATCATTTTACTCCGAATTTGAGGTATGTTTTTCAATCTTAATGATTAAGTCTTGTTTATGATTATCCTAAGATTGTTCGATTGTGAATTATTGATTAATCTAGGGTTCATGAATTGAATTTTTGGGGATTTTTCATGAAGTATGATGTGTTTGGTGATCGATTCAAAATGATGAAAATTCTTGTTATGAAAGGGAGTTGTATATGATGGAACTCATTTTTCAAATAGTTTGGTATTTTAAATTATACTTGTGGGTATTTTGGATAGAATTTTGGGGTAAATGTGTATTTGGTTATAAGTTTGGGGGAGACAATATCGTTGTATTGACCCATGATGTTTTGTTTGAAATAAATGATAATTTTTAAATTCTTATAGGAAAATGGCTAGAGGTCGGGACGCGTAATGCCCAACAAGGATGTGGCACCGCCAAAGAGGACGAGGGAGACCGACAACCGAAATAGAGCAACCGCAAGAATGCCACCAAGAGGATATCGAGACACCGAAATGTACGGAATTGACCTCCTGAGAGCCGACAAGCGCGATGGGAGATGTCAGCGTAAACAAATGCTTCCAACTAGATACCCGACGATGAATGCATGACACCATGGGTATAAAGACGGCGTGAAGTCGCTAGAAAGGATACAAGTGGAAGTGGATGATGACACAACATCGGCCCACCTACGATGCCTCACTGAATTCCTAAGCACGCTAACGGTTAAAAGAGATCCGATCACTCATGAGCCAATCGCTTTAGAATTTCGCCCGAACAATGAGAACGAGAAGCTATCTCTGTGGGAATTAGAGGTTATATATGACACACGAAGGTATGGACAATACCGAATAAATAGGTTCGAGTGTGAAACTTATCGCGAGCTATGGTGGAATATCCGGAAGCAAGGCACGTCCTTATATCCCAAAGTCGGCCAAAGGATCCTCTATTCGCAATCCAATACTCGATATCTTCACAAAGTGATTGCGAGCACTATTTTTGGGCAAAAGAAACAGGCCGATCACCTAGCGATAGTTATACGTTCTAACTCACATGCTCGATGGGACGGATCCAGCAACAGGGGCTATAGTAATGGATCATTTTGAGGATGTTGCTACGAAACCGAGAGGGGAGATTTAGATAGGAGTTTGATTACCCCTATCGCACTTCATTATGATATATCACTGGACAACCGAACTCCACTTCCAGGAAATATGCTTCTATCTTTATCAGTGATGAAATCAACATCCCGTACTACGACTGCAGACAATATTCCTCCAAAATGATAGTGATCATTTCCTCCCGAATGCACCTCTGACGATGATTGATAGTATTCGGGATTTAGGAAACTTACAAATGGCCACGGACGCACACAAATTAGCCTGGATAGCAGCTGGATTGGTCTCCCCTGGTGATAGCCACTATGCTCGTAATGTTCGACTCCTAAGGCATTTAAAATGAGGACAGAGCCGAGAGAATGCAAGAAGAAGACAGAGCAAAGAGAATGGAGGAAGAGGATGCTTATGAGAGAGGTCCTGACAATGAGGAAGAGGTAGAAGAAAGAGAGAGGGATCGCCCGGTCATCGAGACAGCCGAATCAAGACATGCCACATCCCGCTCAACACTTAGAGCGGAATTTAAGGCTTTCCGAGAGGAGATGCGATGTAAACAAGATGAGACCCGATAGAAACAAGACGAGATGCTGACCTTATTACGACAAATGCACGAATGGCATGTACAAAAAGGCTACTTCCTCCACCGAATCAAGAGGACCGGTTGTAAGTATTTTTGACCCAAAGTTTTTTATTGTTTAAATATTATACCCCTTCATGTATTGTTAGATGTATTTTTGTGCGCTTAATTATCATTATTTTATCTCTATTTTGTGTTTAAATCTGCATAAATGAGCTTTTAATGCATTATATTTATATGTTTTGTAGGAAATTAGAGTCCGTGCTTAAACGAAGAAAAACGGCCAAAACGACATTTCTTGGTCAAGGGTCGCTACACATCGAGCCAGAGCCGCGGCACGTACACACCTGTAAGCACATCGGCACAAATCAGATTGTGGGCCGCAGACACTCATTCCGAGCCGCACCAAGAAAGAATTATGCGCCTGTGCCCGGCAAAGATTAAAACTGGGGCCGCGGCACACTAAATCTGTGCCGCGCCCGTGGCGTGGTATTGATAAGCCGACCGCGCGATTTTTTGTCGTTGAGGTCCGTCTTCGACCTAATTCCCTGACGATTTTGGAGATGAATGAAGGTTATAAAAGAGCATTGAAGGTCATAAAAATTCATCATCGAAGAGGAGGAGAAAATACCTAGCAGCAGGAAGCAAGGCCGTAGAACTAAGAAGCCACCTTCAATCGTGTTTGATTTTTCTTTCTTATGTTGACCTTGAATATTTGTATATTGTTTTCTAGCATGTCGATAGACCCTTTTCTAGATTGTGATGAAATCTAGATTTTGACGGATTAACTCTTGATTTTACATTATTTATATATTTTCCTTTTCTATCGAGTTTTCCCAATTGTTCTTAATACGCTCAATTATGTGGCCAATGATCAATTGTTGTAATTACGCAACTTGAATCGGGAGAGGAGGGTTAGTAGGAAAAATTGGTGAGAACCGCTTTGTTTTGTGGGATAGGAATATACTCACAAGAATTACGTAGCTTGTTTGAAGATTTTAGACTTTTCGGCTATTGTTGAATTAACTCACCTAGGAATAGAGTGATTTATTCACCTTAGAAAAATCTATTGTGCTCGAGAGAGGCATTAGATTTTATTAGAAATCTTCACACAATAAATTGGGAAATTACATAAATTATATTAATCAATATTATTTCGATTAATCGAGGCCGATTCTCAATCCTAGATTCTTCTCTTATTTGATCATCTTTTATCTGACTATTGACGTTATTAGTTGTTTTAGTTTATCGCATTATTTAGTTTTTAATAATTCTTCCGCCACCAAATTCGATCGCTCAAATAAAACTAGAATACAAATAAATTGGTAATTAGTACGCTACCCTCGAGGGAACAATATCTTTCTTATCACTTTATTACTTGATTACTTACAACGTGCACTTGCGCTCACTAAATTACGTAATAAGTTTTCGGCGCTGTCGGGACTCGATTGTTTTTACTAATATCAATTTGAGTATTTTTAGTCTTAATTTGAACATTATTTTATTTTTGTGTGAATCTGCTTTTAGTTTTTCTTCAGAGTTTCGCTTAGTGCATGAGAAAATTTGGTGATGAAGGTCTACTCCTTCGATACCGAACTCGAGCGCACCTTACGAAAAACAGAAGGAAAGGCGTGAGTTGTCAAATTCACGACACATGGTCGACAACACGGGAACCAAGGATCGATAATCCCATTCAAAGAAGCTCAACCGCATCGCACTCCGTAATTATGCACTACCACCAATCAACGCAAATTTTTCTGGGATTCAACGCCGAACCATTCAAGCGTAACAATTTCGAGATCAATAAATTTATCATCTAAATGGCTCAAGCGAGCTAATTTTTCGAACTGACGAACGATGATCCTAATGATCATATTGCATCCTTTCTAGAGATATGCGATACATTCAAGAATAATGGAGTTTCTGATGACGCTATCTGCCTACGGCTTTTCCATTCTCTTTGAGGGATAAAGCCAAGTTTTAGTCGAATTCACTCCCGCCGGGCTCTATCACGACTTGGGTGGAATTAGCACAAACCTTTATGGCTAAGTTCTTTCCGCCGGTGAAGACAGCGAGACTTCGGAATAAAATAACGACCTTCGGGCAATTTGAGATGGAATCGCTTCATGAAGCTTGGGAGCGATACAAGAATTTGCTAAGGAGATGCCCACATCATGGTCTACCGGATTGGCTACAAATTCAGACATTCTATAACTGATGCTGATTCTACACGCACTCTTGTTGATGCAACAACCGGAGGAGCATTAATGGGCAAGACGATGGTCAAGCTCATTCTTTATTGGAAGATATGGCGGCAAATGCATATCGCTGGCCTTCTCGAGCGTCCGAATCAAACGAGTTATGGGAGTTTCCGACAATGATCCAATATCTACACTATCGCCCAAGTTGCGCCTCGACTCAACAACTTCAAGTTTTATCACACGCCCTTCTGCTACCACGGAATCATGTAATTGGTGCAACGGGTCTCATCCTAGTGTCAATGCCAAGTCGGGAATCCTTTTGAGCAATCTCGCATAGAACAAGCTAAATTTGTGGGGAATGGAAATCGGCTGTATAATCCGTATTCTAACACTTACAACAAAGGGTGGCGGAATCATCCAAATTTTTCATGGAGGAACGGGCAAGCATTGAACAATCCTCCACAAGCTCAAGCCACTCAACCCCCACAACAAATTTCTCAACCACGTAAAGTCTCTTCGAAGATGCTCTGCTCAATTGGCGGCTAACACGAGTCAATTCATGACCCGCAATGAAACTACTCTACAGAATCATTCCGCTTCTATTCGCAATTTGGAAGTCCAAATGGGTCAAATAGAAAATTTGTTAACAGCCCAACCTCAGGGCACCTTGCCAAGTACAACTAAGACGAACCCTAGAGAGAGTATTAATGCCATTGGCTTGAGAAGTGGGAGGGAAGTGTGTGAGCAACCCGGGAAAAACAAAGTGAGAGGTGAAGATGAGGAGAAGAAAAATTCGGCATTAGGAGAATCACAAATTTCTAAAACTTGAAATTGTTTCCGTATAATCCAATAGCCTATGTGCCACCAAATTCTGCTTTCCACAATGGCTGCAAAAGCAAAAGTTAGACAAGCAATTCTCCAAGTTTCTTGACGCCTTCAAGAAACTACATATCAATATCCCATTTGCCGACGCTGGAACAAATGCCGAGCTATGTGAAGTTTATGAAGGAGATATTATCTAAAAATGAAGCTCAAGAATATGAAATAGTGGCACCGATCAAGAGTGCAGCGCTATCTTGCGTAAAAATCTCCCGCCTAAATCAATGATCCAGAAGCTTCACTACACCGCACTATAGGAAACTTGTCTTTGATTGAGTGTTATGTGATCTCGGCGCCAAGATAAATCTTATGCCTCTTCTCGTGTTCAAGAAACTAGGAATCGGGAGGCTAAGCCTACTACGGCCTCTCCGCAACTAGCCGATAGATCCATCAAATATCCGAGAGGGGTAATAGAAGATGTCCCGCCAGGGTGGATAAATTCATTTTCCCCACCGATTATATTGTGCTTGATATGGAAGAGGATCATGAAATTCACTATTTTGGGTAGCCGCTTTTGGACACTAGTAGAACTCTTATTGATGTTCGTGAGGGTGAATTTATGCTTTGGGTTCAAGATGAGCAAGTCACATTCAAAGTGTTTCGATCTCTCCTGTCCAAGCAATGTCGAGAAGGGTTCTCAAATTGAAAGCTTAGATATGTTTGCGAAAGACACACACCGAAGCTCGTCACCAAAATGTTCAAAATCATTGTAGTTGTTCCAATATCCGAGAAAATGTAGAACGAGTCGCATATATTAGGCATTCGGACATGTCGCCTTCATCACCGCTCACTCACCATCAAAAATTCTCATGCCGCCGAAATTCATTCATGGGAATGTAAAACTTAGCCGTAAGTAAAACAGATGCCAAGCCTAGTGCAATGGGTGTTTTGGAAAGTTACTTTTATTCAAATCTTTTCGCAAAGAACGCTGATGTCCAAACCAAAATCGAACCGTTAAAAACAAATGGTAAAAAATTTAAAAAAACAGATTAACGGTTCGATAGACTGGGTGGAGTCCAATTGGTGTGTGCGAAAAGCAAATTGATCTTAAAAAGGTCCGGCTGAAGACTATAAACTTAGCACTTCTCGGGAGGCAACCCGAGTATTAGTATAGATTTTAATTTTTTTGTCGCTATTTTTCTTCATCTTTGGAGTCTATTTTTTGGCGTTTTTGCTTTGATATACTTCTCCCTCATGTTCTAGGTGTGTTCATGTGAAAATTCTATGCAGGAACTCTCCAGGGCAAAAATTTAAGCTTAGGGCCGCGGCACATACATAGCGGGCCGCGACACACACAAGTCCAAAGTTTCGGCTATCTTTCAGACTGTGCCGCGGCACTTTTGTGCCGAGCCGCGGCACATATACTCCCAAGAGCCACGGCACGATGAAGCTGTGTCGCTATCGTAACACCTCGATACATTCAGTGGATATTATGTCGCCGTAAATCCTTTACATAAGAATTTACAAGGCTAAAGAACTAATAAGACATTAACAAATACCAAAGTACGAAAATAACAAAAATAAGGTACAACAGCCACCAATACCGAAAGTACGAATGTTCAAATCTAAAAGTATTAATACATCACCCAATCCAAATATTCATAAACGACTACGTACTGAGTACTTATTAAAAATTACCAAACACAGATAATTAAACTCGGCCGAACATCACTCGCACCCTCGTCGTCATGCAACCTGGTTGTTTCCCGCCTCCTAGATCCCGAACATAAACAAAATGTTCACTCCCAAGGGGTTAGCACAACAATTCTAAGACAAATACCACAACATATTATTCAACATCTCAAGAGAATAATAATAATAATAATAATAATAATAATAAACACATGATAATCACAACATTATATCACAACATACACATGGTAATACCAATGATCCAAAGATTCACCGCCTAGACCCCAAGATGATCCTGCTTGACCAACACGTGGTGGAAAACCCGCCCAATGATCCAAATAAGACGCTAGCATAGATCCCAAGATGATCCCGACGGACCAACACGTGGTGGAAATACAACAACGACATACATGTACAACAATATGTGTAACATAAATACATAAAACAATTAAGGTACTTGCCTCGATTCAAGATAAGAACAATACTTGCACGTAAAACGAAACACTCAAGGTCGCTCCTTCGATCAATCATGTAGCAAGCTCGAACTTTAACAAAAGAAATAATAAAGAATTCATCTCACGCCGTATTTAATGTATAACAATCCAATTTACGGCCGAAAGTTCATAAAACGCAATCGCCTCGAATCGCTTAGCCTACGCTAAGTATTCTACGAGAGTGCGTTAAGCCCGCTGCTAGCGCATGCAAACAACGAAGCCTAGCATACGCTAAATACGCATGGTCGCACTTCACCGATCAGCCTATCGACTACCGATGGCTTAACGACGCTACGCATCAAACGAGCATACCTTAACGCATGCCCGATAGCGCACGCTAATCTACATAGCTTAGCGCGCGCTAAACGTAGAGCAAGACACTCATCGGGCAGCAGACTTGATCTAAATGGTGATGAAACTCATGAAATCTTCAAAGGTTAATACATGTCATCTCCAAGCATATCATGCTCATACGGTTTATGAATGGTCTTACTGATAACAACAACTTCAAATTCGAGAATACGTATATCATCATAAAACCACATTCCACTTCGATTACAATTCTTCATGCGTAGTTCTAAGTCCTAACGCCAATATCAATACCTTTATATCAATCAAAACTATCATCTTGTAGTTTGATTAACACTCCATCTTTACAAGATAAATCCCTCCATGATCAATCTCTTAGATTCGTCTAACAATAATGATATTAAAGTCAAGTCCGTGATTACTATGAAGACACCTTCTAGATTCTGATTACCAATGTCGAAACTTCCTCTACTTGTTCATCATAACAAGATTCAAATTATGATGTTCTTAACCAAGGTACTTAAAGCATAATCATCTCAATCTCTTAAACATGATGTGGTTTGATAAATCACCAATGAAACTCAATATCTTGATAAAGATAATCTTCATATCCTTAAGAACATGAATTCAAGGTTGAAAGTAGTGTAACATACCTTAAGATGAATAAAAACACCGAGACAACAAGTAGAATTCGGCCCTATTGCTTGTTTGCTAAATCAATACGTTTCTCCACTCCAATGATCATACACAAGTGACATTAAATCTCCAATGATCAAGTGGATGTGTTCTAAGTGTGTAAGGAGGATATTTTGTTCTTGTAACATCCCGAGATATTCGGAATAATTACAGCGCCATAAACCCTTTAAGTAAGGATTTACAAGGCTAATTAAAAGAAATGTAAAAATAATTCAACAAAGCATCACCGAAATTCAAAATACGTAACCGGCTCAATCGATCCATGGAGTTAATTTATACAACCATATCGAAAATGACATTATTAAAACACACGTACTGAGTACTAAAGTGAACTAAGAAGACAAATCACCATAACAATAAACATCACCCACATCACTGAGCCATCTCATCGTCATGTCGGTACTGTGGTTGCCTCCCCGCTCCTCGGCTACCTGAACATCAAAACAATGTCCACCCCCGAAGGGGTTAGCAAACCGATGCTAGTACAAGTATCACAATACAAGTTTCATAAATGCATTATAAAACATACAAAATAGACTTCCGTCATCGGAAACCAATGATGTGAATCCTCATGATTCCATCAACACAATACAGGGTAATACAACGATCCAACGCCCTTGGTGTAGATCCCCATGATGATCCCGTCGGACCAACGCATGGTGGAAAACCCGTCCAACGATCCAAACCTCAAAGATAGATCCCCATGATGATCCCGCTGGACCAACGCATGGTGGACATTCGATTCAATGGCCTTTCAAGATAGATCCTCATGATCCCCTGATCATTTACAACACAAACAATACCATTATGCATACACATATGCAAATCAACATGTTCATCGACGTAAATATCATGCCAACTCAAAGAATATAATCTCATGTTCAACAACACGAATAAATCGTATACACGATCAACAATACAATATCAATAAACTTAAAATACGATACTTGCCTCAAAGATGGCAAGAACAAATCACTCCAACGATCTCAACACACTCAAGGCCATCTCCTTCGATCAACGTAGCAAGCTCAAACCTTAACAAAAGAAATAATATAGAATTTATCTTATGTCGCATTTAATGTTCAACAACCCTTACTACTGAAAGCTCTAAAAATGCAATCCGTCAACTACTTAGCGACGCTACGATTTCTACGAACGCGCGCTAAGCTCGCCTAGCGACGTGAACGACGTAAGTCTAAGATACGCTAGCTTATGTAAAAAATTCTCTCCGATGAGCCGATCGACTGGCCGATGATA